>NW_026845477.1:134159349-134294127 GCF_025583915.1 Anolis sagrei ordinatus | reverse complement strand
AATTTTACCACAAAAAACTGAGAAAATGGATTGACTCGAGTATAAGCCGAGGGTGGGAAATGCAGCAGCTACAGGTCAATATCAAAATAAAAATACATACTGATAAAATTACATTAATTGAAGCACCAGGAGGTTAAATGTTTATTAATATTTACATAAAACTGTAAGATAAGACTGTCCAACTCTGATTAAATGATTATTTACCTTCTTCAATGTAAATGTGCTTATGTATCCTTCCAATAATAATAGAGAGTAACATAATAAATGTAATAATGACAACAATAATAAAAATAGTAAAATAATGAATGTAGCAATAACAACAATTATACAGTAAAATAATAAATATATAACAATAGAGTAAAATGATAAATGTAATAATAATAAATAGAATAAAATAATAAATGAAATAATAACAACAACAACAACAGAGTAAAATAATAAATAACCTTGACTCGAGTATAAGCCGAGGGGGACTTGTTCAGCCTAAAAAAAGGGCTGAAAAACAAGGCTTATACTCGAGTATATACAGTATTTCAATTCAAGAACAATGTAATCAAAAGTTTTTACTCCTTTACCTTGGGTAGAAGAGGAAACATACACGAGTAAAATATTTTGGCTACATTGTTCTTGGATTGAAATAGATAACAATATTATTATTATTTATATGTCTTGGGAATTATTATTATCATCATCATTATTATTCCCAAGGGAGTAAAATGTGATTTTAAATATATGGCATTATTTGGTTACATTGCTCTTGAGTTGAAATATATGGCATTATTATTATTATTATTATTATTATTATTATTATTATTTCAATATTATTTTTCTTTCTTGATAGAGACCCAGAAAGCTTCTCAACCTTAAAAACAATTCAATTTAAAACTACACAATATAAATATCAGAGTAGAATTAAACATACAAATATTTTTTCAAACTCAGTAAAAACACATTTGAAAAAGTAAAACCTGTTAAAAACCATTAGACCACCATTCAGCACTGCTCACTCATTCGTTACAACTTCCTGCTTTAATAGCCTGACTGAATAAAAATGATTTAAACTGTTATCAGGAGTACAGCAGGGAGAAGCCCATTCTGCCCCCCTGTGAATGGAGATCCAAAGCCCAGGTTGCCATTCTAAATAGGGGTGCGCTATCCTGTCTGAAGGATTGTTTGCACTCATGGAAAGCTCTGCTTAAGCTTTGAGATATTTGGGGGCAGTCCCTATTTCAGTCTTGCCCCCCATGAGAGAGATATAATGGGAATAGGAAAGGGGGCCTTCTTACTAGCCCTGCTCTCCTAATGCCTGCTATGTTTCCTGACCCAGCTAACTTGTTACCCCCAGGTGGATCACGCCAGTCCTTCTGCTGATTGACTTTTATGAGAAGACAGCTATCTCCTCCAAGAGGAGGGCCCAGATGAATAAGGTATGAATTCTGGTAGGATAAGCTTTTACAGAGGGAATGGCAAGAAAGAGTCCTACCTGTCATCAGATGTAAAAGACAAGGAAAGGAAGACAGTGACAAACCTCTGAGAATTATTTATGTTTTTGATAGTATTTCTCTGAATTGCACATGATTCTTCCAGTGCAGTTTTTTCATCTTTTGTTAGAATCTGGAGGTGACCAAAAATGTTTTGAAAGTAGTTTTGGATGGAGGACAATATAGCTCTGCCTCTTTGCATCAAAGCAAAGCCGTAAATCTAACTTTAGAGAAGAATCAACATAGCCCTTATAAAACCTGTGTGAATTCTACTCTGGTTCTCTTCCTTTTTAATTGGCAATATGCAGTAAGACTCTGTACTCTCAGAATAAGTCCCATGGGTTGCTTCTGAATACATTTGCATAGCATTGCACTGTAGGTCTACAACTTCTGAGATTTTTTATGTTTTTGTTTTTTGCAACAGTACCTCCAAGCCAATGGCAACAATTGGCGTTGGTTTGATGACCGCTCAGGCCGTTGGTGCAGCTACAGTGCAAGCAACAACAGCACTATTGACACAGCATGGAAAGCTGGAGAAACCAGTGTTCGCTTCACTGCTGGCCGTCGGCGCTACACTGTGCAGTTCACTACAATGGTGCAGGTATAGGCTCTGCAGGAAGGTCTTCACATTCAGCCTTCCACGTTCGCCAGGGTTAAAGTAAACACTTTCATTGAGGGCCATGTCAGCCTTCAATTGGTACAGCGGGCGGCAGCCAGGTTACTAACTGGTGCGACTTACAAAGAGCGGTCAACCCTCCTGTTTAAGGAGCTACACTGGCTGCCGTTCATTTTCCGGTCCCAATTCGAGGTGCAGGTTCTTACCTACAAAGCCCTGAATGATTTGGGACCCGCCTACCTGCGTGACCGCATTTCTGTGTACAAACCCACACGATCTCTTTGATCATCTGGAGAGGCCCTGCTCACGCTCACGCCCCCTTCGCAAGCACAATTGGTGGGGACGAGGGAGAGGGCTTTCTCGGTGGTGGCCCCCCGACTCTGGAACTCACTTCCTAAGGACATCAGACATGCCCCAACTCTGGCAGTCTTTAGGAGGAGCCTGAAAACATGGTTGTTCCAGTGTGCCTTCCCAGAATAAAGAAAACTCTTAGCAATATGCCCTCAAAATGCACTTTACCACTGATTTAGTACTGACTGCGTTCCTTCATTTCTCTTTGAAAACCCTATACCAGTTATATCCTACCTTATTCATAGTTTAGATTTTAAACTATTACATTTGGCCTGGCCATAGGTTTTTAAATGCTTGTGTGTTACTGTTTATTGTTTATGTGATTTATATTAATTGTGTTGTATTGATTGTTTTTGTTATTGCTTTTGTTATTGATGTACTGTGGGCTTGGCCTCATGTAAGCCGCACCGAGTCCCTTTGGGGAGATGGTAGCGGGGTATAAATAAATAATAATAATAATAATAATAATAATAATTATTATTATTATTATTATTATTATTATTATTAATTATGGTGGCCTCCAAAGGGCCGTTGAAATCCATGGACAGAGAATCCATGGATATTGAGGGCCAGCTATACCTTTTTTTACATAGTTGTCAGTTCTCTTTAGCTTTTATCCAGTTTCTGTCCCAAAATGTTATTGAACAATAACTCCCATCACTTTTGATTGGTTGCCATGTGGACTGGGGATACTGGCAATTGCAACCCAGTAGACCTTGTGGCTCTGAGTTTGGGGAAAGGTTAAATGACATTTTAAAGCCAGGCATCATGTCCACAGTCCTTGTATCTAAGCTCAGACTCCACTATTCTGACTAAACAGAAGAAACTGCAGTCTCCCAGATGTTACTGTATTACAACTCCCATCAGCTCGAGTCATGATGTCTAATGATGAGGACGACAGGAGTTGCGGTCCAGGCTCAGGAAGAGGGCCACATAAAATGACACTGTGGGCCAAATTCTGCCCACAGAACCTGAATTTGACACGTGTACTAGAGGCACCAGACTCTCAAAAAGTGGAAAAAAGCAAATAAAAACATTTGTAGGAATCAATAGGTCTTACAGCACAAGACTGCGCTCACCTTTTAAGGGAAGCTGACCATAGAATTACACCGAACGACAGAGATTCCTGAAAACATATTCTCTCTAGTTGCTTCACTATGATTCTATGGTGAGTTTCCAAAGAGCCACACTGGGGGATGTAGACATTCCTAGAGATAATGTATTAATCAAATTCGCAAAACTCGGATCCACAGATGTTGTGGGCCAGCTGTAAAAGCTAAATATATACAGAAAGACTTTCTGTATATATTTCAGATTTCAATATTAAGGCCAAAAATACATAGTATGATTTTACATAGGATTTGTGCTATATTAGAACAGTAAAGGCAAATATCACTTAAGTAAAATAAAGATTAAATATTAAATAACCAGAAAAATAAAATAAGGTGTAAACACTAAACTAATCTGGGAATCTGCTATTGCAACACATCCAATGAAGTGGTTTAAAACCAGTTGTTGTTTTTTTTTTGTCGTGTCAGGAGCGACTTGAGAAACTGCAAGTTGCTTCTGGTGTGAGAGAATTGGCCATCTGCAAGGACATTGCCCAGGGGACGCCCAGATGATTTGATGTTTTTATCATCCTTGTGGGAGGCTTCTCTCATGTCCCCGCATGAGGAGCTGGAGCTGATAGAGGGAGCTCATCCCCTCTCCCGGATTCGAACCTGCGACCTGTCGTTCTTTAGTCCTGCAGGCACAGGGGTTTAACCTACTGCGCCACCGGGGGCTCCTTTAAAACCAGTATAAATTTTTTTTAAAAAAGGAATAGGACTAAGTACGTTTCAGTCTACTTGGAATACACAAAGCTCATTCCGGAAGCATGTTTAAGAACTAGTCTAGAAGGGCTTGGGTGAAGTACATGGGAAGCAATATTCGTAATCTTCCTTTGCTTTTCTTTCCTAAATGCACAGGTGAATGAAGAGACTGGGAACAGGCGTCCTGTGATGCTGACTTTGCTCAGGGTTCCTCGTCTTAGCAAGAGTGTGAAGGAGGGCAATGGGCAAGAGCTGGAGAGAACCTTGGAAGAAGGGAAGGAGGTGGAAAGCAAACCTAAGGAGGAGAAGGCCAATGGTACTGGACCACATTCTCAAATCTATACGACTGATAAAATGCTGACAATTTGAATTTGAATTCTCAGTTCAGTTTTGTTTCTCCCTCATCAGACGTGCCTCCTGAGAGCCTTCCCCCAGAGAAAGAAGCTTCTGCAGAAGAAGCCAAACCATCAGAGATCCTCATCCAGGGCCTGACCGAAGAGATGGTGACTGTGTTGATACGGGCCTGCGTCAGTATGTTGGGTGTCCCTGTGGAACCAGACACTCTGCACGCCACCCTGCGCCTCTGTCTGCGCCTCACCCGCCACCACAAATACGCCATGATGTTTGCTGAGCTCAAGAGTACACGTATGATCCTGGGCCTAACGCAAAGTTCTGGCTTCAATGGCTTCACGCCTCTTGTCACCCTGCTTTTCCGGCATATCATCGAGGACCCTTGCACACTGCATCACACTATGGAGAAGGTATGGGTCACCTCATGCTATCCATACTATGGAGAAGGATTAAGCTTTCATTGCTGTTCTCTCTTTTTCTCTCGACATGGCATCCTACAGAATTGGCTATATGTTTGTAGGTTAATAGAGCTGAAAGGGACATTGGAAATAATTTGAGTTAACCAGTTGCCCAGTACGAGAACTTCAATGCAGAACATAACTAGGTGTCCGTAGAAATGGTCATCCATTCATGGCTCTTTGGGGTACTCTAAAAAATTGTATAATTTGGTTTTCCTGTGTTACATGATTTTTCAGTTGCCTGTCTCTTCCACAGGCAAACCAAACCTGTACAGTGGGATGTTGTAGGTTTTTTCAGGCTATAGGGCCATGTTCTAGAGGCATTCTCTCCTGATGTTTCACCTGCATCTATGGCAAGCATCCTCAGTGGTAGTGAGGTCTGTTGGAACTAGAAAACTGGATTTATATATCTGTGGAATGACCAGGGTGGGACAAAGAACTCTTGTCTGTTGGAGCTAGGTGTGAATGTTTAAACTGACCACCTTGGTTAGCATTTGATGGCCTGGTGGTGCCTGAGGCAATCTTTTGTTGAGAGGTGATTAGATGTCCTTGTTTGTTTCCTCTCTGTTGTTTTGCTGTTGTAATTTTAGAGGTTTTTAATACTGGTAGCCAGAGAGTTTTTTTATACTGGTAGCTCCAACAGACGGGTTCTTTGTCCCTCCCTGGTCATTCCACAGATATATAAACCCTTTTTCCTAGTTCCAACAGACCTCACTACCTCTGAGGATGCTTGCCATAGATGCAGGCGAAACATCAGGAGAGAATGCTTCTAGAAAATGGCCATATAGCCCGAAAAAACTTACAACAACCCAGTGATTCCAGCCATGAAAGCCTTCAACAATACATCAAACCTGTACAGTTAGGAAGTCTTTTTAAATGTTTAACTAGAATTTCTTCCCTTCAATTTTCACCTATTGATTTTAGATAACCAATCTTACTAGGGCAGATTTCAGATGCCTTGTCCTTTTCAGTCAGCCTTCTAAATATATCTCATTTTGTCAGTATCTTTCTTACAATGTGATGATCAGACCTGAGCATGGCATTCCAATGTGTTCTAATCAGTGCAAAATACTGGAACACTTTTTATCATCTTATTTAGATGTTATGCTTTTTAAAATGCTGCCTAAGATTGCATTATAATGAGTGGGACACCTGGATCCTTGTGCCCGTATATTTCAGCAATATATCCCCTATCCTATATTTCTGTTTTTCACATTTTCTTTTTTTGTGAGGTGGGGGAACAAGGCAGCTCAGTGAGGATTTCCTATATATTCCTCTACGTGGAGTCTGTGAAAGACGCACATAAAGGGTTTTATTTCTGCGCATGTGCAGCTGTTCAGAACCTTCTAGAATCTTGTAAAAGAAACATTTTGGTGGAGGCCCCGCCCACTCTCCCCAATACTATAAATGCCCAAGGCGGGGATTGTGCCTTAGTTCCTTTTTCCGCGTCAGCAGCTTCTAGGAACCTCTCTAGTCTTGTAGACTTTGCATATGCCAATATCTTTGTTGTAGTTGATTCAGTGTGTATTTGTCGTGCAATGTTTCCTGTTTAACAAAAATAAACAACAGTCTTGCTGAGTCAGGACAAAATGGCGGGGATGTGACAGAGCCATTTGGGGCTGAGGCCCTTTCTCCTCCTTCCTCTCTGGAATGATATAGTTTTTTCGGGGGACTGAGGTAAAGCCCACTCCTTTCTCTGTTTTGGAGATTTTTGACCCACCAGTGAGAAATACTGCTTCTCCATATTTACCTCAAAAGTCATAGGGGACCGGCTCTTGGTTCCTTCCTCCCCAACTCTCCATTGTTCCTTGTCATTGCTTATTGGGAACTTATTTCCCAGGCCAAAGAAGTTTATATTATCTGGTCAACTTTTCCTTTTGGGTGGTAGCAAACTGGCATAAAACCAGCTCTTGGTTTTAAAGGTTATCATTAAAAAAACCCAGCAATTTCAAAATGCACCTATGATTATAAGGTGCACCTCATTTTTGAAGATCCTTATATGGGAAAAGATGCTCCTTACAATCTTAATTTCATCTCACGTTCTCCCATGTGTTTCAACCTGTCTTCTGTTTTTTCCTTGCTTGGTTGGGCTCCCTTGTGTTTGCAATCAGTCTTTTCAGTTTTTAGCTGCCTTAACACCTTCCTCCTCATTTTTCTGTTGCTCCAGGTAGTGCGCTCAGCAGCCACCAGTGGAGCAGGCAGTACCACCTCAGGTGTGGTATCAGGTAGTTTGGGCTCTCGAGAGATCAACTACATCTTGCGAGTTCTGGGCCCAGCTGCTTGCCGTAATCCTGAGATCTTCACTGAGGTGGCCAATGGCTGTATTCGCATAGCCTTGCCCGCTCCTCGTGGTTCTGGTACTGGTAAGTAATCTAGACCCCTGCTGGTTTTCCTGAGCTAGTATTTGTATTTGGGCATACACATACATGCATGTCAAAAGAAAGCTTGGCTTTGAAGTAGGATAAAGGATAGACAAAAGGAATACATTTTGTAGTAAAGCAATGCACTAATACAAAAACATCAGGTATAAAAAAAACTCCACACTCAACTATTTTGTATATCATCTTTCTAGTGTTGGCTGCTCTAGTTCTTTTTATTCTTTCTCGTTTTGCTCCCCAAGCCTCTGACGACGAATTCGAGAACCTGCGGATCAAGGGGCCCAATGCAGTGCAGCTGGTGAAAACCACTCCAGTGAAACCTTCTCCACTGCCTGTTATCCCTGATACTATCAAGGAGGTGATCTATGACATGCTGAATGCTCTGGCTGCTTACCATGCTCCTGATGAAGGTACATGTTTGCCTGGGCTTGATGCATGTGGAGCTTGTCATCTAGTTCCTGAGAACTCCCTTTGAACCTTCCTCTTCCAGATTTTTTTTTTTGTCATGTCAAGAGCGACTTGAGAAACTACAAGTCGCTTCTGGTGTGAGAGAATTGGCCGTCTGCAAGGACGTTGCCCAGGGGACACCCAGATGATTTGATGTTTTTATTATCCTTGTGGGAGGCTTCTCTCATGTCCCCGCATGAGGAGCTGGAGCTGATAGAGGGAGCTCATCCGTGCTCTCCCTGGATTTGAACCTGTGACCTGTCGGTCTTCAGTCCTGCCGGCACAGGGGTTTAACCCACTGCACCATGAGAAGTCTGCCCCACCACCATTTTTGTTTCTGTTAGGAAAACATTATTGCATTTTCCTGGACGTGTGAACAATTTGAATTTGTGATGAATAATAGCTTTCCCTGAAGCGATATTACTAACAGTAATAATGCTCTTGTTTCCTTTTCTAGCGGACAAATCTGAGCCCAAGGCAAACACTACAAGCCAGGAGGTGAGCCAGATCCTTCAAGACATGGGTGATGACGTTTACCAGCAATACCGCTCTTTGACCCGCCAGGGCAGTGATTTTGACTCTCAGACAGGCTTTGGCATCAATGTGAGTATTTCTGAGCTCTTCATGCAACTACCACCATAAATAGTTTTATTGTCTCTATGGTTTTCAAAGCCCAAGGAGTAAGACACTTCATGAATCAGATCCATTTACATTTATGTGTTACTATAAACTTGACTTCCCCTATCGTGGTCACTGTGAATCGCACATATGGTAATTCCTGCGCCTGCGCAGACAGTTTGGAATATTCTAGAAAACTTATTAGACAACAACAATTCTTTATTGATTAGTCAATTTTGACCATATCAAAACATGCAAGACATACAAATCATACACATACAGTAAAACCATATATGAATACAAAGCATCATGGCCTACTGGCCTGTCGACCCACTCCTAAATAATTGAGCAACTACAAGATAAAGAGGTTAAAAGATTAAAAATTGATTAATTCCTTAAAATAGGGTTAGGGTGGGGGGCATGGGTAGGTAAAACTAGTGGCGTACCCATATTAAGTTTTTAAGTTTGAGTTTTGTTGATGGCAGCAAGGTCGCCTCTCTCTGCTTCCATCTTCTCACGGATGGCCAGCGCTTTTTGGGTAAAAAGGGTCAATTTTAAAATAGAGTTTTTATCTGAACCCTGAAGAAGGATGTGCAATTTCTCCTTATTCTCTAAATGAATATGGTTCTCCAGCAGAGGCTCTAGGTAGTAAGACCGGATCCTGTTGTAGTAGGGACATTTTAAGAAAAAATGTTCTGAGTCCTCCACTTCTGCATCTACCTCACGGCACCCACAGGTTCTCCTCGTGTAGGGGATATTCTGATGTCGTCCCAACTTGGACTTAATGTCGAGCTGCTCAAATCTAGCCTGGGTAAATTTTTTTCTAATATAGAGTGGAAGTATAAAAGAGAGGTAAGGTTCCATGCCCACATTACATTTAAATTTGGCCAGGTATGGAGTGGCTCTAGCTTGTGCTATGTTCATTAGATCATTTTGTGCAGCAATGTCGAGAGCTCTTTGGTATACAATTGAGCATACATTTGCCCCAAAATTTGTTAACTCGTGGGGGGCAAAACCTAACCTACTAACTGTGTGGCCAAATCTGCTAAGCCAGGATGACCACTCTTTGTGGTTTTCTTGTTCTAGAAGGCATAGGGCTGGGAGTCTGTGTGGTTGCATTTGTCTTATTTTGTACCACCAATTGATACCTGATATTAGACACTTTTAGGTGGTAGCCCCGCCCACTCTCCCCTTGGGAATATATATATATATATATATATATATATATATAGCCAGTGGGTGGGGCTACTCCTTCAGTTCCTTTCATCCACCGCTCTCGCAGCAGTTAGGGAATCTATTTCTCATTTTTATTTGACTAGCATTTTTGGACTGCATTTGTTTTCTGTTTTTGTTTCATTACTGCATACACTTTCTTGTTTTCCCATGAGGGACTGATGCCCAATGTGGATGGGCAAGCTTGGGAGAAGGCCATGGGGTACAATATGGTATTTTTATGAAGGGTTTAAATGGTCTGTACTAAAGATACCAGTCAGATTTTACTTCTCTGAACTCTGTACTAATGCCATTGAATATTCACACTCTGGCTTTTAATGACAGTGAAAGATGTGGTCCATGTATTTCATGCAGTTTAGGTTACTGATCCTAAATTATCTCCTCCTCCTTCTAGGCTCAAGTCTTTGCTGCTGATAGTGCAACTGCTGAGACACCCCAGTCTGGGACTCCCCAAGGAGATGGTAAGTGCTTTATTTGTTATTTTGACAAAGGATCAAGTTGAAGCACTGTAATTAAATTTTGACCAGATTTGCTTTAAGATCTCTGTATTTGGCAATCTTAATCTGATTTATCCTAATCTCCAAATAACACCATTTGTAAGTCATTTCAAGAGGGCCCGGTTTCCCCTTCAGCAACCATTTTCCTTGACTTGGAATGATTGAATTATTCTTACCCTTTCCACAGCATACCACAGTGGGGTTCTACCCCATATGCTTGACTTATCCTTTCTGTTCCGAAATCTGTGTTGATGAGTCAGCAGTTCTTCCTTTCTTTGATCCTTTTTTCTTTGTCCCATAAGCCTCCACTCCTGAAGAATCCAGAGAAAATAAGAAGGATAAGGAGGGTGACAAAGCATCCGAAGAGAACAAGCAGAAGGCCAAGGGAAGCAAACCACTCATGCCCACCTCCACCATCTTGCGGCTGCTGGCTGAACTTGTTCGCTCATATGTTGGCATTGCCACCTTAATTGCCAACTATAATTACACCGTGGGTCAATCTGAGCTCATCAAAGAGGTGAGAAGCTTCAAAAAGAACTGTCTAATCAGTGCCAAGGAACTAAGATTTAGGTGGGAGCTGGGTAGATTAAAGGTAAAACTTTTGAAACCATTGCTCAGTAAGTTCTGTAGATCAATAAAATAGTAATTTTTGAGACATTGCCAGTGGTTGTTCTATTGAAGGAAGAAGAGCATTCTGAAGTTCTCTCATTTATTTTTTTTCCAGGATTGTAGTGTGTTGGCCTTTGTTCTGGACCACCTGCTACCTCATACCCAAAATGCAGAAGACAAGGACACACCAGCCCTGGCTCGCCTCTTTCTAGCCAGTTTGGCTGCAGCGGGTAGTGGCACAGATGCACAGGTGGCCCTGGTAAATGAGGTGAAAGCAGCCCTGGGCCGGGCACTGGCCATGGCAGAGAGCACTGAAAAACATGCCAGGTAGGATATATTGTATTTTATGGCGTATAAGACTACTTTTCAACCGAAGGAAATCTTCTGAAAAATCAGGGGCCGTCTTATAAGCAGGAGTAGCCTTATATGTGGGGATCGTGTTATATGCGGGAGTAGTCTTATAGAGCAAGTGCTGAAACTTCCAATCCGGATTGGAGAATCTGTGGTTGCTGCATATGGTGGTGGGAGGTCTAAAATGGCAGTGGCCGCGTCCCTGCCATATGCAGCGACTGTATGAAAGCATTAAGGTTGACGCTGTACAAGCACGGTAGAAGAAAATCCATTCATCAGGATTTGTGGACTTAATGCGGTCCCGATGGTGAGGTGAAGGGGCGCCTCACCAGAAAGGTGTAAGTGAAGGGCGGAGCAAGCTGCAGGCATCCAGGGTGCCTGGGGTATGGAAAAAAGAGATGGAGTGGCTCTGGGCCCAGAAAAACACACCTCTTTTACCTGTCTGGCCCGCCCTTGTATCCTGTTACCATACCTCCTCCTCTGCCTCTCAGATCTCGCTCCTGAAGACTGCAGTGAAGTGGTGCAGGTGAGCATGTGCGAGATCTGAGAGGCAGAGAAGGAGGTACAGTAATAGGAAGATTACCATATTGAAATCAAATCTGGTGCTTTTTAAATGTTTATTTGGTGTGTGTTGGAAGAGGGGTAGTCTTATACGGCGTGTATATCCCAAACTCTATATTTTAACTGAAAAGTTGGGGGTCATCTTATACGCCCAGTCGTCTTATATGTCGGAAAATACATACTTGGGAAAATATACTTAAAAGGTTGGAGTATTATTTAAGGAAAGCTTGCAGTGCTTTAGTTTTGGCTGTAAGTTCTAGTAGCCTTGTGATTTAGGCACTTCATGGTTTTCAGTAGGACTCCCCTGCAGGGATATGACTGAATCCTGATGCTTTTTCATTGTTACAAAAAACACTTGTCAGGGTGAGCTTTACTGCAGGCCATGATTAAAAGAACCACCTTTCCAAGTATTTAACATATTGCAGGATGTCGTGTCCATGATATAGTGGTGGTTAAGTGCAAAAATATTACATTGATCCGCTATTGACAAGAACATCCTGTCATGACTCTAGGCTGCAGGCGGTTATGTGCATCATCAGCACCATCATGGAATCATGCCCCTCCACCTCCAGCTTCTATAGCAGTGCTACAGCCAAGACACAGCACAATGGCATGAACAACATTATCCGCCTTTTCCTCAAGAAGGGGCTGGTCAATGACTTGGCCAGAGTGCCTCACAGCCTTGATCTCTCCAGGTACTTGGTTTTATTCCCTGATAAGATGGAAGGGCGACAGTGAGCTGCTTCAGGAGTATGGGTAGTAGGAATTAGATATTTCTCAGTCTGCTTGATGTGGAGAAAAAACTTGTTGTTTTTCCACTGGTATGACATGGATTGATACTATATTTCTGCCTATTTGCTACTACTGTTTCTGTTTTTCACCTGGTAACATGTCATGGGCCAGCACCTGATGGCTTGTGGACTGACAATACTTTTAACAGTATCCCTGTGGGGCAATACTTCAATAGTAACCACATTGGGAAAGAACAGGGATACTGGTGTGAGTGGGATTTGTGGGAGGAGTAGGGCCCTGGAATTTTTAAACGTAGTTTTAATATATTTTTATTGTAATTTAATTTTTCAGTTTTATGACAAAAAATATTTGGTTCTTTCATTTCTATATTATGTCACGCATGCTGTTAGTTGTCTCGACTCCCTATGTATTGAGAAAGGTGGGATAAAAATAAAGTTATTTATTTATTTATTTAGAACTTTTATATACCGGTCTTCTCGACCTCCGAAGAGGGACTCAGGCCGGTTCACAACAAAAAATTCATAAACAATAGTTTAAAACATCACATCCCATAATACACTAATACATAATACATAAAATACATTAAAATACAATCATATAATTACATATTCTGGCGTATAAGACTACTTTTTAACCCAAGAAAATCTTCTCAAAAGTCAGGGGTCGTCTTATACGTGGGTGTAGTCTTATGCATGGGAGTCGTCTTAACTCTATATTTTAACTGGAAAAGTTGGGGGTCGTCTTATACACCCAGTCGCCTTATATGCCGGAATATACGGTACATAAGGCCAAGTCGTCAGAATAAAATCACAATTCATCACCATCCATCCTGTGTTCAGGGGTTATTGACTCACTCATCAAATGCTAAATTCCAGAGCCAAGTTTTCACCAGCTTTCTAAAAGTCAGGAGAGAAGGGGCAGTGGGAGAGAGTTCCAGAGCCAAGGGTCCACCACCGAGAAGGCCCTGTCCCTCGTCCCCACCAGACGCAATTGCGATCATGCCAGTTTCCCATCGTGGTCAACTGTGAATCACACATATGGTATTTCCTGTGCTTGCGCAGACAGTTCAGAATCTTCTAGAAAACTTATTACACACTTTCAGGCGGTAGCCACGCCCACTCTCCCCATAGAGTATATAGCCAGTGGGAGGGGCTACTGCCTTTGCAGCAGTTAAGGAATCTTTCTCTCATTTTTGATTAGCGTAAAAGACTAAAAGCAGTTTAAACTGGATTAGAGTGAATAACACAGAGGACAAATATTTTTCTACTTAAAACAAAAGTTCTTCCTGTTGTAAAAACAGCATTAATTACCAGCACATTTTTCCATTTCTCTGAAGGATATTTCAGAGAAGGTTTAATCTGAAATAATATATATAATAATAACTTTATTTTTATACCCCGCCACCATCTCCCCTAGGGAACTTGGGGCGGCTTACAGAGGAACAAGCCCAAAAATTACAAAAAAAAACCCAGAAACACAATTACACAAGAAAAATCAGTCAATAAAATAATAAAACAAATATGATCATAAAAACAACATCATAAAACAAAATGGCTGAGATAAAGGAAACATAACTGAGTACAGGCTCAACGTGCCAAATTCCCAAATTCCTAAAAAGGAGCTAATAGAAGTGCCAAAAATAATATCCAGCTCTTGATGGCCTGATGCAGTCTAGGAATCATTTGTGTGTTTGTGTGTGTTTTTCCGAAAGTCCTAACATGGCCAACACAGTGAATGCAGCCTTGAAGCCCCTGGAGACTCTGTCGCGCATTGTCAATCAGCCCAGCAGCCTCTTTGGTAGCAAGAGTGCTTCAAACAAGACCAAGGCTGAGCAGGATGCCCAGGGAGCCACACGGGATGCCAGCAGTGGTCAACCGGATACAGGTATTATGTATATTTATTTAATGTCTTATCATCTCATGGGCAATGCAACCTGCTTCTCCTCTTTACCATTTCTTCAACATCTTGCCCATGTTCATTTTCTTCACATATTCTTCCTATTCACTGTCTTTATGTCTTCATTGACTTGTCTTTCATTACGCCAGGTAAACAGCCTAACCCGCTTATTATTTGCAGGAGAGAGTGGAGAAGCAGAGGCTCCTGAGGAAGATCAAGATGTGGCCCAAGCTGAAGTAGCGGATGGTGACATCATGGATGGTGAAGCAGAGAGCGATGCTGTGGTAATTGCTGGGCAGCCTGAGGTGCTGAGCACACAAGAGATGCAGGTACAGATGAAGCCTTGTAGGGGTAGTGTCGGTGTGGGGTGTGGGATTTGGACACAGGTTTGGAAGACTGGAGTAAAAATTACATTGTAACTAGAGTCACCACTTGTCTTGCTTTCTGACTGTGGGCTGTATGCAGAGATCAGTTGAATGGAAACTAGTTGTGGACCAGAACTTTTTTTTCTAAAACTAGCAGTCTGCTGCCACACGTTGCTGTGCCCAGTCTGTGTATATGTGTTTTGTGTGTGTATATATGTGTGTTTGTGCATATATATATGTGGTTTTGTGCATGCGTTGCAATGTACCGTATATTCTGGTGTATAAGACTACTTTTTAACCCAATAAAATCTTCTCAGAAGTCAGGGGTCGCCTTATACACAGGGTCGTCTTATACACGGGAGTAGTCTTATACATGGGAGTAGTCTTATACGCTGGAGTAGTCTTATACTCCAGCGTAGAATTGTCTTATTGTTATGTTTCATTATTTTATTGTCCATGTTTTATTCTAATTGCTTGTATTGTTGTTATTATT
The DNA here is from genome assembly GCF_025583915.1 of Anolis sagrei ordinatus. Classification (NCBI taxonomy): domain Eukaryota; kingdom Metazoa; phylum Chordata; class Lepidosauria; order Squamata; family Anolidae; genus Anolis; species Anolis sagrei. The sequence continues at coordinate 134,278,858 of NW_026845477.1, read as the reverse complement.
GATTGTATTGTTGTTTCTGGGCTTGGCCTCATGTAAGCCGCACCTAGCCCCTTGGGAGATGGTAGCGGGATATAAATAAAGCTTTATTATTATTATTATTATTATTATTATTATTATTATAAATGGAGTAGTCTTATACATGGGAGTAGTCTTATACGCTGGAGTAGTCTTATACAAGGGAGTCGTCTTATAGAGCGGGTGCTGAAACTTCCAATCGGATTGGAGAATCTGTGGTTGCCGCATATGGTGGGGGGAGGTCAAAAATGTCAATGGCCGTGTCCCTGCCGTATGCAGCGACTGTATGAAAGCATTAAGGGCGACGCTGCACAAGTACGGTAGAAGAAAATCCATTCATCAGGATTTGTGGACTTAATGCGGTCCTGATGGTGAGGTGAAGGGGTGCCTCACTAGGAAGGTGTAAGTGAAGGATGGAGCAAGCTGCAAGCGTCTGGGGCGCCCGGGGTATGGAAAAAAGAGATAGAGTGGCTCTGGGCCCAGACAAACACACCTCTTTTACCTGTCTGACCTCCTCCTCTGCCTCTCAGATCTCGCTCCTGAAGACTGCAGGTGAACATGTGCGAGATCTGAGAGGCAGAGAAGCAGGTACAGCAATAGGAAAATTACCATATTGAAATCAAATCTGATGCTTTGTAAAAAAAAATGGTGTGCATTGGAAGTGGGGTAGTCTTATATGGCGAATATATCCCAAACTCTATATTTTAACCGGAAAAGTTGGGGGTCGTCTTATACACCCAGTCGACTAAAATGATCAAGGGTCTGGAGAACAAGCCCTATGAGGAGCGGCTTAAGGAGGTGGGCATGTTTAGCCTGAAGAAGAGAAGGCTGAGAGGAGATATGATAGCCATGTATAAATATGTGAAAGGAAGCCACAGGGAGGAGGGAGCAAGCTTGTTTTCTGCTGCCCTGGAGACTAGGACGCGGAACAATGGCTTCAAACTACAAGAGAGGAGATTCCATCTGAACATGAGGAAGAACTTCTTGACTGTGAGAGCTGTTCAGCAGTGGAACTCTCTGCCCCGGAGTGTGGTGGAGGCTCCTTCTTTGGGAGTTTTTAAACAGAGGGTGGAATGGCCATCTGTCAGGGGTGATTTGAATGCAATAGTCCTGCTTCTTGGCAAGGGGTTGGACTGGATGGCCCATGAGGTCTCTCCCAACTCTTTGATTCTATGATTCTATATGCCAGAATATACGGGGTATTTTTGTTTTGTTTTGTTTTGTTTTTGCTTTTTAAGTTTCTTCTGCTGTATTTTTTAGTGTTTTATGAGTGATGGTCATTCGTTGGATTGTGTCCATATTTGGTGTCAATTTGTAAAGTGGCTTTTGAGTTATGTTAATTCCACAAACAAACATTACATTTTTATTTGTATAGATGACTGGATTAAATCCCAACAGATGCATTTAACTGTTTGACAAATTTGCATTGTCTTTGCTTCATTGAAGCTATGATTCAAGCTACGATGGTTATAGAATTGCTGAAATGTTAGGAGAACCTACATTTGTGACGGTTGTTTAAAATCTTGGAGCTAAATGGGGGTGGGGGGTGAGGAGATAGGCTTTTCTGATGTGACCATATCAATCCCTGTAGGTGGAAAATGAACTGGAGGATCTGATAGATGAGTTATTAGACCAGGACGGTGGCTCAGGAAACAGCACCATTATAGGTGAGTGCCAAACGTGACTTTTGATCTCAGGGTTCTGTCATTCAGGACTTCTAGGTTCATTGTCTTTTCAATCAGAAGAATATCCTGAAGAAAACTGCCTTAATTCATTACCCAGTTATTAGGACTCTTACTTTGCTTGAAATGGCTGTCCCCTCAGAAGGAAGGGATCAATTCCTGTAATTCAGGGATGCTAGCATTTCCTAGGTAATTATGAAGACCTGAGAGAGCTGTACCCCATGTTTATCTGTGAAAACCAAGACACAAAGCAACTCAGAAACATTAAATACTGAAAAATAAATATCAAAATAGAATTAAACTAAGGCAATTGTTAAAACAATTCAGTTATTTATTTATTTTATTTATTTGTCGTGTCAGGGCAACCAGTCAATTATATTACATTTCTAACAGAACAAAGCAAACAAACAGACAGAATACAAAATTTGTGATTTGGTAGTTGATTAAATGTCTTTTGACCAGTATCTGGCCACTTGGAGTGCTTCTGGTGTTGCTGCAAGAAGGTCCTCCATTGTGCATGTGGCAGGGCTCAGGGTGCATTGCAGCAGGTGGTCTGTGGTTTGCACCTCTCCGCACTCGCATGTCGAGGATTCCACTTCGTAGCCCCATTTCTGAAGGTTGGCTCTACATCTTCTGGTGCCAGAGCGCAGTCTGTTTAGCGCCTTCCAAGTCGCCCAGTCTTCTGTGTGCCCAGGGGGGAGTCTCTCATTTGGTATCAGCCATTGGTTGAGGTTCTGGGTTTGAGCCTGCCACTTTGGGACTCTCGCTTGCTGAGGTGTTCCAGCGAGTGTCTCTGTAGATCTTAGAAAGCTATTTCTAGATTTAAGTCGTTGACGTGCTGGCTGATACCCAAACAGGGGATGAGCTGGAGATGTCTCTGCCTTGGTCCTTTCACTATTGGCTGCTACTTCCCGGCGGATGTCAGGTGGTGCAATACCGGCTAAGCAGTGTAATTTCTCCAGTGGTGTAGGGCGCAGACACCCCGTGATAATGCGGCATGTCTCATTAAGAGCCACATCCACTGTTTTAGTGTGGTGAGATGTGTTCCACAGTGGGCATGCATACTCAGCAGCAGAGTAGCACAGCACAAGGGCAGATGTCTTCACTGTATCTGGTTGTGATCCCCAGGTTGTGCCAGTCAGCTTTTGTATGATATTGTTTCTAGCACCCACTTTTTGCTTGATGTTCAGGCAGTGCTTCTTGTAGGTAAGAGCACGGTCCAGAGTGACTCCCAGGTATTTGGGTGTGCTGCAATGCTCCAGTGGGATTCCTTCCCAGGTGATCTTCAGAGCTCGGGATGCTTCTCTGTTCTTGAGATGAAAGGCACATGTCTGTGTTTTAGATGGGTTGGGGATCAATTCAGTTTAACAATTCAGTTAAAAGACAATTTTAAATATTTTTTTAAGCTGGTAAAAACATTTCACAATTACCTTTTCATTTGGGCTGAGGGAGGTTCATTTTCCCAAGACCATCCATGAATATGCATGACTGAATAGAAATTTGAACCCTCTGGTCCTTGTCCAGCACTCAGAACAATGTACAGCACCTGCTCAAAGTGGCCACTACTGTCAGGTTTATGGACAGCCCAAAAGTTCCTGTAAAGGAGAGGGTTGTGTGCTTGTAACCTTTCTGAGTCCTATACACTACCTTTGTGTCCTTCAGTGGGCCGAAGTGGAGAGGATGAGTCTCAGGAGGATGTGCTGATGGATGAGGCACCGTCCAATCTGAGCCAGGCTTCCACACTACAGGCCAACAGGGAAGGTGAGCCATTGCCTAAGATGTTTCATGGAGTCAGTAGAAATGCCTGTAGTAATCTTTAAAGATGTGGGCGGGGAGTGGGAGAAAATCAGAACAGAAGAAGGGAGATCTAGCCTGATATCAAAAGTGACTGCAGTCTTTAGCGCTCATAGGAAGTTGTAGTGTCTAACACCTGGATCAGTGAGGCTTCTCCTACCTGGCAAGAGCCATTTTGCAAGTCTTGCTAGGAAGATCAGTGGAAAGATCTTCTCTAGACAAGCAGAAGCCAGCTTCTCTGACCTGTGTTTTCCATTCTGCTGTAGATTCTATGAATATACTTGATCCTGAGGATGAAGAAGAACACACCCAAGAAGAAGACAGCAGTGGCAGCAATGAAGATGAAGATGACAGTCAGGATGAAGAGGAGGAAGAGGAAGAGGAAGATGAAGATGATCAGGTAAGAAAGCATTAGATTGATAAGCATTGCAAAAGTCTCCTAATACAGGGTGAGGCAGCATAACTTCCTTTTTTCAAAACTTAATAAAACCCATTGTATGAATCAGAATTTTATTTTATTTTTTATAATGTAGGCGCATACCTAAAGTTTTGTTCAAATTAGGTAGGTTCTCCATTACACTGAGTATACCGATTTCTGGCGTTTGTCATGACTCTTGCCAGCATAGCAGGCGTTATGTTGGCAATTTCTTCCTGGATGTTGGTCTTCAAATCTTGTAGGGTCCTTTGACTGTTCACATAAACACAGGATTTCAAAAAAACCCATAGAAAAAAAGCACAAGGGGCCAAATCTGGAGAGCGGGCCGGCCACTCCAAATCCGCTCGAAAAGTAGGCCTCAACAGCAAAAGCTCACTGTTCCAACGCATGGTGGCGACTGAACTGTGTCAGGACAAAACTTTATACTCCCGCCTCTCGAACGAGACCACTAGCACTCCACTACGTCTTCACCTGACTGAATGGCGCACATTTTTAAAAAGGAAATTATGCTGCCTCACCCTGTATCTGTATTTCTGTCAATATGGGAATTCGTATGGCAGATGTGTTTTTCCTGTCTCAGAATAGGAAGTTAATAGTCAGTGATGAAACCTACAGTGAGGCGTACAGTTATCGTTCTGGTTGAAATAAGAGTCTAAATGCTAGAATTTTCTTTTATATATATGTGTGTGTGTGTGTATGTATATATATGTATATGTATATAATCTTTATTTGAGATTTTTCCAATTAAAAACAGTATGAGCAATTACCAACAAAGATAAGAAAGTGAGAAAAAGAAAAAGAGAAGAAAAGAGCAAGAAAAGAAAAAAAAAGATTTTTTTTAATAAGAAAATTGTTTTGGGTACAAATGACAAATGTGGAAAAGAAGAAAAAGAAAAGAAAAGCTAAAAGAAAAAAAAGAAAAAAGTATATAATAATAAAATAAAATAAGATGAAATAATATCTATTTGACTTCCTGGTATCTTCAAGAGGTCTTCTTTACTTTTTTACTTTTTTCTTTCTCTCCTCCTCTACTCCTTCTCTTTCTATCCTAATTCTTTCCCTTCTTTTTTGCCGTCTTTCTCTTTGCTTTCTCTACGTTTTAGATCAAAACCATCGTCTTCTTTTTTTGTTTCAAATATTCCGTAGCTATAATTTTCTTTAACTGTTTCCCTGCTTGCAAATAGGGAGATTAATTGAAAGGAAGGAAAAAGATCAAAAAGTAGATGTGAGATCCTTCAATGTATCCAGTCTTTGCTTAGCCTTTGGTTTGGTGCTAACTGTCCCTACAGGATGATGAAGAAGGTGAAGAAGGTGAAGAGGAAGAAGATGATGATGACGGCTCTGAGATGGAGCTAGACGAAGACTATCCTGATATGAATGCCTCCCCTCTGGTGCGTTTTGAGCGCTTTGACCGTGAAGATGACCTCATCATAGAGTTTGACAACATGTTCTCCAGTGCCAGTAAGAACTCTGAAACCTAGAAGCTATAGGACATGGGTGGTACCATAATGGCTCCTTCCTGTGGGGGGTTGGGGGCCTGGGTGCATATGGACCAGAAAACTTTGATTTTTCTATTACCTTTAGGAAAGAATAGCATTTTAACCTTTTACTAGCCATTAAGATAAATTCTAGCCCCAGAGCATTGCTGTATATATTCGAGAGGCTTTTTGATAACAGCGTAACTGAGCGTGGTTCAGATTAGTTTCTTTTCCCCAGAAAACTACCTTTGTATGTCTCCATCTTGCTAACTTCTCTTGTTTTTCTCTGCAGCGGATATTCCTCCTTCTCCTGGCAATATTCCTGCCACTCACCCACTCATGGTACGGCATGCAGACCATAGTTCCTTGACTTTGGGTAGTGGTTCCTCAACCACCCGGTTGGCACAAGGCATTGGCCGAAGCCAGAGGACGCTAAGGCAGCTGACAGCTAATACTGGCCATACCATCCACGTACATTACCCAGGGACCCGGCAACCCAACCCACCACTTATACTGCAGAGGTGAGAGTGGAGCATCACAATTTATTTTCAAAATCTGTTGCTTCTCAGTAAAAAGGAGATCCTATTGAAACTCCCAGCAATATGTCCTCTAAATGCACTTTATTATTGATCTAGGAGTGTCTGCACGCCCATCCCTTTCTGAAAACTCTATCCTAGTCATATTTCACCTTTTCATGCTCAGCATTATTTTTAAATTTTAGTTATTATATTTGGCCCAGCCATAGGTTTTTAAACGTCATTGTGTTAGTGTTAATGTTTATTGCTTATTTTCTGTTACGAGTTTTATTGTTTTGTATTACTTGTTGTTATTGTTTTTATTATTGATGTATTGTGGACTCGGCCTCATGTAAGCCGCACCCAGTCCCTTGGGAGATGGTAGTGGGGTGTAAATAAAGTTTTATTATTATTATTATTTCCATTTTAATATTTCCGGCCCACTTTACCTGTCCGAATGGATTCTCCCTATGAACCATCGAGGTTGTTAAGATCTTCTGGAGGGGCTCTGCTCTCAGTCCCACCTCCATCGCAATCGCGTCTGGTGGGGACGAGGGACAGGGCCTTCTCGGTGGTGGCCCCTCGGCTCTGGAACTCTCTCCCATTGGAGATTAGATTAGATCTGCCCCTTCCCTCCTGACTTTCAGAAAGCTGGTAAAATCTTAGCTTTGGAATATAGCATTTGCAGAATGATGATTGAGTCAATAACGGCTGATGACACTGGCGGATGGTGATGAATTTGTGATTTTACTCTGACGACCTGGCTTTTGTAATTGTATGATCTGTATTTTAATGTATTTTTGTATTATGTTTATTCTATGTGTGTATGAATTTTCTGCTGTTAGCCGGCCTGAGTCCCTCGAGAAGACCGGGTTATAAAAGCTCTAAATAAATAATGAATAAATAATAAATAATTTTTTTGTGTTACCTTTAGGTTGCTGGGCCCTTCTGCAGCTGCTGACATCCTTCAGCTAAGCAGCAGCCTCCCTCTACAGAGTCGAGGTCGAGCTCGCCTCCTCGTAGGCAATGATGACGTACACATAATTGCCCGTTCAGATGATGAGCTGTTGGATGACTTCTTTCATGATCAAAGCACAGCCACCAGCCAGGCAGGCAAGTCCTCACGAATGATTGTTAAAACAATACATACATTCAATATGTTAGGTAGCTCTTGATTAGCGAGCGGTCTGAAACTCTAAATAACTCTAAAATCAGAACTATAAAGAAAAAACAACATTAAAAAACAGGGGAATTCCAGACAAGAAACAATCAGGGCCAGCTAATCACCTCCCAACAAAGGATCCCCCAGGCAGGAAGCAGGCAAGCCTTGAAGCTGCAAAGCTATTCAATGCTAATCAAGGTGATCAGTTGCAGCATTCATACTTGCCTCAAACAGACAAGAGTTCTTTCTCCCACCCTGGACATTCCACAGATATATAAACTCCACTTATTTACTTATTTATTTAGAACATTTATACCCTGTCCTTCTCGACTTCCGAGGAGGGACTCAGGACAGCTTCCAACAGGCAAGAATTCAATGTTGATACAATATAAAACATAATAAAATACAGCTAAATACATAAAACAGTTATAAATCTACATTAAAACAATTCGCCAGGTTAAAAACGTCATCCAAATGATTTGTGGATCTACATTATTGGAAAATATGTGTCCTTTTATCAACCAATCAATTATGAGATGTATTGACACTGGCTAGCACTTTTGTTTGCCCCCATCCTCCGCTAGTTTGGTATGGATTCTAGATCCAGGTGATGTAGCAATGGAGCCAATACCTCATAGATAAATTACACTAATGAAATCAATATTTCCCATCCACCTCCATGATTCTAAATAGCTAAACTGACAAAGTACTTTAATTTTGAACAACTCAAAATGAATTAAACTTTGGTTTTAATTTAAAAGTTTTGGCAAGCAAATTGGTATTTTTTCTTGTTTGCTTTTTCCTTATATCTTGGGCCATTTCAAGGGAAATGGTTCAAAGGATTTGTGCGTAGTAGCTCACTTCAAAAGGTGGTGGTTTCCCCCACCCCCTTAGATGTTTATATTTATTCCATTTGAAGACTGCATTAAACTACAGTCACGTGTTCAATCTTTTATCCGTAAATATAGGAATGCTTTGTACTGAACACTATTGTTTATATTAACATTTTGGATTAGTTTTGCTTTCTGGTCCACTGCTGAAACTTGGTTTTTAAAATCCTTTGATGTTTCGTTCGCCATCCTCATGCAATTAGCAACATCAAAATGTCCCACATGATTGTCACTTCAAGGAATTACCAAAGTTACTTAATTGGCCTTGTTCTGGTGGCTCCTAGGGTGAACCTTCAAAAAGGAGAACATCTCCCAAGTGTGCTATCATTTGATGGCAGTGATTGCACAAAATTGTCATATCGCTACAAAGTTATGCCACTATGCATTCAGCCCAGGATCAAGTGAAGAGAAGCCAAAACACATGTGCCAGGATAGGACAAAGGCAAATAATAATAATCATCATCATCATCATCATCATCATCATCATCATATTTATTTAAATGTGAATAGATAATATAGAAATATGTTACTATAATGTATGCCTACAATAGACAAGTATTATCTGTTCAAATATGTTATTATTTTTCTTTCTCGATAATTTTTTTTAATAAAATAAATAAATAAAAATTTTAAAAAGATAATAATCTTTATTTCTACCCCGCCACCATCTCCTCAATGGGGACTCGGTGCGGCTTATATGAGGCCAAGACTAAACACAAATTACAGCAGTATAAATCCGAAAACACAACCCGAAACACAGACAGTAAACAATAATATCATAATTACATAAAACTTCTGAAAACATAACAGTATAAAATTACAATAAACACAATCACAGTGACAATGGGCGGGCTACATGTAAAATTTAGAAGAAAAAACCTGGTAAAACTAATTAAAAGTTGAGTGAGATAAAGAAGAAGCCGGTTATTTGCTGAGGAGGGCTTATTATAGCGGAGGTTGTGGATTCAAGCTTTTCCACAAGGGGAGAGGGGACTCCAATAACAGAACATTGAGGCTGAGCAATAGTGTGAGGATTGTATACCTACTCACCAAAGGCGAGTAGGTTGGGTTAGCTTGGTTGTATGAGATTGGAATGCCATCCCTATCATTATGTCATCGTTTGTCTCTTCTTAGGAACCCTGTCAAGCATTCCCACTGCTTTGACGCGGTGGACTGAAGAATGCAAAGTACTTGATGCCGAAAGCATGCATGACTGTGTTTCAGGTGAGTGAATGAGCAGCTTTCCTTCCTTCGGGTAGTTCTGCTCTTTTTCTAATTGGCTGGGCTAAATTTTGCGTCTTTGCTCTCTTATCCAGTGGTCAAGGTTCCTATCATCAACCACCTGGAGGCGCTGAGGGATGAGGAGCTTGAGGAGCGCAGAGAGAAAAGACGCAAGCAGCTGGCAGAGGAAGAGGCCAAGGTGGCAGATAAATCCAAGGACCCAGAAGACGAGCAGAATGCCCAGGTTGGAAAGCCGGCTGAAACATCTCTGGGCCTTCTAAAAGCGTCTCATGGAGCAAAGTTAAATTTGCAAGGATGATTCCCACTGGCATCCTTTCCATTAAGGGAGGAGTTCTACTATAATTTCCATGTGAGGGGGAAAGGAAGAAAGTTTATTTGTAACCTAACTTCACCTAATACAAAAATTATTTCTGTAGTAGCAAATCAATTTGCAAGGAAAGATAAACATTTCTTGCTTAATGACAACAACACAATCATCATAATTATATATAATTATAATTTAGGCCATGGGTCCTCAAACTAAGGCCCGGGGGGCGGATACGGCCCTCCATGGTCATTTGCCCGGCCCTCACACAGGGTCAACATAAGTCTGAAATGATTTGAAAGCACACACAACAACAACAATCCTAACTCATCAGCCCAAAGCAGGTCCACACTTCCCATTGAAATACTAATAATTTAAAATTGTTATTCATTTTAATTATTGTATTGTTTTAAAGTGGGTTTTTTTGTACTGCAAATAAGATATGTGCAGTGTGCATAGGAATTCATTCATGTGTTTTTCAAATTATCATCCGGCCCTCCAACAGTTTGAGAGACTGTGACCTGGCCCTCTGTTTAAAAAGTTTGAGGACCCCTGATTTGGCCATGGACAGCATCAGAAACAAGACACATGAGAAAATGTATGCTTAAGTAAATAATTTCAGAAAATACAAAATGGGCCCTCTGCCTGTGGAAAAGGAGAACCTGTCCTCCTTAGTTGTGTTTCTTAGGGCCCTTGCACAGAGCCCTAAATCCAGAATACCAAGGCAGAAAATCCCACATTATCTGAATGTGGGCTCAGATAACCCAGTTCAAAGCAGATATTGTGGGATTTTCTGCCTTGATATTCTGGGATCCAGGGCTATGTGGAAGGGCTCTTAGAAAGGACTTAGCTTCTGATTCAATGGCTGCTTTTTCCAGTAACACTTAGAAACTGTGTTAAAAATAGGCTTACTAAGAGTGGGCACAACAACAATATACAGGTATTGAGCACAAGTTAAACATGAGCCAACAATGTGATGTGGCGGCAAAAAAAGCCAATTGGATTTTGGCCTGCATCAATAGGAGCATAGTGTCTAGATCTAGGGAAGTAATGCTACCCCTCTATTCTGCCTTGGTTAGACTACACCTGGAATATTGTGTCCAATTCTGGGCACCACAATTCAAGAGAGATATTGACAAGCTGGAATGTGTCCAGAGGAGGGCGACTAAAATGATCAAGGGTCTGGAGAACAAGCCCTATGAGGAGCGGCTTAAAGAGCTGGGCATGTTTAGCCTGAAGAAGAGAAGGCTGAGAGGAGACATAATAGCCATGTATAAATATGTGAGATGAAGTCATAGGGAGGAGGGAGCAAGCTTGTTTTCTGCTTCCCTGCAGACTAGGATGCGGAACAATGGCTTCAGACTACAAAAAAGGAAATTCAATCTGAAGATTAGGAAGAACTTCCTGACTGTGAGAGCCATTCAGCAGTGGAACTCTCTGCCCCGGAGTGTAGTGGAGGCTCCCTCTTTGGAAGCTTTTAAACAGAGGTTGGATGGCCATCTGTCAGGGATGCTTTGAATGCAATATTCCTGCTTCTTGGCAGTGGGTTGGACTGGATGGCCCATGAGGTCTCTTCCAATTCTATGATTCTATGAATACCAATAGCTGTGAGCAGAAAAATGATTCAAATGGAACAAGAGCAAGTCTATTTTGTCTATATTATCTTCGGTTTGTTCATCTTCATCCAGTCTGTTATAGATTCCAGGCACTGGTGTACCACAGAAGAGCGCCTTTGGGATTAGGTGGAAAGAAATAATAGATCTGGGTGTCTTTAACATACTGGTGACCCCTGATGCACAAACTCTAGACAATCTTCCCTTGCAATTCAATTTGTATAATAAATAGTTATGGGGACAAGAGGAAGCCAACAGACCAATAGCAAAGGGGTCAAACAGGATTTCTCCAGTGCCAGCCTCTTGAGAGACAAGCCTTCCGGGAAGGAATAGAGCCACCATAGAATAATATAGGATCATGCCCCATCCTAGCAAGCCGACTTATATTTCATTGCATTGACTGCCACTGAAAGGTCCAGCTGAACTGCCAGGGCTGCGTTTCCCCTGTCGGTTATTGTCATAGGTCTTTTCCAAGGTAACAAAAACTGTCTCCAATAGCAAGCCTGAAACTAGTCTGAAGTGTATCCAGATAATGTTTTCGAAGGAAACAAGACAGGCTGGGCTTGTGGACGTAATTTTCAGTCATGTTGATACCCTTATTGTATAAATATGTGAGAGGAAGTCATAGGGAGGAGCGAGCGAGCTTGTTTTCTGCTGCCCTGGAGACTAGGACGCGGAACAACGGCTTCAAACTACAAGAGAGGAGATTCCATCTGAACATTAGGAAGAACTTCCTGAGTGTGAGAGCTGTTCAGCAGTGGAACTCTCTGCCCTGGAGTGTGGTGGAGATTTCTTCTTTGGAAGCTTTTAAACAGAGGCTGGATGGCCATCTGTCAGGGGTACTTTGAATGCAATTTTCATGCTTCTCTTACAACTCTCTTCCAACTCTATAAGGTCTCTTCCAACTCTATGATTCTATGATTATCATAATTGGGATGCACCGAACTTTTGCAATAACCTTTCCGTTGGTTTTTTTATTTTTTTATTTATTTAGAGTTTTTATAACCCGGTCTTCTCGACCTCCGAAGAGGGACTCAGGCCAGCTAACAGCAGAAAATTCAACACAAATATAGTAAACATAATAGTATCATAATACATTAATACAAAATACATTAAAATACAGATCATACAATATCATACAATTATCTTCCAGTACAGTGCAATTAGGAATGTTACCTTTATTAAAAATAACTTTTAAAAGAATCAAAATCTTCTCTAAACATAAAGCTATTTCCTTTCTTTAGCATGGTTCCTTTAATTCATAAGGAACAGAATATTTGGTTCTTTATTGCATTCTTCACATCTACAATTTTCCAAGGCTAAGTTTTTTTTGTCAGGAATTACTTCCACCTAGTGCATAACTCAGGCGGGGAGGAGGCGGGGTCTTAGACATGATAAGTTTCCCATTGTGGTCAACTGAATACGCACATATAGTAATCTCTGTGCCTGCGCAGAGCAGCTTTCGGGACCTTCTAGACATTTTATAAAAAACATTTTTGGCGGAAGCTCTGCCCACCTTCCCCTCTGGGTATAAGTAGCCTGTGGGTGGAGCTACTGCCCTCAGTTCTCTTCATCCGCCGCCATTAGCAGCAGCTAGAGAACCTTCGTCCTGACTAGCATATTCTTACTATTGTGTTTCAATTCGCACTGCCTGTTTTTCCTGACTTACGTGCTTTGACCTGGACTGTTTAGCCAGATCCAACAGCAAAGGAGCAGAAAATCTATGTTTCCATATCTTTCCTAGCAATATTTAGAAAATATTTGGGGGGGGGGCTCAAAGTTGCTCTTTCCTGCCCAAGAAGTAAGACATGATATGTGAATTGAATCAGGTGAATCTTGAGTCACTCTGATTATCTTTGTTTCTCTCCAATGCGTCTGCAGGGACCAGTGCTGCAATCAAACAATCCAGCTGAGCAAAACCTTCCAGGTACGTTCCTTCTTGCTAGATAGCTGTATTGTGTCTTCTTCCCCCAGGATAGCTTGAAGCAGATGCTGTTCCTGGAACTCCTGGGATGAGGTAGTAGATTGTATAGTTTTAGGGTCATACCCGGTCTTGGAGATAACTATACAATCTACTGTCTTTCCTATGAGAACTCCCACTTCATCATACCAACACTGCCTGCCTTGAAGAAGAGGAGAGAAGCAACTTGTGAGGCTATTCATAGCTCTAGCATGAAACACATTGGGCTAAGGAAGGGACCTGGGGATCAAAGTGCCTGAACCAGAATACAGTGCAATAATTCCTTGCCTCCAACTCTAGCTATGGAAAAAGAATGGTGGGGAGGTCCTTGTAAAATCTGCCAGATGTGGTTCTTACCTTCTTGTTATGGCATCGGAAAAAGATGGTTGCCACCTGGGATTTTCTTCTTAGAACCATGTGCAGATGCAGTAAAGCTGTGGGAGAACTGCCACAAGATCTCTGGATGTACTTCTAAATAGGAGAATGGTCAAGTCTGCCTGGCACTAAAGTTAAATACTATTTGCTCCTGTTGGGGTGAGGTAGTAAGTTGTATTGTTGTGGGGTAGGGATTTGTGCCCCAAATCAGAGATAACTATACAACTTACTACTTTCCCCAACTGGGGTGATATAACCATTTTCCTTATCCATATCTGGGAGCTGATCTTGGTATAGTTCTCTGTTGCCGAAAAGCTGAAGCTGTTTGATCCCTTTCTGCTGCTCAGAAGGCCTGGGTTATAAGCAGGATCATCTCCCCTTCCTTCACTCCACTCTCTTGACTCCCAGATGGTGCCACCCATCCTGATGGTTATCCTGTGGTTTCGACTGCTGCTGAAGACACCTTGGCTGGTGCCAGACAGACTCTGGTCACATTGGAGAGCCCCCAACAGCAGCAGCAGGCAGCAGGGACAGGCGAGCTCCCTTCAGAGCTAGTGGGGCAATCCAGTGCTCAGTCTTCTGGGCAGTTGCTGATGCCAGTGGAGCAAGAGGACTCGGGTCCTTGGCGGCCGAGCACAGATGCCGAGGCTACACAGATGGAGCTTTCACCTGCTCCCACCATCAGTAAGTGGCCTCAAGTCTCATTTTGTAGTGGGGTACCTTACGTCTGACTGTGTCTTCCTGCTTGGGTTATGTATTTTATTCTAAACCAGTGATTCTCAACCTGTGGGTCCCCAGGTTTTTTGGCCTACAACTCCCAGAAATCTCAGCCAGTTTAACAGATGTTAGGATTTTTTGGAGTTGAAAAGTATTGTTCTAAACCAGTGGTTCTCAACCTGTGGGTCCCCAGATTTTTGGCCTCCAAATCCCAGAAATCCTAACAGCTGATAAACTGGCTGGGATTTCTGGGAGTTGTAGGCCAAAACACCTGGGGACCCACAAGTTTGTTGTAGGTTTTCCGGGCTATATGGCCATGTTCTAGAGGCATTTTCTCCTGATGTTTCGCCTGCATCTATGGCAAGCATCCTCAGAGGTAGTGAGGCCTGTTGGAAGAAGGAAAATGGGTATATATATCTGTGGAATGACCAGGGTGGGACAAAGGACTTTTGTCTGCTGGAGCTAGGTGTGAATGTTTCAACTGACCACCTTGATTAGCATTTAATGGCTTGGAAGTGCCTGGGGGGAATCTTTTGTTGAGAGGTGATTTGATGTGCCTGATTGTTTCCTCTCTGTTGTTTTGCTGTTGTAATTTTAGAGTTTTTAATACTGGTAGCCAGATTTTGTTCATTTTCATGGTTTTCCTTTCTGTTGAAATTGTCCACATGCTTGTGGATTTCAATGGCTTCTCTGTGTAGTCTGACATGGTGGTTGTGAGAGTGGTCCAGCATTTCTGTGTTCTCAAATAATATGCTGTGTCCAGGTTGGTTCATCAGGTGCTCTGCTATGGCTGACTTCTCTGGTTGAAGTAGTCTGCAGTGCCTTTCATGTTCCTTAATCCGTGTTTGGGCAATGCTGCGTTTGGTGGTCCCTATGTAGACTTGTCCACAGCTGCATGGTATACGGTAGACTCCTGCAGAGGTGAGAGGATCCCTCTTGTCCTTTGCTGAACGTAGCATTTGTTGGATTTTCTTGGTGGGTCTGTAGGTGGTTTGTATGTTGTGTTTCCTCATCAGCTTCCCTATGCGGTCAGTGGTTCCCTTGATGTATGGGATCTTCATCTTTACTCTCGTGGCTTGAGAACTACTGTTCTAAACATTCAGGAGAGGCCAGCAATACCTTTAAGCTGTATTTTTTGTGTTAATTAAAACTTGAAAGAGAAATACTCTCATGTTTCCATAGCAATAGCAATGTACCTTTAGCTATGAAAAGTAGTCCAGACCTTTTTCTGGAGAGTTAATATCCTAAATCTTGTAAAAACACAAGAATTGCCTTTCTAGGTTAGGCCTGTTTTACATAATAGTACCTTGTACTGACAGGTATACATTGTGACCCCTGCATCTGTGGGAGATACCTTCAAAACACACTCACACACTGTGGATAATAGCAAGCCCTATATTTTGATTGTACGTGGATCAGAAGCATCTCATAGATTCATACTGGGAGACCTAGAGTGGCCCATAAACACTTACAGGGACAGATATGTTTGGAGACTGAGTTAATGAAAATATAGGTGGCTTACCTGTAAATATAGTTTACCGAGTGGTCACCTGTGAATTCTAATCAGATGCTGCCTGCACAAGCGCAGGAATATATCATATTTGCAAATCACAGCTGACCACAACGGGAAAACATGGACATTGAATCTGTGGATAAGGGGGACATACTGCCCTGCAATAATAGGAAGTAGCCTTGTTCACTTGGAGATATCAGTTTTGCCTAATGAATAACAACCTGATTGAAAACCTGCTATTGATCTGGTCCATGAGTAGTGTTTTTGGTTATTGTTTCTTGTGTGGAAGGGAGAGGTAAAGTGATTTTTTAAAAGAAGGTATCCTGGAAGTTGTCTTCTGACTTTGCTGTCTTTGTGCATACCCTGTGTGAAAGAATTCTTTTTCCCTGTCTCACCAGCTTCACTCTCTCCAGAGAGGGCTGAAGACTCTGATGCCTTGACCGCAGTCAGCAGCCAACTAGAGGGGTCTCCCATGGACACCAGCAGCCTTGCTTCATGCAACCTTGAAGAGGGCGTCACAGAGAGCGGAGGGGCTGGCAGCGTGGAGCAGGCAGGAGCAGGCACCATTGTGGCAACAGCCGATGTGGCCCAGCCAGGTTCCAGTGCCCCAGCCATTAGAGAGGCCCAGCCTGATGCCAACCAACCAGTGGATGATGGGTAAGGACTGGAAATAAGATAGACCAATAGATAGACACATTCAAAAATAGAAGAATATGGATCTATCTTCAAGGGAAGATTTGATTATAAAATATTTAGAAATAGCAAAAATAAGTAAGTTATCCTGTTTGATAAATCAATTGATGCTTTTTAAATGATAAGGCATTTTTTCTCTCTTATTATTTAAAAGGAAGAAATTGCGAAGATATTTGCAGGATTTGAAGATTAAGTAAAATATTAATGAAATTAGAAATGAAATTTTGAGAATAATTTATAAAAATGTATAAGTACATACAATACATGACGTGACATGTACTACATTATGTAATTATTTTTTTTATAATGTAGGCTGATACCTAAAGTTTTGTTTTACGTATTTTTGAAGATCAAATTAGGTAGGTGACGTCCCCCATTCTCCATATACTGAGTAAATCAATTTCTGGCATTTGTCTTGCCAGCATAGCAGGCATTATGTTGGCAATTTCTTCCTAGATGTTGGTCTTCAAATCTTGTAGGGTCCTTGGACGGTTCACATAAACACGGGATTTCAAAAAACCCCATAGAAAAAAATCACAAGGGGCCAAATCTGGAGAGCAGGCCAGCCACTCCAAATCCGCTCGAAAAGTAGGCCTCAATGGCAAAAGCACACACCTCACTGTTCCAACGTATGATGGCGACTGAACTGTGTCAGAACAAAACTTTATACTCCCGCCTCTCGAACGAGACCACTAGCGCTCCGCTACGTCTTCAACTGACTGAATGGCGCGCATTTTAAAAAAGGAATTTATGCTTCCTCACTCTGTTTTTGCAATTTTAAAAAGCCAAATATAATAAGCGAGCCTACCCCTTTAGTATTAAGGCTTCACTGATTAATCCCATAATTTACTACTCCACAGCTCCCCACCTGCCTCATCCTCAGAGAGCTCCTCCACAAGGGACTCTGCGGTGGCTGTATCTGGGGCCGACTCCCGGGGCATATTGGAAGAGCCACTTCCTTCTACCAGCAGCGAAGAGGAAGACCCCTTGGCAGGTAAAGGCTACAGGACCAAACAAATTGGTCAGCTTGGGTTGGGCTTCTGGAGAGACTGCAGCTGTACCTGATATTTCTTTTCATAGGAATAAATCTCCCTGAAGGTGTCGACCCGTCCTTTTTGGCTGCTCTGCCAGATGACATTCGGCGGGAGGTGCTGCAGAATCAGTTGGGTATCCGACCCCCTGCTCGTGCTGCTGTTCCTACCACCACCACAACCACCACCACCACCGCTGCTCCTGCTGCGACCCCAACACCGCCTGTGGTGGGCAATCCTGGTGTAACAGAAGTCAGCCCCGAGTTCCTGGCTGCACTACCCCCAGCTATCCAGGAGGAGGTAAGATTGCACTTTTAAAGGTTGAGGGGTGATCACCATCCCATTGTGACATCCAAAAGATTATACATTGTCTACTAAACTTCACAGTTCTCTAAAAGAGAAGGTCCTACTGAGAGATGTACTGGTTCGAGTGTTGGGCTAGGACACTGAGACACCAGATTTATTTATTTGTTTATTTGCAGCATTTATATTCCGCCCTTCTCACCCCAAAAGGGACTCAGGGCAGATCACAGAACATATACACGGCAAACATTCAATGCGGTTAAACAGGCAGGACACACAACAGATAGAGGTATTATGTCAGCATTTTTCCCAACTTCAGTGTCCTGGAGGTTGTGCTCAATTCCCGCCACAGGGGGGTGCTGTCGCTCAATTCTCTATGACAAAGAGCCCTTGATCACAGACTTCCTCCTTCCTTTGATCACCGGCATTTTCTGGTATTTCCTTTATGGTGTCGTAAAATATCTCCCCCGCCTAACCGGTGCCTAATTTCTGTACTCACAGTTGTTTTCGAACTGCTTAGGTGGACAGTAAGTTGGGCTAAAGGTCAAGTGCTCACCTCGACCCAGGATTCAAGGTTTAGAATCTACTTGATATGGAAGCTTACTAGGACCTCGGGCAAGTCATACTTTCTTAGCTTCGGAACAAGGCAACGGTTACGTCTGGACAAATTCTGCTAAGGGAATCTTGTGATAGGTTTGGCTCAGAGTCATCATCAAGCAGAAATGACTTGAAGGCCCACCAATCTGTATCCAAATAATTTTCCCATCGTGGTCAACTGTGAATATGCACATATGGTAGTTTCTGCGCTAGTCACACAAACAAAGGTTCTTAGCTGCTGACAGAGCGGTGGATGAAGAGAACTGAGGCGGTTGCGCTGCCCACCTGCTACTTATACTCGCAAGGGGAGAGTGGGCGGAGCTAACCGCCAAAGTTTTTCAAATCTATCTAGAAGGTTCCGAAGCTGTTGCTCAGGCGCAGAAACTACCATATGTGCAAATTCACAGGTGACTATTCGGGAAACTACGGTTACAGGTAAGCAACCTATATTTCTCATAGTTCTTTGTCTAACCTCTGTGAGACCTCCAAGGAAGGGATTCTATCATCAACTCACTGCTGTGATGGGTTCAGGAATATGTAGCCATCGAGTGTATCTCTTTCAGTTCTTTTATGTAGAAGCATAAGACTCAAGTCTTCCGCACATGAATGCAGTGTATTTTAATTGACATAAAAGTCAAGCTGAAGCAGTCATTTGAGATTTTTTTTTTCTTAGGTGGAATATCTGCATTTCCGCCAACATCTAGGGCCATTTTGATTTCATTTCTTTACTCTGAGCTTTATGACATATCCACTGCTTCCACCAGCCATTAGTGTGAGGGGCTTCTTTTCTCTAATACTAATACTTTTATTTTCCCATCGTGGTCAACTGTGAATCACACATATGGTTATTCCTGCGCAGAGTAGCTTCGAAACCTTCTAGCAAATTATTAAACATTTTTGGTGGTAGCCCCTCCCACTCTCCCCCGAGAGTACATATAGCCAGTGGGAGGGGCTACACCCTCCAGTTCTCTTTCTCCGCGCCTTTAGCAGCAGCTTGAGAACCTTCCTCTGACAAGTTCTTAATTGTACTTCATCGGACTGCCATTTTTCCTTGAGCCTTCTCCTTTCCTTGGACTGGCTGACTTATCCTAAACTCTAATCCTGACCTGGACTGTCTACGTATTTGCCCTTTTTCTTTTGCTTAATATGTCGGCTACCACTGCGTTTAAGCACTGTGCTAACTGCCCAAACAACTTTCCTGACAATGATGGCCATTCTCTGTGCCTCCTTTGTTTGGGAGAGGGACATTTGTGCCAGGTGTGTGCCATCAGCAGGGCCTTCACACCACAAACGAAAAAAAATTGAGAATCGAGGCTTAAAGCGGCCTTATATGAGTGGGCACTGCTACCATCTGCACCCCCTCAGCACCTCTCTAGTGTGATGGGCTCGGTCAGGGGCCCTAAACTTCCCTTCTCTGGAAGCCTAAAAAGACCAAGACGAGAGGCCGCCAGGATAGTGCCCAGTCTTTGCAGCAGCGGTTGAGCCCTGCGAAAAGGGCGGGGAAAACCTCTTCTTCAGCTCCGCCAGCCATTTTTGCAACCCTCTCCCGCCCTGCAGGCTTTTTTTTCTTACTCCTGCGCCTGCGCAGAATACCTTCGGAACCTTCTGGCAAAATTATTAAACATTTTTGGTGATAGCCCCGTCCACTCTCCCCCGAGAGTACATATAGCCAGTGGGAGGGGCTACACCCTCCAGTTCTCTTCCTCCACGCCTTTAGCAGCAGCTTGAGAACCTTCCTCTGACAAGTTGTTAATAGTACTTCATCAGACTGCCTTTTCCCCCTGAGCCTTCTAATATTAGTATTAGAGAAAAGGGATTCTTTTCTCTAATACTAATAATACTTTTATTTTCCCATCGTGATCCCTGTGAATTGCACATATGGTAGTTTCTGTTCCTGAGCAGACAGCTTCGGAACCTTCTAGATAGATTTGAAAAACTTTGGCGGATGGCCCCGCCCACTCTCCCCTTTATATACATTATATAAAAAACACATTAAAACATTTTTTCTGCAGAAGGCATATATTAAACTACACACAGAAGACACGAGTTTAAAATACATTATTAAAACTGTCTGAGTAGGCCTGTTAGAAAAGATAGGTCTTCAGATGTGTTTTAAATTCTGACAGCTCATTTAGCTGTTGGAGCTCTTCTGGCACATTAGTCCACAGTCAATGAATATGTACTCTGTGATGATTGCTAGTAAGGTTCTGGCTGGTGGGAGTCGCTGCCTCCTTAAGACCTTAGTGTTTGTGTTGATTGTATGGGAGGACCCAACCCATATACGGCTTCAAAGGTCAAAAATAACACGTTAATTTGCCCAGAAACTAATTTTAGTTTTGGCCTAGTCATGCCTAGCAATGCCCCTGCCTTTAACCCTTTTCTGTGCCATTCCAGGTGCTGGCCCAGCAGCGGGCAGAACAGCAGCGCCGCGAGCTGGCCCAGAGCACAAGCTCAGACACACCCATGGACCCAGTGACCTTCATTCAAACATTGCCATCTGACCTGCGTCGCAGTGTGCTAGAGGACATGGAGGACAGTGTCTTGGCAGTCATGCCTCCTGATATAGCTGCTGAGGCCCAGGCGCTGCGGCGGGAGCAGGAAGCCCGCCAGCGCCAGCTCATGCACGAGCGTCTCTTTGGCCACTCCAGCACCTCTGCCTTGTCAGCCATTTTGCGTAGCCCAGGTGAAGAAAGGTCTTATTCATTCTAAGCCGACTGTTGATTCTAGATTTCCCGACTCCTGGTTTAATTTCTTTGCTTTTTCCCCCTCTGCCCAGCCTTCACAAGCCGTCTGAGTGGAAACAGAGGTGTCCAGTATACCCGTTTGGCAGTACAAAGAGGAGGTACCTTCCAAATGGGAGGTAGCAGCAGCCATAGCAGGTACCAAGCATTTGGTAGAGGGTCATGAAAGAGTACTTTACCTCATTTTCAGAGAACAAGCTGAGGTTTAGAATAGCTAAAGAGAGGAAAATATGTTCTAGTTTTAAGTAAGAGCAGTTAAGAAATGGCAGTTGGAGTTTAAACTGTCTGGTCCAAACTAACAACACTGCTGGCACTGCCCTTAGTAGCCTTGAGATTCTGCAGATGAGGCTGTAATTTTCTTGCATCCAGTTATTATCCTTCTCAACAGTCCTAGTCTTCTGCAAGGTTTTGCTACTTGGCCATTGAAAATAGTGATCCTTACTTCCTTTTCCAGCATGTAAGCTGAACACATGGAATCAGTTAAAGGAATCAGTTAAAGGAGTAGTTATGCCAGCACTGAGGCTAAGAGAGGCAATAGCTGGCTCCCTCTCTGCCTTAGTTACCTCCAGATTGAATTACTGTAATGCACTCTACGCGGGGCTGCCCTTGAAGACAGCTCGGAAATTCCAATTGGTACAACAGGGGGCATCCAGGTTACTAACTGGTGCAACTTACAGGGAGCGGTCAACCCCCCTGTTTAAGGAGCTACACTGGCTGCCATTCATTTTCTGGCCCCAATTCAAGGTGCAGGTTCTTACCTACAAAGTCCTGAACGGTTTGGGACCCACCTACCTGCATGACCGCATTTCCGTGTACACTGTCTCTTCATTCATCTGGAGAGGCCCTGCTCTTGCTCCCGCCTCCCTCGCAGGCACGATTGGTGGGGACGAGAGAGAGGGCCTTCTCTGTGGTGCCCCCTCCCCCCGACTCTGGAACTCACTTCCCAGATATATTAGGCATGCCCCAACATTGGCAGTCTTTAGGAGGAGCCTGAAAACGTGGCTGTTCTTCCCGGAATAAAGAAATAATTCCCAGCAAAATATCCTCAAATGCACTTTAACTGTCTGTTTGGATTGCGCTCCCCTCACTTCTTAAAACCCTCATATTAAATATATCTTACCTTGTTCATGCCCAGTGTTTATTTTTTTAATTTTTAACTATTATATCTGGCCCGGCCATAGGTTTTTAAATTCTTGCATGTTAATGTTTATATGTGATTTATTTAACTGTATTGTTGCTGTGTATTGTCCAAGGCTTCCATGGCCGGAATCACTGGGTTGCTGTAGGATTTTTCGAGCTATATGGTCATGTTTTAGAGGCATTTTCTCCTGACGTTTCGCCTGCATCTATGGCAAGCATCCTCAGAGGTAGTGAGGTCTGTTGGAAGTAGGAAAATGGGTTTATATATCTGTGGAATGACCAGGGTGGGACAAAGGACTTTTGTCTGCTGGAGCTAGGTGTGAATGTTTCAACTGACCACCTTGATTAGCATTTAATGGCTTGGAAGTGCCTGGGGGGAATCTTTTGTTGAGAGGTGATTTGATGTGCCTGATTGTTTACTCTCTGTTGTTTTGCTGTTGTAATTTTTGAGTTTTTTTTAATACTGGTAGCCAGATTTTGTTCATTTTCATGGTTTCTTCCTTTCTGTTGAAATTGTCCACATGCTTGTGGATTTCAATGGCTTCTCTGTGTAGTCTGATGTGGTGGTTGTGAGAGTAGAGTGGTCCAGCATTGTTGCTATTTTTTGTTTATTGTTTTCCTGTTTATTGATGTGTTGTTGGGCTTGGCCTCATGTAAGCCACTCCGAGTCCCTTGGGGAGATGGAGGCGGGGTATAAATGAAGTTTTATTATTATTATTACTATTATTATTACTACTTGGCATCAGTGAAGGTTTTAGATCACTGTCAAACCGAAAAAAATATGGGTAGGCGTAATCTTCCATCAGTATCTAAGTAGTAACATTGTTAAATATTATTCTGTCATTCTATGAAATACTGTATAGGCTGTGTTTTGATTACATTCTTGTTTCTTCCTAGACCATCGGGCAGCAACGTAGACAGTCTGCTGCGTCTCCGTGGGCGCCTTTTGCTGGATCACGAGGCCTTGTCCTGCCTGCTGGTGCTTCTCTTTGTGGATGAGCCAAAGCTGAACACAAGTCGGCTGCATCGGGTGCTGCGGAACCTATGCTACCACGCACAGACTCGCAGTTGGGTGATTCGGAGCCTCCTGTCCATCCTGCAGCGCAGCAGTGAGAGTGAACTATGCGTAGAGACTCCTAAGGGAGCTGCTGCACCAGATGACAAAGGCAAAAGAGTAGCCAAAGCCTGCGCCCCAGACAGCCGGCCACTTGACCTTCTGCACAAAATGGAATCAAAAAGCTCAGGACAGCTTTCTTGGCTTTCTGTGTCTATGGATGCTGCTCTTGGTTGTAGAACCAACATCTTCCAGATCCAGCGGGCAGGAGGACGTAAACATACGGAAAAACATGCTGCTGCCGGTTCCACTGTTCATATACATCCACAAGCTGCTCCTGTGGTCTGCCGCCACGTACTTGACACACTCATCCAACTTGCCAAGGTGATGATAATAATTATCTGGGGTAATACTTTTACTTGATGGATGGTGTGACAGCCATAGTTCTACATTTTCCCTAATGCCACTCAAAGTCTGGTTGAACTATGTGATTGTAGGGTGTTATTGTTTATATGTAAGTTATATTAATTGTATTGTTTTATTTGCTTATTGCTTTGTTGTTTTTACTGATGTGCTGTTGGGCTTGGTCTCATGTAAGCCGCTCCGAGTCCCTTTGGGGAGATGGTGGTGGAGTATAAATAGAGTTATTATTATTATTATTATTATTATTATTATTATTATTATTTCTGAGAAGGGCTTGAAGGAATTATGTTTTTTTACGTTAAAGAAAGACTTAGTATTTTTGATAGTTAATTACAATTACTGCATATTGTTTTATTCATTTATATTCTGCATTTCTTTCAGTAATGAAACTAAAGCTGTCTAAAAACATACCTTAAAACAATACAGATTAAAATTGGGGTCAGTGGATGTATAGTTATAGGACACACACACAACCCTGTTGATATCAAAATCAATGGATGCTCAAGTCCCATTGTATAGAATGGCATAATTAAAATGACAAAAATCAATATTTGTTTTTTGAAAGTTTTTCTGTTTTTAATATTTTAAGCCATGGATACAGCGAGCTGATTGTATACAAAAATTTCAATAATTGTATTAATATGTTTTCCAAAAATTATAAAATTAAAATAATTCATTAAAAACAACAGTGGGCAGCATTGAAATGTGTTGGGAGAGAGGTGAAATAACTATTCATTTCTCTCACTAAACTAAAAAATGAGACAAGGTTTAAATCACATAATTTGTATAGGTTTAAAATTAGGAAAAGCTTGCAATCTGTTAACAACTGAGCAGCTAAATTACATTATTTATTTATTTACATCATTTTTATCCCGCTCTTCTCACCCCTGCAGGGGGACTCAGTCCGGCTCACAATGGCAACGATTTTATGCTGCAATACTTACAATTATAAAAGCAGAATAAAATCATACCATACAACACATTAAAACAACATTAATTATCCATCATAAAAACATTTCCATTATAACAATAGTTGTCTGGTCCAATTCACTGTTCAGGGGCCGTTATATCCATTAGCCAAAAGCCTGATTCCACAACCACGCCTTCAGTTTTTTTCTGAAAGAAAGGGAGGGGGCTGATCTAATTTTGCTGGGAAGCGAAGTTGGTGGGACCGAGATCAAGGCCTCCCCGGCAGATCTTAAACTACGAGGCGGAATGTAGACATGTTCATGTGCATGTATGTACTTGTTATAAATCTATTAGATTTAAATCCTGCTTATCTACCAGAATGACCAAGGCAATGAATGGCAACTATGGCACAAAATGAATTCAAAATAATATCATAACATGAGCAGAAACATTAAGAAATTGAAAAGAGTAGAACTTTTATATATATTAGCATTTCTGGGTGGGTTTTCTTCTCTTGGTTCTGTTAAGCCATTGACAAAATTAGAAAACAGAATTATCTCCCCTGATGCTCCCCTTTGTTCTAGCAGTTTGGTGTGTGTTTGGAGGACTATCGGACAGAGTGAGAAGGGATAAGCGTTGAAGAGATCATGTCACTCAATCTTGGCTCAAGCCAGTGAGTCCTCTAGAATTGAAAGTCTTGTCTCCACTGGCTGCCAATTAGCTTCCGAGCACAATTCAAAGTGCTGGTGTTAACCTGTAAATCCCTAAACGACTCCGGCCTAGTTTACCTGTCTGAACGGATTCTCCCCTATGAACCATCAAGATTGTTAAGATCATCTGGACGGGCCCTGCTCTCGGTCCCACCAGCCTCGCAAGCATGCCTGGTGGGGACGAGGGACAGGGCCTTCTCGGTGGTGTCCCCTCGGCTCTGGAACTCCCTCCCACTGGAGATTAGAACTGCCCCTTCTCTCCTGACTTTTAGAAAACAGGTGAAAACCTGGCTCTGGAAACTGGCATTTGACGAGTGAGTCAATAACTCGTGGCTATATGGATGGATGGTGATGAACAACGATTTTATTGTGACGACTTGGCCATTGTAATTATATGATTGTATTTTTGGTATTTTAAATGTGTTTGTGTATTATGGAATGTGATGTTTTTAAACGATTGCTTGTGATATTATTGTTGGAAACCGGCCCGAGTCCCTCCACAGAGGTGAGAAGACTGGTATACAAAAGTTCTAAATAAATAATAATAAATATTTTTTTCTCCCATGTCTTCTCCTAGGTTTTCCCTAGTCACTTCACACAGCAGCGGACCAAAGAGACCAACTGCGAAAGTGAAAGGGAGCGTGGAACAAAGCAGTCGGGCAGCCCTTGCCCAGGTCAGACAGGCACTAGTGGCATCTCCACTGACTTTTGGGACTTGTTAGTCAAACTGGATAATATGAACGTAAGCCGCAAGGGCAAGAACTCCATCAAATCTGTGCCTGTGAGCTCTGGCGCTGAAGGGGAGAGCTCCCCCTACAGCCTGGAGGCCTCTCCTCTGGGCCAGCTAATGAACATGCTGTCCCATCCCGTGATCAGACGGAGCTCCCTGCTGACAGAGAAGCTACTGCGCCTGTTGTCTCTCATCTCCATTGCTCTGCCTGACAACAAATCAGCGGCAGAGGGGGCAGCCAACCAGGCTGCTGCTGCTGTTGCAGCTGCTGCTGCCGCGGCTGCTGCAACCACCACCCCGGCACCTGCGCCCTCCCCTGCATTGGCAGCGGCAGCAGCTGTGGCTGCTGCAACTGCAGCTGCCACTGCTGCTTCATTCGCCACCTCTGGAGCTACCACAGTAACAGCCACATCTACTGTCCCCACCACTGTGTCCAGTAAGTCTTCTGTTTATTTTGGGCGGGGGGTGGGCACATACATTGTTTACAGCAGGGGTCCTCAAACTTTTTAAACAGAGGGCCAGGTCACAGTCCCTCAAACTGTTGGAGGGCCGGATTATAATTTGAAAAAAACATGAATTAATTTGTAGTTCAAAAAACACTGAAAAGCAGTACAATAATTAAAATGAAGAACAATTTTAACAAATATAAACTTATTAGTATTTCAATGGGATGTATGGGTCTGCTTTTGGCTGATGAGATAGGATTGTTGTTGTTGTTGTGTGCTTTCAAGTCGTTTCAGACTTAGGTTGCCCCTGAGCGAGGGCTGGGTAAATGACCTTGGAGGGCCATATCCGGCCCCTGGGCCATAGTTTGAGGACCCCTAGTTTACAGTAACTTCATGGCTCCATGAGAAGTAAGGGTACTGAAAGGTAACCCCCAGCTTCTCCACCATCTCTTGTCTTGAAGACTTCAGTTACATTGCCACAGACTCTTAAGCATATTAGAGTCTTAAGGGATAAAAACTCGAGGAGTTTAAACAGAATAAAAACCTGAATTTCCCAAGAGGGATTCTGTACCAGATGGTATATCCTGAGATATGTTTCTATTCCTGATTAATGCTGTATATTGAGAGATAATAACTGATGTGGAAACCCAGGAGAGTGTGTAGATAAGACAGTACTTCTGTTCAAGTGGTTTTTGCACTGACACTGCTAAGGCTGTTGAGTAGAAGTGATAGATGTGTGCTCAGTAAACCTCCTTCCACCTGGAAACCTATGTCCCCATTATGATTTATTGTGGCCTTGGCCTTTGTAAGCCGTGTCGAGTCCTTCGGGAGATGCTAGCGGGGTACAAATAAAGATAAAAATAATAATAGTAATAGTAATAATAATAATAATAATAATAATAATAATATGACAGACCATGTGGATCCAGAATTGATCTCCACAGTAATTTATGGAGCCACCACCAAGACTACCCATGGGAGACAATCATACTCAGCCACAAGCAATTGCCTATAGTAGTAGTATAGTACATAATAGCTCAGTAGAGTTTTGGACCTTGAAAACGAGACATTTTCTCCAGCGGATGGCCTATTGATTGATCTTCAGATCTGAAGAGTGTGCTAGCTTGACTCTTTGTCACTTCTTTGCAGCACTTGTAAAAAACAGCAAATCACCAGCCAAGGCGAGTGAAGCGGGAGGCGGAGGTGGGACTGAAAGCAAAATGGCAGCCTCAGGCCTAACAGAGAACCAGCTACAGCTTTCGGTGGAGGTAAGCTGGTACAATTGAGTGGAGGAGGAAGGAGAGGGATCAAGTCTTCCTCTTGTCAGAAAAAGTTACATTTCTCTTTTCTGTGCCAGGTGTTGACGTCTCACTCCTGCTCTGAAGAAGGCTTGGAGGATGCTGCCAATGTCCTCTTGCAGCTATCACGAGGTGACCCAACCACGCGTGACACTGTGCTCAAGCTCCTGCTTAACGGGGCCCGGCAGTTGGGCTATACACTTTGCAAACAGATAGGTAAGAAGAACAGGGGACAAAAATGTGCCCCATTTAAATGACCGTTTCCTGCCTGTTTTGCCAAGCAATTCCAATGAAAGAAAAAGGTTGAAGCCTGACATAGCTAGGAATTGGAAGAATAATCTGACATAAAAATAATTTTCATTAGAAAAATATCTTTTGAGTGACAGGAAATAAATTAAAATCGTTTTTTTTCCCAGTTGTTGTACTCTTTGAAGTGTACAGGTGAAAAACCTCTGCCCAATGAAATTTGTGTCGTCTCTTTTTTAAAAACTATCCTTCTCTCTGCTTTAAATCTGTGTTGGTTCATGCAATCAATCTGGGTTACATGAGAAGGTGTTTCTGACTGTGCTCTGATTAGGAAAAATCTTTCGATAGGTTAGAAATTTCCCTTTCACCTCTTAGTTTGTATGCCCTGGGCTTTTATTTCATAGAATTTCCCCTCGTTGTCAGCTGTGAATTGCATATATGGTTAATTCCTGTGCTCGTGCAGGCAGCATCGGAAATTCTCGAGACCATTTTGACTGTTAGAGCAGCCCCGTCCACTCCCCTCCGTCAGTATAAATAGCCAGTGCAAGGGGCTGCTACTCAGTTCTTCTAATCCGCCGCTACAAGCAGCTAGGAAATAGAGACCTCGTTAAACAACTTTAAACTTAATATAAACATCGCTCTAATAGTCTCAAATTGTGAGCATAAATTAAAATAAAAGAGCGATGTCCACCACATCTTTTAAGAAATGTGTGTCATGCCCAAATAAATTTCCGGTCAGTGACGCACACATCAACTGCCTGACATGCCTTGGCGAAGGACATCTAACAATCTTGTGCTATATGCAGGGCTTTCACGCCCCAAACAAGAAAAAATAGGGAATTAAGATTAAAAGCTGCTCTCTATGAGCAAGCCCTTCTTCCCCCGGCGCCTACCGCGTAAAGGGAAACCGCTGAAGAATCACAGAATATTACAAACTTACCTAACACGCGACCTACAGGCACAAAATCCATTGGGGAAAAATTAAAAGCAAAAAATCCAAGCCGCATAATCCTTTGTAAGAAGGTGAAGCGGCAAAGCAACAATAAGAAATAATAGAGCACCAGACTAATGTAGCCTCCTCCTCAGCAGAGGAAATAATGGCCAAAGAGGCAAACCCTCAAGTGTCCGTCGACATGCTTCCTCCAGATAAAATGAATAAGGGCCAGGGGGGCGACCCCTCAAATGCCCACCAATCTCTACCCTCGAGATCAAGCTATGGATCAAACAATAGTGGCTTCGCCAACACCACCTACCTTGGGTTGTTGTAGGTTTTTTCGGGCTATATGGCCATGGTATATAGGTATTATCTTCTGATGTTTCGCCTGCATCTATGGCAAGCATCCTCAGAGCTGGTGAGGTCGGTTGGAACTAGGAAAAAGGGTTTATATATCTGTGGAATGACCAGGGTGAGACAATTTCAACAGAAAGGAGGAAATGAACACAATCTTGCTACCAGTATTAAAAAAAACTCTAAAATTACAACAGCACAACAACAGAGAGGAAACAAACAAGGACATCTAATCACCTCTCAACAAAAGTTTGCTCTAGGCACTGTCAGGCCATTATATGCTAATCAAGGTGGTCAGTTGAAACATTCACACCTAATTCCAGCAGACAAGAGTCCTTTGTCCCACCCTGGTCATTCCACAGATATATAAACCCTTTTCCTAGTTCCAACAGACCTCACTACCTCTGAGGATGCTTGCCATAGATGCAGGCGAAACGTCAGGAGAGAATGCCTCTAGACCATGGCCATATAGCCCGAAAAAAACCTACAACAACCCAGTGATTCCGGCCATGAAAGCCTTCGACAATACATTGACAACCTACCTTATCGAGATGTGGAAATAACAGCCAGGAACAAACAATGGAGGTGCCGATTTCAGCACCGCCCCAACATTTTTATTTTATTCTCAATCTTTAATTTGGTTCTGGTTCAGTTGCCTGCTATAATATCTTTTTGCATTTGGTTAAAAAATAGAAGCATGTAACAGGAATTTTCCTTCATGATTAATCTTGACTCCTATCTGTATCTGTCTAGGTACCCTCTTGGCAGAATTGCGAGAATATAACTTGGAGCAGCAGCGCCGGGCCCAATGTGAGTCCCTTTCACCTGATGGGCTACCTGAGGAGCAACCTCAAACCACCAAATTGAAAGGCAAGATGCAAAGCAGGTGAGTTTCCTTCAAGAGAGTCTCTGAATTCCTTGTTCTGGGTGGCCTCATCTGATCAATCCCCCCTTCTTGGTTCCTTTATTTTGGCAGGTTTGACATAGCTGAGAACGTAGTGATTGTAGCCTCGCAGAAGCGCCCTCTGGGTGGCCGGGAGCTGCAGCTACCCTCAATGTCCATGCTGACCTCTAAGACCTCCACGCAGAAGTTTTTCTTGAGGGTGCTGCAGGTTATCATTCAGCTGCGGGATGACACACGCCGTGCCAACAAAAAGGCAAAACAGACAGGCAGGCTAGGTATGTCGACCAGGACAGGAAGGTCTGTGTGCTGTCTCTTGTGGGCAGTGGGGTGGGAGGTGGGAAACTGAGCCAGGCAACTGCAGTACTTTCCTGCAGAAGTCTTGACAGAGGTCCCGAGGACCCTCCATGTATATAAGGAGCTCAAGCAGGGGATGGAAAAAGTGAGTGGCATGTCTGAAAAGTTGAGCTTGAATGCACAGTTTTCATCCTCCCCCTCCCCCCGCTCTTTGTGCAGGTACTTCCGGTCTGGGCTCAGTTAGCAGCATCCAGGCCGCTGTTCGGCAGCTGGAGGCTGAGGCTGACGCCATTATACAAATGGTACGTGAGGGTCAGAGGGCCCGGAGGCAGCAGCAAGCAACAACGGTTAGCATGGTGCCTGTGGCGCTTGTAGGCCACTCATTTTGTTTATTTGAATTACCCTTTTTTCATTCTTTTACATTTCCTTTTCCATCTCTTCTCTTTTTATACCTTGTCATCAGAGCCTCTTTGTGTGGTGGTGGTGGTGGGATGATTTCAGCTCCTGATTGCTTTTGGCTCTTATTGTATGTACTCATGTATAAGTGTACCTCGAACATATGTCGAAAGTAGGTTTGGGGTCCAGAGTTATGGATTTGGATAAGTCAACAATCACACCATGGAGAGAGGAAAGTGCTAAAATAATTTCAGGAGACGAACTGCCATGGCCGTCACCGTTTTCCTGTTCAGGCACTCAAAAAGGCCTTTTGACACTCAAGAGAATTTTTTTTAGTAAAACTTAAAATACAATCTTAACTTACCAAAAAACTAACCACCCCCTTCTCTGCATAGAGTGGCAAAAGGCAAGAGTTTAGTCTATCCCGGGAGAACCTAAAAGAAGGATCAACTTCTCTACTCTTGGTGCTTCTTTTGAAGGGGAAGCACCAAAGGCTACAGCAGCCTCCATTTTCCCATTCAGGCAGTGTTGGTGTCTCCCCCACAGACCTCATCCCATACAACAGGGGTCCTCAAACTAAGGCCCAGGGGCCGGATGCGGCCCTCCAAGGTCATTTACCTGGCCCTTGCTCAGGGTCAACCTAAGTCTCAAACGACTTGAAAGCACATAACAACAACAATCCTATCTCATCAGCCAAAAGCAGGTCCACACTTCCCATTGAAATACTAATAAGTTTATATTTGTTAAAATTGTTCTTCATTTTAATTATTGTATTGTTTTAAAGTGGTTTTTTCACTACAAATAAGATATGTGCAGTGTGCATAGGAATTCATTTATGTTTTTTCAAATTATAATCAGGCCCTCCAACAGTTTGGGGGACTGTGACCTGGCCCTCTGTTTAAAAAGTTTGTGGATCCCTGTACCACACAAAATGATCCTGATAGACCTGAGGGCTGGCAGCAGAAGCCCACCTCCTATGATAGTGGCAGCTGCAGAACAGCCCTACAGTATCACTGTAGCGCAGAAGGTTGCCAACCAAGGAAGTGCTGTCAGCAGCGCTCGCAGCAGCTTCAACAGATCAGAGGAAAGTCAGCCTAGGCAAATGCAAGGAATCAGGGGGAGAGCAAGTTTCCACTTGCTTACTGGTGAATAAACCACCCCCTCCTTGCTCTGAGCAGTCCAGACGCATAGCAGAGATTGTGGCATGGGAGAAAATACATGTGGGTGACACCATATGTCCCATGCAGGTTGGGGGATTCTGGAGATTGCAGCAGTGGAAGTCATTTTGGTTTCTATCCCCCACTGCCCCCCCCCGCTAGTGATACCACTGCATTGCCACGGACAGAGCTCTTATATTTATCTGTGGGTGTAAAAACAGGATTAGGGGGTTGATTTTTTGTTTTTTTTAAAAAAATCAACTTATACATGAATATATATGGAAATCATGAAATCTTTTCTTGAGAGGGAATTAAAGGAAAATTGCAGGGGCAGGTATCTCTACAGGGTGAGGCAGCATAACTTCCTTTTTTCAAAACTTAATAAAACCCATTGTATGAATCAGAATTTTTTTAAAAAAATTTATTATGTAGGCTCATACTTAAAGTTTTGTTTTAAATAGTTTTGAAGATCAAATTAGGGAGGTGATGTCTCCCATTCTCCATACACTGAGTAAACCGATTTGTGGCATTTGTCATGACTCTTGTCAGCATAACAGGCGTTATGTTGGCAATTTCTTCCTAGATGTTGGTCTTCAAATCTTGTAGGGTCCTTGGACAGTTACAGAAACAGGATTTCAAAAAACTCCATAGAAAAAAAGCACAAGGGGCCAAATCTGGAGAGCGGGCCGGCCATTCCATAACCGCTCGAAAAGTAGCCCTCAACAGGAAAAGCACGCTCCTCACTGTTCCAACGCATGATGACGACTGAACTGTGTCAGGACAAAAGTTTATACTCCCGCCTCTCGAACGAGACCACTAGCGCTCCGCTACGTCTTCAACCGACTGAATGGCGCGCGTTTTTTAAAAAGGAAGTTATGCTGCCTCACCCTGTATATTTGGGTGGAGGGATTAAAAGGTCTAATTTCACACAGAAAGTATTGAACAGGGCTTTCTGTTTGTATCTGGCTTGTATGTACTCCCTGGCTGTTCCTTTCCCTTTTACTGGACATCCATAGTCCGTACAAATTTTTGTTTTACAAAATCTTACTGATTTGAGAGATATGAACTGGAATATTTGCTAGTACCCTCTGTGCTCTTTGGTATTGTCACTCATGCACACACCATTTTTTGTTTGTTTGTTTTTCTTTCATATTATTCTAGTCACTGTCCCAACATTTAATTAATTTTCTTGCTTTTTATTCAATTTTATTTTTAAAAAAGATTGGTGTGTTAAGCCTCTGAATGGCCTGGACACCTGTGTATAAAATATTGATTACTTCTTTGGTTTTGAGATATCTTTGAGTAGTGGATGGAAAGGAGGAACAATAAGAAATTACCAAGCAGTTACTAAAATAAAGTTATGCTGAGAATAAGCTAATCTGGCAGGGATGGAAAAAAAAGTAACTCCAAAATAGTTATTTTAGTCGACAGGGGAATCAAACTGAGCGTGTGACCAGAATAATGTTGCAGGTTTTCAGAGATCCGCTTTCTGATGGTTTTATTTGGGAGGGGTTTTTTTTTTAATTACAGTTTTAATTATAGTATTGGGGAGAAATTGAAAGGAAATACCAGGGACTTTTGCCATAGACACAGCTGTTAATGTCTGAGCTTTATTGTTATGCTTCAGACAATCTGTGG
This sequence comes from Anolis sagrei ordinatus, assembly GCF_025583915.1. Taxonomy (NCBI): domain Eukaryota; kingdom Metazoa; phylum Chordata; class Lepidosauria; order Squamata; family Anolidae; genus Anolis; species Anolis sagrei. The sequence goes on along the minus strand of NW_026845477.1, from coordinate 134,245,164 downwards.
CTATTGTTAAATTCTTTTGAATGCTGTTGAAAAAATCAACGCTCATAGAAGAGTTGCCTACTACTAGTGGACAGAGATAGTTGTTAAACTACCGTATATACTCAAGTATAAGCTGACCCGAATATAAGCCGAGGCACTTAATTTTACCACAAAAAACTGGGAAAATGTATTGACTCGAGTATAAACCAAGGGTGGGAAATGCAGCAGCGACTAGTAAATTTCAAAGTAAAAATAGATACCAATACAATTATGTTAATTTAGGCTTTAGTAGGTTAAATGTTTTTGAATATTTACATAAAACTGTAATTTTTAAGACTGTAATTTTAAAGATAAGACTTTCCAACTCTGATTAAACCATTATTCTAACCTTCTTCAATGTAAATATGCTTACATGTCCTCCAATAATAATAAATAGAGTAAAATAATAAATGTAATAATACTACTACTAATAACAACAACAATGTAAAATAATAAATAATATTGACTCGAGTATAAGCCGGGGGAGCCTAAAATAAGGACTGAAAAACTAGGCTTATATTCAAGTATATACAGTAAATACCTGGTTTCACAGTCTTTCACTGTAACCATGGCTCCGATCTGTCTCCCTTCTGCCTTATTTTTTCCAGCTTAAAGCTACTTGAATTGGAGAGCTGGCTTGGTTTGGCTCTGAGTGAGCTAATGTCTAACTCAGGGGTCCTCAAACTAAGGCCCGAGGGCCGGATATGGCCCTCCAAGGTCATTTACCCGGCCCTCACTCAGGGTCAACCTAAGTCTGAAATGACTTGTAAGCACCCAACAACAATCCTATCTCATCAGGCAAAAGCAGGCTCACACTTCCCATTGAAATACTAATAAGTTTATATTTATTGTCGAAGGCTTTCATGGCCGGAATCACTGGGTTGTTGTAGGTTTTTTCAGGGTATATGGCCAGGATCCCTCTTGTCTTTTGCTGAATGTAGCATTTGTTGGATTTTCTTGGTGGTACGTTCAGCAAAGGACAAGAGGGATCCTCTCACTTCTGCATGCGTCTACCGTGTACCATGCAGCTCTGGACAAGTCTACATAGGGACCACCAAACGCAGCATTGCCCAAACACGAATCAAGGAACATGAAAGGCACTGCAGACTACTTCAACCAGAGAAATCAGCCATAGCAGAGCACCTGATGAACCAACCTGGACACAGCATTTTATTTGAGAACACACAAATGCTGGACCACTCTCACAACCACCATGTCAGACTACACAGAGAAGCCATTGAAATACACAAGCATGTGGACAATTTCAACAGAAAGGAGGAAACCATGAAAATGAACAAAATCTGGCTACCAGTATTTAAAAAACTCTAAAATTACAACAGCACAACAGCAGAGAGGAAACAAACAAGGACATCTCATCACCTCTCAACAAAAGTTTGCTCTAGGCCAGGGGTCCTCAAACTAAGGGCCGGGGGCCAGATACGGCCCTCCAAGGTCATTTACCTGACCCTTGCTCAAGGTCAACCTAAGTCTGAAATGACTTGAAAGCACACAACAACAACTATCCTTTCTCATCAACACTTCCAACACTTTCCACTGAAATACTAATAAGTTTATATTTGTTAAAATTGTTCTTCATCTTAATTATTGTATTGTTTTAAGTGTTTTTGCACTACAAATAAGATGTGCAATGTGCATAGGAGTTCATTCATGTTTTTTTTCAAATTATAATCCGGCCCTCCAACAGTTTGAGGGACTGTGATCTGGCCCTCTGTTTAAAAAGTTTGAGGACCTCTGCTCTAGGCAATGTCAGGCCATTATGTGCTAATCAAGGTGGTCAGTTGAAACATTCACACCTAACTCCAGCAGACAAGAGCCCTTTGTCTCACCCTGGTCCTTCCACAGATATATAAACCCCTTTTCCTAGTTCCAACAGACCTCACTACCTCTGAGGATGCTTGCCATAGATGCAGGCGAAACGTCAGGAGAGAATGCCTCTAGACCATAGCCCGAAAAAACCTACAACAACCCAGGTTTATATTTGTTTAAATTGTTCTTCATTTTAATTATTGTATTGTTTTAAAGTGGTTTTTGCACTACAAATAAGATATGTGTAGTGTGCATAGGAATTCATTCATGGTGTTTTTTTTCTTCAAATTATAATCCGGCCCTCCAACAGTTTTGAGGAACTGCGATCTGACCCTCTGTTTAAAAAGTTTGAAGACCCCTGGTCTAACTCATTCTCCTTGTGGATCCAGCGTGTATTCTGTTATTCTATACCCCCTCCCTTCCAAAGGGCCTGTGGAGCAGGACCAGTTTCTTGGGCACAGAAATCCCACCACATGATTTACAAATCCACATCACATGATTTACAAATCCACATAGCCCAGATACATTTGAGAGACAACTGCTCTGGAATAAATGGGACTAGGACCCATCTACATAGCTGTCAATCAGCCTAGACTGCAGATTGTATTGAACCAATGCTGTGTTTAGTAGTTGTGGGCCGCGTTCATTCTGGTGAACTTTGTGAAATATGAGTTGTCCCCTGCAGGAAGGTCCCTGATGACAATTTCTCAATTCTCTTCTTTCTGTACTTTGCTTTCCAAGAACGTTTCCCACTCCAGTGCATGTATTTCACATAGCTCCTGGCTGTAAATGCCCAGCCTTTTTAGATTCATGCATGCCATGCTTTTCTGCTAGCTTTCTTTCTTCTGCCCTGTTACTCTGTCATTCAGTTTGTTCCCTTTCTGCAAATGTTAGCTATGGTGTGGCAGCATGTTTAACCTTGTTTTGTCTCTGTAGAAGATGGGGTCCAGAGGCAGGGCTACCATGTATATACCGTAGTTCTGTTGGGTCCATTTTCTACTTTCCTTCTGGGGAGCCATTGGGTTGATTTCCCAGTATTGAAATGCTCATGGGAGGTGGCAGCCCTCACTAATAAGTCTCTCTTCTGTTCAGTCGGAGTCCAACCAGGCAGAGGGCTCCGTGCGAAGAGATGAGTCTCCTATGGATGTGGATCAGCCATCACCCAACACGCAAGACACTCAATCAGTTGGTTAGTCTCTTCTTTTTGAAGGGAGGGGAGGGGAGAGAGCAACTTCTAAAGCAGTGTTTCTCAACCTGTAGGTTGGACCCCGGGGGGGGGGGTTGCGAGGGGGGCGCCCGAGGGGTCACCAAAGACCATCGGAAAATACAGTATTTTCTGTTGCTCATGGGGGTTCTGTATGAGAAGTTTGGCCCAATTCTATCATTGGTGTGGTTCAGAATTCTCTTTGATTGGAGGTGAACTATAAATCCCAGCAACTACAACTCCCAAATGTAAAGTCTATTTTCCCCAAACTCCACCAGTGTTCACAGTTGCCCATGTTTGGTCTGTGTGCCAAGTTTGGTCCAGATCCATCATTGTTTGAGTCCACAGTGTTCTCTGGATGTAGGTGAACTACAAGACTCAAGGTCAAATCTCAGCAACTACAACTCCCAAATGTCAAGAATCTATTTTCCCCAAACTCCACCAGTGTTCACATTTGGGCATATTGAGTATTCGTGTAGAGTTTGGTCCAGATCCATCATTGTTTGAGTCCACAGTCCTCTTTGGAGGTAGGTGAACTACAACTCCAAAACCAAGGGACACAGCCCACCAAACCCTTCCGGTATTTTCTGTTGGTCATGGGAGTTCTGTGTGGTTTAGTTAACTTCTATTGTTGGTGGAGTTCAGAATGCTCTTTGATTGTAGGTGAACTATATATCCCAGAAACTACAACTCCCAAATGACAAAAATCAACCCCCCCCCCAACCCTACCAGTATTCAAACTTGGGTGCATTGGGTATTTGTGCCCAATTTGGTCCAGTGAATGAAAATACATCCTGCACATCAGATATTTACATTACGATTCATAACCGTAGCAAAATGACAGTTATGAAGGAGCAATGAAAATAATGTTATGCTTGGAAGTCACCACAACATGAGGAACAGTATTAAGGGGTTGTGGCGTTAGGAAGGTTGAGAAACACTGTTCTAAAATATTGAAAGTGTTGTTTGTGGATAGGCTGTCTTTGTGATATTGATACCACAATGTCATCTGTGATGAGATTAAACTGCTCAGAGGACAAGCAAATGTGTATTTTAGTTCAGGATCTCTGTGGGCTGAGTCTCCTTCTTCTTACAGTGTCAGAAGGATCCCAACAGGGTGAGAAGGAGAAAGAAGAACGGCCTCCTGATTTGCCTTTGCTCAGTGAGCAGCTCAGTCTGGATGAACTGTGGGACATGCTGGGAGAGTGCCTGAAGGAACTGGAAGAGTCCCATGACCAGCATGCTGTTCTTGGTAAGGTTTCTGACCTGCTTTGGGAGCAGAAAAGAATCATGGAATGTTATTGTTGGAAGGGACCACAAAAGCAATCTAGTCCAACCCCCAGGTGTACAGAACTGAAGTACTCTGAAAGATGTCTTTTGTTTAAAGATCTACAAAGATGGAAAGTCCACCGCACTACAATACCATCTGCTCCACTATCCCAACAGCTCTTTCATTTGTAAAGTTCTTTCTAATGGGTTGTTGTAGGTTTTTTCGGGCTATATGGCCATGTTCTAGAAGCATTCTCTCCTGACATTTCGCCTGCATCTATGGCAAGCATCCTCAGAGGTAGTGAGGTCTGTTGGAACTAGGAAAGTGGGTTTATATATCTGTGGAATGACCAGGGTGGGACAAAGAACTGAGCTAGGTGTGAATGTTTCAACTGGCCACCTTGATTAGCATTTGATGGCCTGGCAGTGCCTGGGGCAATCTTTTGTTGCGTGGTGATTAGATGTCCTTGATTGTTTCCCTTCTGTTGTTTTGGCAGTGCCTGGGGCAATCTTTTGTTGAGAGGTGATTAGATGTCCTTGATTGTTTCCTTTCTGTTGTTTAGCTGTTGTAATTTTAGAGTTTTTTTAATACTGGTAGCCTGATTTTGTTCATTTTCATGGCTTTCTCCTTTCTGTTGAGATTGTCCACATGCTTGTGGATTTCAGTGGCTTCCCTGTGTAGTCTAACATGGTGGTTGTTAGAGTGGTCCAGCATTTCTGTGTTCTCAAATAATATGCTGTGTCCAGGTTGGCAATCCATAAGCATGTGGACAATTTCAACAGAAAGGAGGAGAGACATATGGTACTTAACACCAGAAGTACTAGCGAAAATCAGTAAAGGAAGAACAGGAGGAAAGTGTTGGAAATATGAGGAAAAAGTCAGGAACTTTATCCACATGTGGTGGAAGTGTAAAAGAGTTAAAGAATTCTAGCGCCAAATAGGGAAGCAAATAGATGTCATTTTACAGACAAGAATTGAGCTAAAACCGGAGGCTTTCCTGTTGGGAATAACAGATAGTAAAATGGACAGAAACACAGACAAGCTTTTCTTCTACATGACAACAGCGGCAAGAATTATTCTTGCCAGAGTATGGAAAACAAATTAGGTACCCACAAAGGAACAATGGAACTTGAAAGTCATGGATATATTAAACATGGACAGGCTCATGGAAAGAATGGCACAAAATGAGGAGACTTATCAAAAAACGGACTGGACAAAATTCATAGATTACATTAAAAAAGAAAACAAGGAGATCTTTATTAGTGAATTTTAAGAAAATCTCATAGTTTCAAGAAGAAAACAGAGACATGAGGCGAAAAGAAGGAAGAGAGGAAAGAAGACAAACAAATAGAGAAAGGGGAAAAGGAAAAAGGAAGGGAAATGAAAAATAAAATAAAGAATGATAAAATCATCAGTAAGAGAGGAGATCTTCAGCTTGGGGGGATCTGGAAGTCTACACATCTGTTAAGGTTTTTATGTTCTGTCTTTTTCTTAGTCTATTTTGGATTTTTTTTTCCTTCGCCTCTCATTTTTCTCTGTTATCCTTTACCTCTATTTACTATTATATACGAAGAAAGTACTCATGTAATGAGGGAATACATCAAAGCAGGTTGGTGTCTCTGTGGTCTTTGTATGTATTGTTAAATGTAAAATGTAAAATGTTGTCTGTATATGTTGGTAAATGTTTATTTTAGAGTGAATATCAATAAAAATTTATAATAAAAAAAGAAAGGAGGAAACCATGAAAATGAACAAAATATGGCTACCAGTATTTAAAAAACTCTAAAATTACAACAGCAAAACAACAGAGAGGAAACAATCAAGGACATCTAATCATCTCTCAACAAAGATTGCCCCAGGCACTGCCAGGCCATCAAATGCTAATCAAGGTGGCCAGTTGAAACATTCACACCTAGCTCCAACAGACAAAAGTTCTTTGTCCCACCTTGGTCATTCCACAAATATATAAACCTAGTTTCCTAGTTCCAACAGACCTCACAACCTCTGAGGATGCTTGCAGGCAAAACGTCAGGAGAGAATGCCTCTAGAACATGGCCATATAGCCCGAAAAAACCTACAACAACCCAGTGATTCCGGCCATGAAAGCCTTCGACAATACATTCTTTCTAATTTTTAAGGGGAATCTCTTTTTTTTCCTAATTCAGCTCCGTTATTCACGCTCTACTTACTGGAGCAGCAAAATGCACACTTGCTTCATCATCTACGTGGCATTCAGTTTAAATGTTTGAAGATGGCTGTCAGACTGCTTCGGTCCTCCATGCCTATTTCAAGCCTCACCACTTCTTTTTCCCAACAGTGTTGCAGCCAGCAGTGGAAGCCTTCTTTCTGGTCCATGCCACCGAGCGGGAAAGCAAACCACCAGTGCGTGACACACGGGAGAGCCAACTGGCTCACATCAAGGATGAGCCTCCACCTCTTTCGCCTGCCCCCCTGACGCCTGCAACACCCTCTTCCCTTGACCCTTTTTTCTCCCGGGAACCCTCCTCTATGCACATCTCTTCCAGCCTTCCCCCGGACACTCAGAAATTTCTCCGCTTTGCAGGTATGCTCAAGCAGTGTTCAGGGAATTGAGATAAATTGCTTCATAAGAACTTCTCATTGGGAGAACTTGACTGTCTTGTCTCAGAAGGGCAGCTAAATGCCTGTTTTTGGATGAGATTAGAAGCCTTCCAGTGGTTTTCAAATCTCTGATTGGTTCCCAACTCATTAACATAACTCAGACCCAGGATTACATCATTCACAATCACCTGGACTAGGCCAGAACACATTCCCCAAATAAAGTTCTATATACAGTTAATGCATGACTCAGCATTTCCAATTGAAGCCTATTAGCAGTGCATGACTCAGCTATATTACATTACAATACATTGTAAAACCTGACACCCCTCCTCATGCACTGACTAAACTCAACATATCTGAAGACCTTAGAAACTTTTCTTCACCTAAAGCTTTTGTCAACACATCTGCAAATTTTCCTCACTTATTACATAGTTTAAACACACCTCACCTTTGCTAACTAATTCTCTTACATATGCATACCTAACACCAACATATCTAGACCTAGCTTTCAGACACTCCATCTTTGCTAATTCTATACACGTTTGTGAATCTACAAAAACTTGAACTTTATCTTCTAACCTAATACCAACGTCTTCAACCAACTTCTTGACCCACAACATCTCTTTACATGCTTCTGTCAAACTGGCAAACTCAGCCTCAGAAGTTGACAAACAAATAACCGCTTGTTTCCTAGACTTCCAACTCAATAGATAATCTCCTAACTTAATCACAAAACCACTCACAGATTTGTGATTTTCTACATCAGCAAACTGCTGTCACTATAGAACGACATAACACACCTGTCAAAAGGCTTCAGCTCAAACACATAATTGATCGATCCTTTCAAATACCTCTGGGGATACATTTGGGGATCCACAGGTTGAGAACCACTGCTTTTAACTCTTAGTGAAGTAAGATACAGATAGCAGACCAGCTGGTAATGTATGGGGTTAGCTTGGGTTTTTAGGTGGACAATCTACTTGGGAAAGAAATTTGGGAAGGTGGAAAATCTGCAGCACACCAGGAATAATAATAATAATAATAATCATCATCATCATCATCATCTTTATTTATAGCCCGCCACCATCTCCCCAAGGGGGACTCAGAGCGGCTTACATGAGGCCAAGCCCAAACAACAATTACAATAAAGAGAAACCGAAATAAACAACAACATCATAAATACATAAATAAACAACATCATAATTACATAAAACATGTGAATACATAACAATATAAGACCGTGTAAGTCAGGATCCCACACCAGAAACAACACTTGTTGGTTTTTTTGTCTTGTAGAGACACACCGCACTGTGCTGAACCAGATCTTGCGTCAGTCCACCACTCATCTGGCTGATGGTCCCTTTGCTGTCCTTGTTGATTACATTCGTGTGCTGGACTTTGACGTTAAACGAAAGTAGGTTTCCATGTAGTATATCAGTACTAATTATCCAATTACTTCTGTTCTCTCTTCTGAAAGAAAAGTAGAAGGAGGCTCTGTTGTTTTTATTTATATTATACTCACTACCCAAGCATTTGTTGTTTCTTTGTTCTGTTTCCACAGTGATAAAAGGGCGGGGAGGGGGGTGGACAGTCAGGAGCAGGAATGGCAGTGACTTGGTGGAATGAACTGGTTCAGTTTTGTTCTGCTTTTTTGCAATTCTTCTCCTTCCCCAGGAGTGACTTAAAAGTAAAGGTCTGCCTGTCCTCCACCCAGCAAAACAGCTGATCACATTTGTAATGCTTGGCACTCCCAAACTATTTCTCCTCAGTTCATCTCCTTGGAGCACCTCTATTCATGGTGCCCTATAGTCATAACTTTGCATGTCAGAGGTGGTGACTGCATGCTTATTCTTCTTTCCCAGATACTTCCGGCAAGAATTGGAAAGACTGGATGAGGGGCTGAGAAAAGAAGACATGGCTGTGCATGTGCGTCGGGATCATGTCTTTGAAGACTCTTATCGGGAATTGCATCGCAAGTCACCTGAAGAAATGAAAAATAGATTGTGAGCAATTTGTTCTCTTTCATGTTGTTGAAACTGGACTTTTCTCATATGCACCAGTTTATGAGCTATCTTTACTAAGGAACCTTAGACCATCTTCTGATCTTTGTCCTTGGTATCCCTTTTTTGTACATTGTTCATTTTCAATTTTCCATCGTGGTCAACTGTAAATCGCACATATGGTAGTTTCTGCACCTGAGCAGACAGCTTCGGAACCTTCTAGATCAGTGGTTCTCAACCTGGGGTCCCCAGATGTTTTTGGCCTACAACTCCCAGAAATCCCAGCCAGTTTACCAGCTGTTAGGATTTCGGGGAGTTGAAGGCCAAAAACATCAGGGGACCCCAGGTTGAGAACCACTGTTCTAGATAGATTTGAAAAACTTTGGCGGTTGGCCCCGCCCACTCTCCCCTTGCGAGTATAAGTAACAGGTGGGCTGCGTCACCACCTCAGTTCTTTTCATCCGCCGCTTATGCAACAGTTATGGAACCTCTCTCTCTCTGATCTTTGACTAATTTTTATTATTATTTTATTCTTATTATTAAACTGTGTTACTGGTTTGGTTCTCGCCTGGACTACACTACATATCAGGCCGGTAATGGCGTTTCCTCTTCATGGAGTCTGAGAAAGACACACATAATGGGTTTACTTTCTGAGCATGCGCAGCTGTTCGGAACCTTCTAGGATCTTGTATTAGAAACATTTTGGCGGACGCCCCGCCCACTCTCCCCAATACTATAAATGCCCAAGGTGGGAGCCTCCGCTTAGTTCCTTTTTCCGCCGCATCAGCAGCCTTTGGAACTTCTCTAGCCTTAGCGACATTCTTATTCTCTTTCTTGCGGACTGACCACGTTTTTGACCAACCATTCACCGACTAAGCTGCCTTCCCCTTCCCGCGACCAGATTACGAACTCTCGACGACTCTCTGGCCAGTTCACTCTCAAAATGAGCAATACCTCCTTTTTTAAGAAATGCACCTCCTGTGGCGAGAATGTGCCAGATAACGATGGGGAAGTTGATTGGCCCGAATGGGTGAGCTATGTGTCTCTGTCTATGGGCTTGCCTTTCCCTTCAGTGCCTCGGAGAGACATTTGTTCCTCCTTCACACACACACACACACACACACACCGTGCAAAGTGCGTTAGAACCGCAGCTTTAAGCCCTGCTGAAGACCAAGCCCTTTTTACCTCAGATCATTAGAAGACAACCACATATTAGAAGTTGGAACTGCCGAGGAGGCGTATAATCTCCAAATACCAGGTGCCTGCTACTCTGCAAAACCATCATTTTTTGGCATTTTCTTAACATTTGTACCCCCTTTGTTTTATCAGATACATCGTGTTTGAAGGGGAAGAAGGCCAGGATGCTGGTGGCCTCCTGCGTGAGTGGTATATGATCATCTCCCGGGAGATGTTTAACCCCATGTATGCACTCTTCCGCACATCGCCTGGCGATCGAGTCACCTACACCATCAATCCTTCTTCTCACTGTAACCCCAACCACCTCAGCTACTTCAAATTTGTTGGGCGCATTGTGGCTAAGGCGGTGTATGACAACCGGTTGCTAGAGTGCTACTTCACCCGCTCCTTCTACAAGCATATCCTAGGCAAGTCAGTCAGGTCAGTCATCCATTTACTTTAGGGTCCTTGCTGAACATATCATTGTGCTTTTTGAAAGTACATGGGACCTCTTCTTGTCCTTCAACTCCACAGGTACACAGATATGGAGAGTGAGGATTATCACTTCTACCAGGGACTGGTCTATCTCCTAGAGAATGATGTTTCCACTCTGGGCTATGACCTCACCTTCAGCACTGAGGTAATTTTCCATCCCCATCTGTTGAGAGGACTTCACATCTTTGGATGTTTAAGGATATTAGAACTTAAGGAGGAAGAGACAAAGAGAGATCTGCAGACTCAGGAAGTGGGATATGTGGGCTTAGATGGAGATAATGGCTGATACATTCGAGTACACTCAAATTTTGTATCGAGAAGTATCAGACATACTAGTCCGACAGGATTGATAGTTGAAAGATGCAAATTTTGGTCAGGAGTAGGCACAGTGTTTTCTGTTGAACTTTATATAGTTTCCCATCATGGTCAACTGTGAATTGCACATATGGTAGTTTCTGTGCCTGAGCAGACAGCTTCGGAACCTTCTAGATTTGAAAACTTTTCTGGTGGTTAGCCCCGCCCACTCTCCCCTTGTGAGTATAAGTAACTGGTGGGCGGGGCGACTGCCTCAGTTCTTCTTATCCGCCGCTATTGCAGCAGTTTAGGAATCTCTTGCTCTTTAGATTAGCTTACTATTAGGAGTAGGCACAGTGTTTTCTGTTGAACTTTATATAGTTTTGTGTTTTCAAATGAGGACACGGGTTAGCGTGTGACGGAAAGTCGCAGGACTGCAGATATTGCTTCTGCATATTAGGAATTGTGTGGAGAATTTTGCGAAAAGGATGGCATTTGGTCATTAGTTTCAAAACCGTTAGTCTCTTATGCATAGAGGAATGGTGGTGCCAAGATAAGCCTATAGTGGTTCATCTTTCTTTTACAGAGGTTTTTTTCAGCAGCTCCCAAGATTTATTGTACAATTATCTGATAGTAAATGGAAGCTGAGGAAGAATTTATGGAGTTGAATAAGTACCAAATTGATTTGGTACTTGTTCATTAATTTTTAAACTATTTTTTTGCACCTGTTTTTGCACCTGTTTTTCTATGTTGTACACCGCAATGAGTCGCCCCTGGGCTGAGAATTGCGGTATATAAGCGCAGTAAATAAATAAACTATTACATTTGGCCCGGCCATAGGTTTTTAAATCTTTGTGTGTTATTGTTTATATGTGATTTATACTATATGTGATTTATACTAATTGTATTGTTTTTGTTTATTGCTTGGGGAGTCCCTTGGGAAGATGGTGGCGGGGTGTAAATAAAGTATTATTATTATTATTATTATTATTATTATTATTATTATGGAAAACCAGTACTGAGTCAAACTGGATGTAAACCTTTTTTAGATGGGGCAAAGTAATTCCAATCCCCCCATCTGCTTTCTGGTTGATCATTGTTTTTCTGTCTCCTCCTGCCACCCAAACAGGTTCAAGAATTTGGTGTGTGTGAGGTTCGTGACCTTAAGCCCAATGGAGCTAACATCCTTGTCACTGAGGAGAACAAGAAGGAATATGTGCACTTGGTGTGTCAGATGAGAATGACAGGTGCGTTGCCGCAGAATTCATCTGTAGGGAGAGGGCAGATCATGGGAAAATTGTGGAGGAAACATGAGGATCTAATCTCAGTTTCACCTGGACATCTTCACACACACTAACCATTTTTTTTGCACCTACCAGCAACTGCATTTGAGAATATTGATGCAGATTTCAAGCAGGTCTCAGCACTAGCAGATGCTAAACATACTCAGCTATAATGTGGAAAACAAACACAAATGCAGTCTTAAATAGCATTTCTTTATTGTTGTTATTATATTCATTGTGGGGAAGGAAGTCACAAACAAGGTCAGAGTCAAAAGTTAGCCATATGACTACTGTAATGCACTCTACGTAGGGCTGCCCTTGAAGACAGTTCAGAAACTATAGCTGGTGCAAAGGTCGGTGGCCAGATTGTTAACTGGAGCAAATTACAGGGAGCGGTTAACCCTCCTGTTTAAACAGCTCCACTGGTTGCCGATGGGTTTCTGGTCCCAATTCAAGGTGCAAGTTATTACCTACAAAGCTCTAAACAGTTCAGGACCTGCCTATCTGCGTGACCGCCTCCTCCCCTATGAACCCACATGATCCTTAAGATCTTCCAGAGACGCTCTTCTCTCGCTCCCGCCCCCGTCTCAGGCGTGATTGGTGGGACGAGGGAGAGGGCATTCTCGGTGGTGGCCCCCCATCTCTGGAACTCCCTCCCGAGGGAGATTAGGCAGGCACCCTCCCTTCTCACATTCCGTAAGGAATTAAAGACGTGGATGTTTCGCTGTGCCTTCGACTGATGACCCCTATGACAAACGATTGTACCATGATCTATTTTCACTATTTAACCTGAATTCCTATATTACATCATTACTCATATATGTAAGTTATATGAGTTGATCCTTATCCTGTTTAATTGCTCTGTTTCCATGATATCTCCTGTGCAATTACATGTTCCTTTCCACCTTATTGAACTGTTTACCCTTTAATCAATTCATATGATGGCCTCCTTACCCCCTCCAAAATTGATTTGCTGTTGATTGATACTTGTTTATTACTGTTATGATGTTTGTGCTATTTTGATTTGTAATTTGCTGTTGTTTTTGCTTTTAATCTGTATGTTGCCTGGGCTTGGCCCCAGGAGGCAGGGTAGAAAAATAAAGTAGTAGTAGTGGTAGTAGTAGTAGTAGTTCTTCCTCATCCTCTTCTTCTTCCTCCTCTTCCTCCTCCTCCTCTTCGCCGCCCCTCCCCCCCTCCCCTCCCCCTCCCCCCCAGCCACACCAAAAAAAAAAAAAAAAAAACCCCCCCAAACCACCCCCCCCTCCTTCTCCTCCTCTTCTTCTCCTCTCCTTCCTCCTCCTCCTCCTCTTCTTCCTCCTCCTCCTCCTCTTCTTCCTCCTCCTCCTCCTCTTCTTCCTCCTCCTCCTCCTCTTCTTCCTCCTCCTCCTCCTCTTCTTCCTCCTCCTCCTCCTCTTCTTCCTCCTCCTCCTCCTCTTCTTCTTCCTCCTCCTCCTCTTCTTCTTCCTCCTCCTCCTCTTCTTCTCCTCTCTTCTCTTCTTCCTCTTCTCCTCCTCCTCTTCTCCTCCTCCTCTTCTCCTCCTCCTCTTCTCCTCCTCCTCTTCTCCTCCTCCTCTTCTCCTCCTCCTCTTCTCCTCCTCCTCTTCTCCTCCTCCTCTTCTCCTCCTCCTCTTCTCCTCCTCCTCTTCTCCTCCTCCTCTTCTCCTCCTCCTCTTCTCCTCCTCCTCTTCTCCTCCTCCTCTTCTCCTCTCCTCCTCTCTCCTCCTCCTCCTCCTCCTCCTTCTTCCTCCTCCTCCTCCTCCTCTCCTCCTCCTCCTCCTCCTCCTCCTCCTCCTCCTTCTATGATTTCTCATTTCCTTTTTTAAAACAAGCCAGCCCATATGTGAGAAATTGTGACTTTTAAATATATATATACACTTGCAGAGGGAAACGGAAATGCTGCCTCAACTGAGTTCTTACTTGAGCCACAGGTTATTCAGAATTTTTTCCCTTCTTCACTCCTAGTAACAAGCTTTGTTTTCCTCTGGCAGGAGCAATCCGCAAGCAGCTGGCTGCCTTCCTGGAGGGCTTCTATGAGATCATCCCCAAGCGCCTCATCTCCATCTTCACAGAGCAAGAGCTAGAGCTGCTGATTTCAGGCTTACCCACCATCGACATAGATGACCTGAAATCCAACACAGAGTATCACAAGTATCAGGCAAACTCTATACAGGTTAGACTTTCCATGCATTTAGGTTTTTTTTGGCACTCTCAATTTCTTAAGAATTGCAAAAGATAATGGGCTACTCCCAACTTCATTATTTTTTGGGACATTGAGAAATTGAGTTTGTTCATGACTACCAAATTTATGAAAGCTAAATATCATTTGCCACAAAGGGGGCTCCTATTTCAGTCAATAGGGGATTTGGGAGAGAAGAGTGTTATCGACTTCCAGAGATCTCCAGGCTTTCCATGCTGCCTGAAAGAAAGCCACCATTTTGAGCTCTTGAGTTTCATTCTTTCTTGTGTTTCTTCACAGATCCAGTGGTTTTGGCGGGCTTTGCGCTCTTTTGATCAGGCGGACAGAGCGAAGTTCCTGCAGTTTGTCACAGGCACATCCAAAGTGCCCTTGCAGGGCTTTGCTGCCCTGGAGGGCATGAATGGTATCCAGAAATTCCAGATCCACAGAGATGACCGTTCAACAGACAGGCTGCCTTCTGCTCACACGTGGTAAGGGACACCTGGATATGTTTGATATATTCAGTCATTCGTGCTTAGTTATTTCTTGAATGTAGGCACCCAGACTACTCTCTGCAATACCATCCCCAGTTAAGTGATCATTTAAATCAGGGGTCCACAAACTTTTTAAGCAGAGGGCCAGGTCACAGTCCCTCAAACTGTTGGAGGGACGGATTATAATTTGGAAAAAAATGAATGAATTTTTCCTTTTGGCTGATGAGATGGATTGTTATTGTTGTTGTGTGTATTCAAGTCGTTTCAGACTTAGGTTGACCCTGAGCCAGGGCCGGGTAAATGACCTTGGAGGGCCATATCCGGCGCCCGGGCCTTAATTTGAGGACCCCTGATTTAAATAGACCAACATTACTGTAAATCCAGGTCTAAGCAGTGTTTAACCAAACACCAGGAATTTTTTTTTTTTTTTGGTCGTGTCAGGAGTGACTTGAGAAACTGCAAGTCGCTTTTGGTGTGAGAGAATTGGCTATCTGCAAGAACGTTGCCCAGGGGATGCCTGGATGATTTTTGATGTTTTATCATCCTTGTGGGAGGCTTCTCTCATGTCCCGCATGAGGAGCTGGAGCTGACAGAGGGAGCTCATCTGCCTCTCCCAGATTCGAACCTGTGACCTGTTGTTTTTCAGTCCTGCCAGCACAGGGGTTTAACCCACTGCGCCACTGGGGGCTCCTTGCAATTCTTTTGAAGGCTGGCTTTATTTTCTGTCTTCTTGGCTTTCGAACCATACTACCTAATTTCATGGGTGAACTAGCAGAGGGACTCATTTCACTGAGCAATTCAGTCCCTACCCGGAGGCCTGTTTGGGATTTCTATAAGGAGACTGAAAAAGACATTCGTTTTTTTCAGTGGAGGAATGCAGGGGATATGCAGGGGATACATTCCAAGACAAACATGCCCTGGATACCTGAAACTATAGATCAGTGGTTCTCAACCTTCCTAACGCCACGACCCCTTAATGCGCTTCCTCATGTTAGTTTCAATGCTACTTCATAACTGTCATTTTGCTGCTGTTATGAATCGTAATGTAAATATCTGATATGCAGGATGTATTTTTGTTCACTGGACCAAATTTGGTACACATACCCAATACACCCAAATTTGAATACTGGTGGGGTTGGGGGAGGGTATTGATTTTGTCCTGTGGAAGTTGTAGTTGCTGGGATTTATAGTTCATCTACAATCAAAGCGCATTCTGAACTCCACCAACGATGGAATGAAATCAAACTTGGCACTCAGAACTCCTATGACCAACAGAAAATACTGGAAGGGTTTGGTTGGCATTGATCTTGAGTTTGGGAGTTGTAGTTTGCCTACAAATCCCACTGTGGACTCAAACAATGATGGATCTGGACCAAACTTGGCACAAATTCCTAATATGCCCAAATCTAAACACTGGTGGAGTTTGGGGAAAATAGACCTTGACATTTGGGAGTTGTAATTTCTGGGATTTATAGTTCACCTACAATCAAAGAGCATTCTGAACCCCAACAACGATTGAATTGGACCAAACTTCCCACACAGAACCTCCATAACCAACAGAAAATACTATGTTTTCTGGTGCTCTTTGGTAACCCCTCTGAGACCCCCTCGCAACCCCTCCAGGGGTCCCGGCCCCCAGGTTGAGAAACACTGCTATAGATAATAGGGAATTTAGTATTTTGATTATACTTGGGCCAGAAGCATACCATAGAATAGCATTGGAGAACCTAGAGAGGCCCCCAAGCACTTCCATGTATGAGCCTTTCTAGGTCCTTCAACTGTGATGCCTTTGTCAGAAAAATACCATAGAATTGCACTGGAAGATCTCGTGCAGGCATGGGTAAACTTCATCCCTCCAGGTATTTTGGACATCAACTCCCAGAAATCCCAGGCAACTTACTAGCTGTGGGGGCTAAAGTCCAAAACACCTGGAGTTACAAAGTTTGCCCACGCCAGATCTAGAGACATCCACAAACACCTCCAAGATAAGTATTCTTTGGAGCATGGGTAAGTGAAACTGCATTTTGACTCCATGGAAAAGGGGTCTATACTGTATAAATTCAACTTTGTGAATCAGGGTATAATTACTTAAAGTTGTCAAGATTCAAGGCTTCCATTTTACTGATCCTAATTCCAGATTAGGGTAGAATGGGGTGTCCGTCATTTGGGGCAAGTGCTTGGCACACATGCAGAGAGATACCACCATCTGCTCCAAGGGGTAATCCTTGTTTCCCTGTCGTGGTCAACGTTGAATTGCACATATGGTTATTCCTGCTCCTGCGCAGACCAGGTTCGGATTCTTCTGGAAAGACAAAACATACATTTTTTGCCCCCACCTTGCCCCGCCCACTCCCCCAAGTATATATAGCCCGTGGGCGGGGCTAGACCCTCAGTTCTCTTGATCCGCCGCTTTAGCAGCAGCTTGAGAACCTTCAGCTTGCGAGCTTCTGTTTGGACTGCTTTTTAAACTACAACATTTCTGGTATTGACTTGGACTGGCTTACAATTTTGAGGTACTCCCTAACGTTGACTCTGGACTGTTTTCTTGCTGACTCTAAACTGGTTTTTTGGACTCGAGGCCTAGGAATTGGATGGAAATGGCAAAGAGACAATGTCCTTTGAAATTGAGTTAGTTGGTCTGTTGCTCAGTGTCCTCCCCTTTGATATATTTTCTGCTTTCTTTCTCCAGTTTCAACCAGCTGGACCTCCCTGCCTATGAAAGCTATGAGAAATTGCGTCACATGCTGCTACTGGCCATCCAGGAGTGCTCGGAGGGCTTTGGCCTGGCGTAAGGGTGGCTCCAGCTGCCATATTTTTCTACTGTCAGACTTGGGGAGCAACGGGCGGGAGTGGAACCGAGCGATGCTCCTCCCCTTTTCCAACCACCTGTGTGTGTGTGTGTGCCCTGCTGCCCCCTTACTGAAGAGAGCCAGAGACCCCCAGCCAATCAGCCATCTTCGGAGGCGGGGCCAGGGTGCAACCCGGAGAGAAAAAGACAAATTATATATATAAATATATATATATTTTTTGGTTTAGTTTGCATTTCTTAATTTGTGCTTGGAATGTGTTGAGGCGGCGGGAGGGAGCGTTTGGATTCTTTTGTTGGTCTCTTTCCTTGGCACCCATTTGCTGCTGGAAAGGAACCTAAGGTTTAAAAAAATTCCAAAAAAGGAAAAAAAAATAAAAAATAAAAGCGCACTCTTGATAAGAATGCCTTGTGACTGTATTGATTTTGAGAAGCAGAGTGGGCATGGAAAAGCCCACAGGGTTTTGAGAAGAAAATCTTCAGGGGAATACCAAACAAAGAGCACTGTAAATGTGTAGCTTTTTGAACAATAACTGCAAAAAATGTGTGTGCATCCGGTGTGGGAAGGGTTCGTTTCTCTTGATTTGAGGAGGAGATTTCATTATGAGTGTCCTGAGCATCCTGAGCCACCCAATTCAGCTGTAACTGATCTTTGGAGCACAAATATGTAAGAGAAGGAATAGCTCGGGGCTGTGTCTGAAACATCCAGACTGTAGATGCATTGCCAGACTTCCTGTCTAACCAGTTGTGGTCTTGGTGCCCAGTACGTGTGCCCTCTCCCCAACCTTCCCCTCGATGTTACAATTCCCAAACAGTCACGACAGTCCATTCCAAAATAAATTTTCAGAATCAACTTTGAGGAGACCGAACCATTTTAGAAAGTTAGGAAGCATTTAAATAATATACCGTATATACTTGAATATAAGCGGACATCAGGCAGGCCCCTTCGTTGCTGGCGTTTCGAAGGAGGGTTAAGACGTGGCTCTATGAGCAGGCATTCGGTTAGCCATGCAGTAACAACCACCCAATAATGACGGCATTGAACAAGGATTGAATTAAGGACTATGAGAACGGGATCTGATTCTAAGTAGGCGTTGATGATTATGTGTATTGTTTGTGGATGTGCGTCTTATATATTGTTCACTGTTTATTTTTACTGTAAACCGCATTGAGTCGCCGTTCCAGGCTGATAAATGCGGTATACAAATAGAGCAAATAAATAAATAAATAAATAAATAAATAAGCCGACCCGAATATAAGCCGAGGCACCTAATTTTACCACAAAAAACTGGGAAATCTTATTGACTCGAGTATAAGCCGAGGGTGAAAAATGCAGCCGCTACTGGTCAGTTTGACAGATGACCACCCAGTTTTCTGTCATTCCCTCCCCCCTCGCGGAGCAAGCTTTCCTCGGCGGCGGCAGAGGAGAAGGAAGCCCCTGCGGCAGGCTTTTCCGCAGGCTTGCTCTCCTTCCTGGTCCCATGCGTGGCCGCTGGGGTGGAGGCAGCGGCAGGAGGACGCAGGAAAGCTGCGCATGGGGGGAGGGGCAAGTGCACGCCACTCCCCTTCCTCTCTTGCCGCGCGTGCATGATTTTCGGCGGCGGAGGATGCAGGAAAGATGCACGAGGGAGAAGGGAAAGGTGCGCGCCTTTCTCTCCTCCAATGCCCTGTGCATGCCTTTACCGCCACTGCCGAGGAAGACGCAGCGGCGGTAAAGGCGCGCACAGGGCATGGGAGGAGAGAAAGGCCGCTGCGTCTTCCTTGGCAGCGGCGGTAAAGGTGCACACAGGGCACGGAAGGAAAGGCGCGCACCTTTCCCTTCTTCCTCGCGCGTCTTTCCTGCCTCCGCCGTCGAAAAAAGTGCGCGCACAGCAAGAGAGGAAGGGGAGTAGCGTGCACTTACCCCTTGCCCCATGAGCAGCTTTCCTGCATCCTCCGGCCGCCGCCCCCTCCACCGTGGCCGCACATGGGACAAGGAAGAAGGTGCGTGCGCGGCAAGAGAGGAAGGGGAGCGGTGAGCACTTTCCCCTCGCCCCATGCGCAGCTTTCCTGCATCCTCCCACCGCTGCCCCCTCCACCGTGGCCACACATGGGACAAGGAAGAAGGTGTGTGCGCAGCAAGAGAGGAAGGGGAGTGGTGAGCACTTTCCCCTCCCCCCTCGCTCCATGCGCGGCTTTTCTGCTTCCTCCCGCCACTGCCCCGGCTTATATTCGAGTATATGCGGTATTCTGCACTTTGAATTGGAGTCTTTTCCTTCAGATATTGTGCAGGGTTTTTATGCCTTCTAGTTCACTTGGCCTACTTTTTTATGTGGGGAGGGTGACCACTAGATGGAGACATGGGGCAAAACATTTGAGATTAATCCTGGATGCAGCTTCTTTGATTCCTCTGCGTGGTCCCTGTGAAATGCACACATATGGGTCTTCTGCAAAATGTACAAAGACATAAAACAAACATAAGGTATAGGATGCTCTAAGCACATGTTCAACCCAAGAATTTGTCATTGTTACCATAATCATGTTCTTAAGCCCTCTCTCTTAAATCCACCTACTGGTTTTCCCCCAGCACTTAATCTGAAACAGGAGTCAGAAAGAATGAAGAATTCCATTCTTTGGCCTAATGAAAGGAGGAATCCACACAAAATAGGTTCCATCCCAGTGGTTCTCAACCTTCCTATTGCCACGACCCCTTAATAGAGTTCCTCCTGTTGTGGTAACCCCCCCCCAAAAAAAAACCATAAAATCATTTTCATTGCTTCTTCATAACTGTCATTTTGCTACTTATATCAATTGTAATGTAAATATCTGATGTATTTTCATTTACTTGACCAAATTTGGCACAAATACTCAATACACCCAAGTTTGAATACTGGTGGGGTTGGGAGGGGATTGATTTTGTCATTGGGGACTTGTAGTTGCTGGGATTTATAGTTCACCTACAATCAAAGAGCCTTCTGAACTCCACCAGTGATGGAATTGAACCAAACTTGGCACACAGAACTCCCATGACCAACAGAAAACACTTTGGTGGGACCTTGAGTTTGGGAGTTGTAGTTCATCTACATCCAGGTAGAGCACTGCGGACGTAAACAATGATGGATCTGAACCAAACTTGGCATGGATACTCAATATACCCAAATGTGAACAGTGGTGGAGTTTGGGGAATTTATTTATCGTGTCATCAGCAACCATACCATTGTATTACATTTCTAACAGAACAAAACAAACAAACAGATAAAAAACCCACAAATTTTGCAAACTTGGTAGTTGATTAAATGTCCTTTGACCAGTATCTGGCCACTTGGAGTGCCTCTGGTGTTGCCGCAAGGAGGTCCTCCATTGTGCATGTGGCAGGGCTCAGGTTGCATTGCAGCAGGTGGTCAGTGGTTTGCTCTCCTCCACACTCGCATGTCGTGGATTCCACTTTGTGGCCCCATTTCTTGATTGGCTCTGCATCTCGTGGTGCCAGAGCGCAGTCTGTTCAGCGCCTTCCAAGTCGCCCAGTCTTCTGTGTGCCCAGGGGGAGTCTCTCATCTGGTATCACCCACGGATTGAGGTGCTGGGTTTGAGCCTGCCACTTTTGAACTCTTGCTTGCTGAGGTGTTCCAGAGTGTCTCTGTAGATCTAAGAAAACTATTTCTTGATTTAAGTCGTTGATGTGCTGGCTGATACCCAAACAAGGGATGAGCTGGAGATGTCTCTGCCTTGGTCCTTTCACTATTGGCTGCTACTTCCCGGCGGATGTCAGGTGGTGCAATACCGGCTAAGCAGTGTCATTTCTCCAGTGGTGTAGGGCGCAGACACCCCGTGATAATGCGGCATGTCTCATTAAGAGCCACATCCACTGTTTTAGTGTGGTGAGATGTGTTCCACACTGGGCATGAATACTCAGCAGCAGAGTAGAAGCAAGGTGCTAGCTGCTGGAACCGATAAACAACTGCACTGCATCCTGTCAGATCCCCAAAATCTGGAGGAAAGCAAGAGTCATCGCCATCTTGAAGCCTGGCAAAGACCGTAATGATCCAAAAAGCTACAGACCAATCTCCCTGTTGTGCCAGTCTGGAGAGACTTATTTTGCATAGAATTAGGGAAAAAATAGACCCCTGTCTGATCCCACAGCAAGCTGGCTTCAGGAAAGGCAAAAGCTGCACATCACCAGTGCTGAACCTGGCTTTGAAAGTGCTCACAAGTGCTGAAGATGGCTTTGAAAGGCAGCAGACCACAGGAGCTGTCTTCATAGACCTGTCAGCAGCTTATGATACTGTGAACCACCGCCTCCTGAGAAAAATGTATAATATCACAAAGGACTACCACCTCACCTGCCTCATAGGAAACCTGCTACAAAACAGGAGCTTTTTTGTTGAGTTTGGGGAAGATAGACATTGACACTTGTGAGTTGTAGTTACTGGGATGTATAGTTCACCTGCAATCAAAGAGCATTCTGAACCCCACCAGTGACAGAACTGGGCCAAACATCCCACACAGAAACCTCATGACCAACAGAAAATAATGTGTTTTCTGATGGTCTTTGGCGACCCCTCTGACACCTCCTCGTGACCCCTCCAGGGGTCCCGACCCCCAGGTTGAGAAACACTGTTCCATCCATTGCCTCCCAGAGAGAGGCAGAGAAGTTCATTGGTAAACAGGATGTTCATAGCCCCCCCTCCTTTCAATTTCTTTCCCTGGCATTGCTTGAGCAGGGCTTTTCCTCCCAGCTCTCTCTGATCTGGAATTACTTTGATGGTATCGCTTTTCATAATTTATTTTTATCTCTTGTTGTTATGCTTACCTTTTAGCCTTGTGTTGTTGTTTTTTCTGGTGGGGAAAATTCATTCCACATCCTCTGTTCGAAAGAGATGGCAATGTTTTTCCTGGTATAAGCTTGAGTACAAAAAAGATTGTGCCATTTTTACTTCAAATGGTCTTCTGTCGTGCTTTTGCAGCTTCCTACCCATTGTTTCGTTTTTCCCTTCCTTTTCCCTTTTACTTTTTTACCAGCTTACTTGTCTAATCCTCACTTGAAGTTGCTTTACAGCAGAGCATGGGAAATCCAGTGTGATTCCCAGAATCCAGTGACCATTCTGTCAGAGGGTTCTGGGAATTGTCCAGAAAACCTTTTCCACACATAGAATCAAAGAGTTGGAAGAGACCTCATGGGCCATCCAGTCCAACCCCCTGCCAAGAAGCAGGAATATTGCATTCAAATCACCCCTGAAAAATGACCATCCAGCCTCTGTTTAAAAGCTTCCAAAGAAGGCGCCTCCACTGCACTCCAGGGCAGAGAGTTCCACTGCTGAACGGCTCTCACAGTCAGGAAGTTCTTCCTCGTGTTCAGATGGAATCTCCTTTCTTGTAGTTTGAAGCCATTGTTTTGTGTCCTATGCTTCATAGCTAGTAACCCATTGATCCAGTCTGCCCAGGCTAGTAAGAGTTCCTCAGGACTAAGTTAGAGGTGCCCGTTTTCTTATTAATCTGAATATGTTAATCTGAACACTCAGTCTGCCCTGGTGTTGCCCGTATTTCTATTCTGCTGCTTTTTCAGCTTGGTCTGCTTCCTTACATCTTTCTATCGACTGACTCCCATAGGCACGGTGGCGCAAATCTGAACAAGCAAGGTGCACTCTCTGTAAGAATGTAAGAAATGCAGGGTTTGCCCACTTTGGTGATGTTTGTGACAATCTATTCTAATAATATAATATAATGTAATATAATATATTTATATACATATAATGTTTATAATATTATAATGTAATGCAATATAATTCTAATAATAATAATAATATATACCGTATATACTCGAGTATAAGCCGACCTGAATATAAGCCGAGGCACCTCATTTTACCACAAAAAATTGGGCAAATGTATTGACTCGAGTATAAGCCGAGGGTGGGAAATGCAGCAGCTACTAGTACATTTCAAAATAAAAATAGATACCAATAAAATTATATTAATTTAGGCATTAGTAGGTTAAATGTTTTTGAATATTTACATAAAACTGTAATTTTTAAGATAAGACTGTCCAACTCTGATTAAACCATTATTCTAACCTTCTTCAATGTAAATATGCTGACATGTACTCCAATAATAATAAATAGAGTAAAATAATAATAATAATAATAGAATAAAATAATAAATGTAACAATAACAATAATAAATAGAGTAAAATAATAAATGTAATAACAACAACAACAAAGTAAAATAATAAATAACATTGACTCGAGTATAAGCCAGGGGAGACTTTTTCGGCCTAAAAAAAGGACTGAAAAACTAGGCTTATATTCGAGTATATACAGTGATTATATATTTATAGTACATGAACCAAACTTGACACACGGGACTCCCATGACCAACAGAAAATACTGGAAGGGTTTGGTGGGTATTGACCTTGAGTTTGGGAGTTGTAGTTCACCTTCATCCAGAGAGCACTGTGGACTTAAATAATGATGGATCTGGACCAAACTTGGCACAAGCACTCAATATGCCCAAATATGAACACAGATGAAGTTTGGGGGAAATGGACCTTGACCATTTGGGAGTTGTAGTCACTGGGATTCACAGTTCATCTACAATCAAAGAGCCTTCTGAACCCCACAAACAACAGAATTGGAGCAAACTTCCCACACAGAACCCCCATGACCAACAGAAAATACTTAAAGCCATCCAATCCAACTCCCTTCACCCGGGTAAGAAAAGGTAATCAAAGTCCTCCTGACAAAGCCATCCAGGCATAGATAAATAGAGAGAGATAGATAGATAGATAGATAGATAGATAGATAGATAGATAGATAGGGAGTTGTAGTTGCTGGGATTTATAGTTCACCTACAATCAAATAGCATGATAGAATTGAACCAATCGGGGCATACAGGACTTCCATGATCAACAGAAAACACTAGAAAGGTTTGGTGAGCATTGACCTTGAGCTTGGGAGTTGTAGTTCACCTACATCCAGAGACTACCATGGACTCAAACAATGATGGGTCTGGACCAAACTTGGCGTGAATATTCCATGTGCCCAAATATAAACATAGATGGAGTTTGGGGGAAATAGACCATGACATTTAGGAGTTATAGTTACTGGGATTTATAGTTCACCTATAATCAAAGAGTGTTCTGAACCCCACCAACGATAGAATGGGGCCAAACTTCCCACACAGAACCCCCCTGACCAACAGAAAATACTCAAGGCCATCCAGTCCAACTCCCTTCACCAGGGTAAGAAAATGTAATTAATGCCCTCCCGACAAAGAGCCATCCAGCCATAGATATAGATAGATATGATTCACACACATACATAATATCATAGATTTGAAAGGGACCCCTGAAGAAGGACAATGATATGTGGAATGTCCCAGAGTAGGCAAATCAGACACTCTCCACATCAACATTGATAAAGAAACAGCAAGAAATACTGTTTACCCACAAGCATAAAGAAATTACATATATTAGAAACCAACACTTTCTCATTACTTTATTTTCCAGATCACCAGACTGGACCACAGCAATGCGTGGCAGGGGACAGCTAGTGTGTGTGTGTGTATGTGTGTGTATGTATATGTGTGTGTGTGTGTGTATGTATGTATGTGTGTGTATATATATATATCCTGTAAGCCGCTCTGAGTCTCTTTCGGGGTGAGAAGGGCGGCATGTAAATGCCATAAATAAATAATCATCACCAAAGAGATGAACTAACTGAAATTGACCAGTGTATCTGTCCACTTCGTACTCAACCTTTTTCTATACAAACCAAAAATACGGTTTACTCTCCACCATATTGGTCCATATCCTGGGTGCAAGATCCTGGGTGCAACTCAGATCTGGATGGTTATACATATCACACCTCTGAAATAGATTGTTGGAGGAGGAGAAAGCATTTCATGGGACAGATGTGCTGTGCTGTGTAACAACACCCTAACCTACTTTTATGTTTGATGCAGGATCAGGGCTGGTTAACTTATGGCACTCCAGATGTTGCCAGTCTCGTAATATCCATGCCAACTAGTCTGGGCAGTAGTGAAGTATCATGGGAACAGGAGTTCATTAATATTTGGAAGGTCACAGGTTATTTACTCCTGACTTGTAGCTTGTCTTTCATCAAAGGAATTTGAAAGAACATTCCTAGTTTTTGGGTTGTTGTAGGTTTTTCCGGGCTATATGGCCATGTTCTGGAGGCAATATTTCTCCTGACGTTTCGCCTGCATCTATGGCAAGCATCCTCAGAGGTAGTGAGGTTCCTAGTTTTTCTTTGTGGTGTCTGTGAAATCGCACATATGGGCCTTCTCCACGTGTGCGTAGTTGTTTGGGATCGTCTCGATCTCTTAATCTGAAACATTTTGGTGGTAACCCCACCCACTCTCCGCATACAGTATAAATGTCCATGGGCGGAGGCAGTTCATTTTTTCCTCTGCTACCAGCAGCTTGGCACCAACAAGCCACACAAACAACTGCCAAGCCATCAAATGCTAATCAAGGTGGTCAGTTGAAACCTTCACACCTAGCTCCAGCAGACAAGAGTCCTTTGTCCCACCCTGGTCATTCCACAGATATATAAACCCTTTCCTAGTTCCAACAGACCTCACTACCTCTGAGGATGCTTGCCCTAGATGCAGGCGAAACGTCAGGAGAGAATGCCTCTAGACAACATGGCCATATAGCCCGAAAAAAACCTACAACAACCCAGTGTTTCCGGCAATGAAAGCCTTCGACAACACACACTCACTACTGTTTTTTTCCTAACTTTTTATTATTATTCTATATTATTATTTTCTTTCTTCGGCTCTTTTCCCTTCTCTTTTCCCCTTTCCATCCCTTCTCCTTTCTCTCCACTCCCCCTCCCACCCATTTTTTTCTCACTATCCTATTTTAATATCTCATCCACTTTTGTTGTAAATATCTCTCAATAATAATAATAATAATAATAATAATAAAGTACTCTCCTAATTATATGGTAGGTGAACACTTACTTCGACTTCCATTAGTGTAATGGGTTTGCTACTGTGGGAACAAACAGACTTGGGCCTTTTACAACAACATAGCTAATTCTGGCGATTGTATATGGCATACCTTTCCCTTCCAATTTAACACTGGAAATGAGCATCACGAATTACTTTTTTCGTATATTTGAGCCCACGCACCTCTTTGACACACTTATCTTTGGAAGTTTTTTCGACTGCCATTTGCTAATATCTTAAATTACCACATTGCTTGGGAAAACGTACATGAGATCAGATCTGTTATCCTGCAAGAAGCCACACTGTTTTCAGCCTTTCCATTCCGTCTCTGTTTTCTTCCTCTTTCCCTTCCTGTTTAATTAAGTTAAAACACTTAGAAGAATAAATACATCCACCCCATTACTCCCAAAGGTATATTTAAACTTCTCTGCTGTTTTATTTTTAGTTTCAATATTACATGTGATCGTTCATCTAGGTAAGTGTCCCTATGCTGGAAACTCCTAAAGACATGAGTTCCTGAAAGTCCACGTGGTAATGGAAATAGGGCAGCTCTGCTATTCTTAAATTTCCCTCTTCCACAATGAGTGCCATTCTGATTTGAATGTAAGGCTAGACTCTAAAGAACAGAGTTAAGATCTCCACTTAGGTAAGTACAGTAAGACACACTTTCAGACTCAAAAGAAGGCAATATTGAAAATCCTGAATATGCCTGCCAAGAAAACAAAATGAGATCACAAAAAGTCACAAACGACTGCATTTAATCACATAATAGTTACACTTTCTCTCTCTCTCTCTTTTTTTTTTTTACAAAAAAAGGGGTGCAACTATTACATGATGAAAAAGGCCCAGTTTTATGTATCAAAAAAGCTCAGCTGTGGGAAGCGCAGTGCTTGAGAGGTGAGCAAGCGAGTGAGTGAGGATGAGATCATTACTGTTGCACTCCAGAACAAAAACGATACCCTCTGATTATCCAATTCACCATGGAAAAACAAAATGAAGGAAGACTGCCTTTTCTAGATGTCCTAGTCATCCGTAAACCAGATCAACAATTGGGTCACACCGTTTACAGAAACCCACACACACAGATAGATATCTACATAAAAACTCCAACCATCACCCAAGTCAAAAAAGAAGCACCATTAAAGCCTTGGCAGACCGTGCAAAAAGAATCTGCGAACCCCACCTCCTCCAAGATGAACTGAACCACCTCAACTGGGCTCTACAGGCCAATGGAGACTCCACCTCAGACATCAGAAGACCTGCAAGACCGAGAACAAGCCACGAGAGTAAAGACAAAGATCCACCCAGAGGAAAAGTGTTCCTGCCATACATCAAGGGAACCACTGACCGCACAGGGAAGCTGATGAGGAAACACAACATACAAACAATCTACAGACCCACCAAGAAAATCCAACAAATGCTACGTACAGAGGGATCCTCACCTCTGCAGGAGTCTACCATATACCATGCAGCTGTGGACAAGTCTACATAGGGACCACCAAACGCAGCATTGCCCAAACACGAATAAAGGAACATGAAAGGCACTGCAGACTACTTCAACCAGAGAAGTCAGCCATAGCAGAACACACGCGATGAACCAACCTGGACACAGCATATTATTTGAGAACACAGAAATGCTGGACCACTCTCACAACCACCATGTCAGACTACACAGAGAAGCCATTGAAATCCACAAGCATGTGGACAATTTCAACAGAAAGGAGAAACCATGAAAATGAACAAAATCTGGCTACCAGTATTAAAAAAACTCTAAAATTACAACAGCAAAACAACAGAAGGGAAACAATCAGTGACATCTAATCATCTCTCAACAAAAGATTGCCCCAGGCACTGCCAGGCCATCAAATGCTAATCAAGGTGGTCAGTTGAAACATTCACATCTAGCTCTAACAGACAAGAGTTCTTTGTCCCACCCTGGTCATTCCACAGATATATAAACCAATAAATCCTTTTCCAACAGACCTCACTACCTCTGAGGATGCTTGCCATAGATGCAGGCGAAACGTCAGGAGAAATTGCCTCTAGAACATGGCCATATAGCCCGAAAAACCTACAACAACCCAGTGATTCCAGCCATGAAAGCCTTCAACAATACATTGATACACTCTGACTTTAAAACACACCACAAATTGAGTGAAAAAACAGTCCTTTTTATTGAAGCTGAGTAAAATAGCCAGTAGAAAAAAATGCTTGTAAAAATAGGAAAATTTCAAAATGTAAAAGATCAGTAAAATGCAGTAATTCAAAGCATTGACCACAAAAGATATAAAAACAATCCAAGGCAGTATTTATCCAGACAGGAATCAACAGGTTACAAAGATAACCCTGAAGGTGCTAGTCCACAGCAACATGGTAAAAATCTCTATAAGAATAAGACCCTTTGAACAGGATTTCCATGGCACATGAACATGATTTCCAAATGAAGCCTGATCTAACAGGCTTTCCCTTGAAGCAAACCTTATATCCCAAAGCCCAAAAATTGGTTTCGTTTTCCCCCACTCTTGCCTCTTATCTGGAGAAGCTTTTCAGAGCGACGTAAACTGAGTTTGTTGTCGATTCTGGCTGAACTCTAGCCACCTATTTTTCAACTCCCTTTCTGGCTGCTCATTAAATTTTCCAGGTTTCACATTGTTTTCCAAACACAAATTTTGAGAACTCATAGAAAAAGGGAGTAAACCAGTGTTTCTCAACCTGGGGGTCGGGACCCCTAAGGGGGTCACCAGGGGTGCCAGAGGGGTCGCCAAAGACCATCAGAAAACACAGCATTTTCTGTTGGTCATGGGGGTCTCTGTGTAGGAAGTTTGCCCCAATTCTATCTTTGGTGTGGGTCAGAATGCTTTTTGATTGTAGGTGAACTATAAATCCCAGCAACTATAACTCCGAAATATCAAGCTCTATTTTCCCCAAGCTCCACCAGTGTTCAGATTTGGGCACATTGAATATTCACACCAAGCTTGGTCCATATCCATCATCGTTTGAATCCACAGTGCTCTCTGGATGTAAGTGAACTACAACTCCAAAACTCAAGGTCAATGTCCACCAAACACTTCCAGTAATTTCTATTGTTAATGGGAGTTCCGTGTGCCAAGTTTGGTTCAGTTCCACTGTTGGTGGAGTTCAGAATGATCTTTGATTGTAGGTGAACTATATATTTCAGCAACTACAACTCCCAAGTGACAAAATCAATTCCCCCCCCCCAACCCCACCTGTATTCAAATTTGAGTGTATCAGGTATTTGTGCCAAATTTGGTGCAATGAATGAAGATACATCCTGCGTTTCAGGTATTTACATTACGATTCATAACAGGAGCAAAATTACAGTTATGAAGTAGTAACAAAAATAATGTTATGGTTGAGGGTCACCACAGCTTGAGGAACTGAATTAAGGGATCTCGGCATTAGGAAGGTTGAGAAACCCTGGAATAAACCATCATCCTTAAGCCCAGCAGGAATATTCTCATGAGAAACTGCCCTTTGCACTGGGGCCTCTCTGTCATTGTCTGCATGAAAATCATTGACCAAACCATCTCCATCTTGCACCTCAGCCTCAGCACCATCATTTCCCTCATCATGTCCCACATCAAGAGCATCATGATCCTGAGCATCATAGAGGCGGCCCTAGGTAATTTTCAACGGTAAGCAAACAGTATTTTGGCGCCCCCTCCCCAACCAATCATTGATATATATTTTCTGTTTGTCGTGTGCCATATTTGGTTCAATTCCATCATTGGTGGAGTTCAGAATGCTCTTTGATTGTAGGTGAACTATACATCCCAGTAACTACACTTGCCGCATTTGCTCCCTTGCCTGGCCCGCTTTGGGTCCGGAGGCATGCCTGAAGACCCTGGCGTGTGCACCAAAAGTCACCTCTTCTCCTGACTTTCTCCTCAGCCATTGGGACCCGAGAGAGAGAGAGAGAGGTGGAGATGCCCACCTTTCCTGAAGGTAGGCGCAAAAACAAAGGAGGGAGCGGAGGTGGGAGATACCTCCAGCCGGAGGGACTCTCTCTCTCTCTCTCTCTTGGGTGGAGCAGGAATGAGAGGGGCTAGGTGAGGCTCAAGGGCCCGGCCCCTTTGGGAAGAGGATCGCCCGACAGCGAGGTAAGAAAGCCGAGGCTCCCCCTGGACTGCTAGGGCTGTTGTGAGCTGAGGGGGCACTCCTCAAGTGGCAGTCGAGGGGCATTTACAGAGGCGCCCCTGGCAAAAAAAAAGTGTTCTGCGACCGCTTACTTCGCGTAATGGACGAGCCGCCCCTGATCATGAAACACAAACACAGGCTGATTCCCAAGAATTACACGAGGAAAGCCAAAATAGCTATTTTGGGTCTCAAGAAATGGGTGCTGATAACTATTATGCAATTAAATGCGGCACTTGAAAGCACACAAAAGTAGTCTCCACATGGTATAAGCCAAATTATTATGTTTTAATTTACTTCTCCTTTAGCAATTGCAGAGTAATCTTTCAGGGTTTTGGGTAAGATTACCAATAAAAGTGTGAAAAGCTCTGAAGACTAGGGAGATTACATATGTGAGGATGCTACTTGTGATAATTTCTCCTGTGCTAACTGGTGTATATACATTTCTTAGAGGTCAGAGAAAGCTGTAAAATCTCTTTCCGTTCTTCATTCTTTAGATTGCTGAGTGTTTTGTTTGCTCCGTGGGTCAATTCCGATGTGTTAAATCGGCTTCAAATTCCCTAGAGGAATATAAATCAAAAAATAAACACTTGGCCATGACATCCAGAGGATGACCTTGAGCAAATCCGCTATCTTTCAATCCAACCTATTGCTCTGGGATCGTGTGAGGTTAAAATTAGAGAATCCAATGTTTGTCACCCTGAACTCCGTCCAGGAAGGGTGGGATACAAACCCGATAATAGATGTCTGAGAATGGGCCACATCCTGCTCAAGTTTGCGTAAACTTCACATTTGGGAACTTGTGGAAATGTTATGAGGCACATTCATTATTGTTATAAGTAGAACTCTTAATGGTAACAATGGCGTGTGGACTATTCTCTGAAGTCATTCATTATTTCTAAAGAGAGAAATAACTTTAAAGCACCTTTGGAGCATGCAAGCCAGTGTCTAACATTGTCACTTGGGGGAGTTACAGTTGCCTGCAGCAAAACATCCGTCATGACAAACTTTTAGGGCATGAGTAATGTTTTGCTACTTTCAGAGACCCTCAACCCCTTCTATGAAAGGAAGAACCGGAGCTATGCAAGAATCTCAAGAATAAAGGGGGTTTTTTTTAACTAAAAGAGAAAGGGGCTAAGTAAGGTATACAGCAGCGTTTCTCAGCCTGGGGGTCGGGACCCCTGGAGGGGTCACCAGGGGGTATCAAAAGTGTCACCAAAGACCATCAGAAAACACAATTATTTTCTGTTTGTCATGGGGGTTCTGTGTGGGAAGTTTGGCCCAATTCTATCATTCATGGGGTTCAGAATTCTCTTTGATTGTAGGTGAATTATAAATCCCAGAAACTACAACTCCCAAATGTCAAGCTCTATTCTCCCCCAAACTCCACCAGTGTTCACATTTGGACATATTGAGTATCCATGCCAAATTTTGTCCAGATCCATTATTGTTTGAGTCCATAGTGCTCTCTGGATGTAGGTGAACTACAACTCCAGAACTCAATGTCAATGCCCACCTAACCCTTCTAGTATTTTCTGTTTGTCATGGGGGTTCTGTGTGGGAAGTTTGGCCCAATTCTATCATTCATGAGGTTCAGAATGCTCTTTGATTGTAAGTGAATTATAAATCCCAGCAACTACAACTCCCAAATGTCAAGCTCTATTCTCCCCCAAACTCCACCAATGTTCACATTTGGACATATTGAGTATTCATGCCAAGTATTGTCCAGATCCATTATTGTTTGAGTCCATAGTGCTCTCTGGATGTAGGTGAACTACAACTCCATAACTCAAGGTCAATGCCCACTTAAGCCTTCTAGTATTTTCTGTTGGTAATGGAAGTTCTGTGTGCCAAGTTTGGTTCAATTCCATTGTTGGTGGAGTTCAGAATGCTCTTTGATTCTAGGTTAACTATAAATCTCAGCAACTACAACTCCCAAATGGCAAAAGCAATTCCCCCCAATCCCACCAGTATTCAAATTTGGGAATATTGAGTATATGTGCCAGATTTGGTCCAGTGAATGAAAATACATCCTGCATATATTTACATTACAATTCACAACAGTAGCAAAATTACAGTTATGAAGAAGCAACGGAAATAATGTTATGGTTGGGGGTCACCATAACATGAAGAACTGTTTTAAAGGGGTCGCAACATTCGAAAGGTTGAGAAACACTGGTATACAGTATATATAATCTAGGGCAGTGGTTCTCAACCTTCCTAATGCCGCGACCCCTTAATACAGCGCCTCACGTTGTGGTGACCCCCAACCATAAAATTATTATTATTGCTACTTCCTGATTGTAATTGTGTTACTGTTATAAATCATAATGTAAATATCTGAAATGCAGGATGTATTTTCATTCACTGGACCACATTTGATTCTATGGTTCTATGATTTGGCACAAATACCCAACAACAGCGCTCCATGCTGTCATGTCAGCCACATGACCTTGGAGGTGTCTATGGACAACACCGGCTCTTTGGCCTAGAAATTGAGCACCAACTCCTAGAGTTGGACACGACAGGACTTAATGTCAGAGGAAAACTTTTACCTTACCTTACCCAATATGCCCAAATTTGAACACTGGTGGGGTTGGAGGGAGAATTTATTATGTCATTTGGGAGTTGTAGTTGTTGGGATTTATAGTTCACCTACAATCAAAAAGCATTTTGAACTCCACCAATGAAGGAATTGGACCAAACTTGGCACACAGAACTCCCATGACCAACAGAAAATACTGGAAGAGTTTGGTGAGCATTGACCTTGAGTTTTAGAGTTGTAGTTCACCTACATCCAGGGAGCACTGTGGACTCAAATAAAGATGGATCTGAACCAAACTTGGCATGAATACTCAATATGCCGAAATGTGAACACCGGTGGAGTTTGGGGGAAATAGACCTCGGAAAGGCGGAGGGGGCGAGAATAAAGGCTGCGCTCATGGCAAGGCCGTGAGCGCAGCCCTCCGCCTCGCCCCCCGCGCCCTTCCGAACTCGGAAAGGTGCAGGGGCGAGCAGAAAGGCTGCGCTCATGGCAAGGCCATGAGGGCAGCCCTCAGCCTCCCCCTGCCCCCGTGCCCTACCACACTCAGAAAGGCGTGTGAAGCGGACAGCCCTCCCTTGCCCAAATGGCAAGAGTCGGCAGCCATTTTGGCGGGGGCGGGGCCAACCAAGGCATCTTCGCAACCCCCCGAAAATGGCCCAATGACCCCCCTGGGGGTCGCAACCCCCAGGTTGAGAACTGCTGATCTAGGGCTTTTTCTTTGTTTCAAACTTATATGCCTTCAGAATATATATCTGAATGTATATCTATAGAAACTCTTTGCGGCATTAGGAAAGTTGAGAAACACTGTTCTAAATGGTTCTAAAGTACTTACAAAACTAAAGTTCTGGTGGTGAAAATTTCAGAACTCTAACAAAACTTTCAAAATTTAATTATTATTTCATTATTGGTGATTTTTATGACAGAACCAATTAGGAACTGCCATTTATAATGAAATTTTGAGAGTTTTGTTAGAGTTCTGAAATTTTCACCACCAGAACTTTCGTTTTGTAAGTACCAGGTTCTTGTGGGTTTTTTTGGGCTATAGGGCCATGTTCTAGAGGCATTTTCTCCTGACGTTTCGCCTGCATCTATGGCAAGCATCCTCAGAGGTAGTGAGGTCTGTTAGGTAGACCTCACTACCTCTGAGGATGCTTGCCATAGATGAGGCAAAACGTCAGGAGAAAATTACTCTAGAACATGGCCATATAGCCCGAAAAACCCCCCACAAGAACCTAGTGATTCCAGCCATGAAAGCCTTCGACAATACAACCCCATGGTTCTCAACCTGGGGTCCCCAGATGTTTTTGGCCTTCAACTCCCAGAAATCCTAACAGCTGGTAAACTGGCTGGGATTTCTGGGAGTTGTAGGCCAAAAACATCTGGGGACCCCAGGTTGAGAACCACTGCTTTAGAACCATTTAGAACCATGGATTGACCAGGCCTAGTACATAGATGCCTCCTAGAATCCAGCACCCTGCCAGATTCTAAGCTCTTCCCAATCTATAGAAATAAAAATGTAATGTTCGTTTGTGGGATTAACAGAACTCAAAAGCCACTGGGGGAATTGACACTAGAGGTGAACCCCCCCCCCCCCCCAGGACTCTGTAAAAGATGGTTCAAAACCAAGGAATTCATAGTTTTACCAAGGACACCAGATTGGAATGATCCCATAATCCCCTATCTCTCCCCCATGTGGGAACCTAAGGCTCTTTCCATGGCCCCACATGGCAAGGCCCCTGTAATCCACACTATATGGACTTTTCTATGAACTTTTAGAAATCTTTAATCAACTTTTCATGGACTTTGGAACTCTTATGGACCCTATAGCAAACCCTTATGAACTTTTATGATATTTCACTGATCTATATGAACCTTTGGTGGACTGTGGAGGGAGGGAGGGCTGACAGGGCTCCCTTGACCTTGCATGGTTTATCCCTTATGATTTCCTTGTATGTTCCCTTTCCCCCTTTATATGTGTATATGTCTATATTTATGAAATATGATAAAACAAAGGACCTGGCCATTTAGGCCAGACTACAGATGATGATTCCAAGGAACTTAAACAATAAACCCTGGCCAGCTCGAGGGCTTACGCACTCGCTGGGCCATTTTGCAAACATTAGTAATATAAAACTAGTCAACTGGACATTTCTTCATTGTTTTCCTATTGCCCACCTCCTTTCCACCCCATTGGCTGAGAGGCCAAAGCAGGGCTCAGACCACCATTGGCTATCCTGCTGGCTTGCCAACGTCACAGCCAATCACAACGAAGCTGGCTCAGGGAGTGGGCATGGAAACTTTTGAATCTGAAATCTATATACTCTGTATTTACCTGCCTAGAAGGCATGTCGATTTGTTTGGCAGAATTACTGCAATTGTCATCCTTTCCAGCTGGAATGAAATAAACATCTCGGTGGCTTCTGCTTCAACCTGGTGAGATTTATTTTGCAATAGTGGCTTCTCTTTTCTCACCAGGCAACCCACAATGGCTTGGGTCCAATCCACAGCCATTCTAAATTGCTTGACAACAAATTGACACCAAATTCGGACACAACACACCTATCAGACCAACAAGGGACCATCACTCATGAAAACACTGAAAAACAAAGTGGAAAGGACTTTAAAAGCCAAAAAAGCAAAAACACACTACAGCGCATGTGCAAACACAACTCCCCCTGGCAAACAAAACACACAATAGCATATCCACACTCTCTTTCAGATTACCATCTCCCAGCATCCCCTAGACCAGGCCCTAGGGCAGGGGTCCTCAAACTAAGGCCCGGGGGCCGAATGTGGCCCTCCAAGGTCATTTGCCTGGCCCTCGCTTAGGGTCAACCTATCTGTAATGACTTGAAAGCACACAACAACAACAATCCTATCTCATCAGCCAAAAGCAGGCCCACACTTCCCATTGAAATGCTGATAAATTTATATTTCTTAAAATTTTTTCATTTTAATTATTGTATTGTTTTTAAGTGGGTTTTGCACCACAAATAATATATGTGCAGTTTGCATAGGAATTCATTCATGTTTTTTTCAAATTATAATCCGGCCCTCCAACAGTTTGAGGGACTGTGACCTGGCCCTCTGTTGAAAAAGTTTGTGGATCCCTGCCCTAGGGGATGAGCCAAATGCACTGTTTCCAAGCTGCAAGCTTTCTTCCCCTTGGATCTCTTTGAGAGTATCCCAATTCTTGCATATTTCCAATTTCCTATTCCTGGACTGCAACTCCCAGCAATCCTCCAGATAGATAGATTAGATAGATGATAGATAGATAGATAGATAGATAGATAGATAGATAGATAGATAGATAGATAGAAGATGATAGATAGAAGATGATGATGATGATAGATAGATAGATAGATAGATAGATAGATAGATAGATGATAGATAGATAGGGGAATAGCTACAATGTTAGGTAGGCTTGGGCAATCCATGGTTCTAAATAGTTCTAAAGTACTTACAAAACTAAAGTTCTGGTGGTGAAAATTTCAGAACTCTAACAAAACTCTCAAAATTTCATAATAAATGGCAGTTCCTAATTGGTTCTGTCATTAAAATCACCAATAATGAAATAATAATTAAATTTTGAAAGTTTTGTTAGAGTTCTGAAATTTTCACCACCAGAACTTTAGTTTTGTAAGTACTTTAGAACCATTTAGAACCATGGATTGCCCAAGCCTAATATATATATATATATATATATATATATATATATAGATGATAGATAGATGAGTAGATAGAAGATAGATAGATAGATAGATAGATAGATAGATAGACAGACAGACAGACAGACAGACACAGACAGACAGATAAATCAATCAGGAGGAGTGCTGGGAGTTGCAGTCCAAGAATAGGTAGAGAAGGAAGAAAGGAGAGAAAGAGGAAGGGAAAGAAAAGGAAGGAAGGAGGGAGAGAAGGAAAAAAGGGAAAAAAGAGGGAGGGGAGGAAGGGGAGAAAGAAAGAAAGAAAGAAAGAAAGAAAGGAAGGAAGGAAGGAAGGAAGGAAGGAAGGAAGGAAGGAAGGAAGGAAGGAAGAAAAGGAGGAGAGGGAAAGTTGGCCACAGCAACGCGTGGCGGATACAGCTAGTCTATTTTAAAAAAGGAATTACAACAGTAACACATCCTAATGTGCAATGTGAAGTGCCAGCCTCCAGTGCCATCTTTCACTTCCAGTAATACCTAAGCATTAGCTCAGGGGCTTTCTCAGGAAATAAAAATAGCAGATTGCTTCAATCCAACACTTTAGTTGGAGGTGTGCCCATCTGGAGGGAGTGTGTATGTAGAGAGAAGCATTCTTTGAGTTTTCAGTACACCATCCTGCAAGGCTGGAGGTGAAGAAGTTGATGTTTTGTTGTGATACATTCACCGTGTGTGTGCATAAAGGGGGCAAGGTTTCCATGCCTTCCCCCTCCACACATACACAAAGTTTTGTGTGAGGATGATACTCTTTCGCATATGTCTTTCTCTGAGCTCCATAGTTTGCTTGCTTCAAAGGGTATTTGTGCTTTCTACAGCTAAATAGGTTGAATGCTGTACTTCAGAGGAAGGAACGAGCAAAATGACCTCTAAGAATTCCTTGCCTAAGAAAACCCATGAAATGCATAGGATCCCACCACTATCGTAAACACAGTTGATGGGAACGAGAGACAAGGCCTTCTCAGCAGTGGCCCCCCACCTATGGAACGCCCTCCCTAGAGATATCAGATTGGCCACCTCCCTCTTGTCTTTTAGAAGGAAAATCAAGACTTGGTTATGGGACCAAGCGTTTGATCAGTGAGCAGCAAGTGGAAGAAGATCACACAACGTATCGCAATGAATTGACCCAGACTGGTTTTTGGATTTCAATTTTAATGGATGTGTCTTAATTAATTGTTTTAATTGTTGTTTTAATTTTTAAAATTTTGATTGTACTGTGGTTGTTTTTATGATGCTAGCATCATATGGAGCCCCCGGTGGCGCAGTGGGTTAAAGCACTGAGCTGCTGAGCTTGTTGATCGAAAGGTTGCAGGTTCGATTCCGGGGAGCGGCGTGAGCTTCCGCTGTCAGCCCTAGCTTCTACCAACCTAGCAGTTCGAAAACATGCAAATGTGAGTAGATCAATAGGTACCGCTCCGGCGGGAAGGTAAGGGCGCTCCATGCAGTCATGCCGGCCATATGACCTTGGAGGTGTCTACGGACAACGCTGGTTCTTCAGCTTAGAAATGGAGATGAGCACCACACCCCAGAGTCAGACATGACTGGACTTAATGTCAGGGGACTACCTTTACCTTTAGCATCGTATGATGCTTTTTTTAAAAAAAATAATTTTTATTGTTTCATAGTGTATGTAGAAAACAAAACAAATGAACAAAAGGAAAAAATTAACAAAGAAAACATATGCAAAAAATTTACAAAAGAGTCAACATTCAGCGCTCATTAAACATATGTACAATCAGATTTGGTTGTACAATGATTTATACCTTAGCATTTCATAACCCTCTATCCTTTTGTTAGGCCGCCCTGAGTCCCCCTTTCGGGGGGAGAAGGAAATAAATAAATCTATATCTATATCTATATATAAATGCTCTGTGCATAATGAGTACCTTAAAAACAAGAGAACCAATGAACGAAATCACACCAAATTTGGCAACAAAACGTCTCACTACACAAGGAGTGACCATCACTCAAAAAATTATGATTTTGTCATTTGGGAGTTGTAGTTGCTGGGATTTATAGTTCACCCATAATCAAAGAGCATTCTGAACTCCACCAATGATGGAATTGAACCAAACGTGGCACACAGAACTCCCCTGACCAACAGAAAATACTGGAAGGGTTTGGTGGGCATTGATCTTGAGTTTGGGACTTGTAGTTCACCTACACCCAGAGAGCACTGTGGACTCAAACAATGATGGATCTGGACCAAACTTGGCACAAATATTCCATATGCCCAAATATGAACACAGATGGAGTTTGGGGAAATAGACCTTGACATTTGGGAGTTGTAGTCACTGGGATTCACAGTTCACATACAATCAAAGAGCATTCTGAACCCCTCGAAACAGAATCGGGGCAAACTTCCCACACAGAACCCCCATGAGCAACAGAAAATACTTAAGGCCATCTAATCCAACTCCCTTCATCAGGGCAAGAAAAAGTAATCAAAGTCCTCCTGACAAAGAACCATCCAGCCATAGAGATAGATAGATAGATAGATAGATAGATAGATAGATAGATAGATATGATTCACACACACACATAGATAGAGTATCCTAGATAGGAAAGGAACCCTTACAGAAGGACTATGATATGTTGCATGTTCCAGAGTAGGCAAACCAGACAATCTCCACCTCAACACTAACAAATAAACAGCAAGAAATACTGTTTACCCACAAGCATAAAGGCATTAAATATATTAGAAACCAACACTTTCTCATTACTTTATTTTCCAGATCAACAGACTGGGCCACAGCAACGCGTGGCAGGGTACAGCTAGTAATAAATAAATATCAAATCACTTTCAACAAAAGATTCCCCCCAGGCACTTCCAAGCCATTCAATGGTAATCAAGGTGGTCAGTTGAAACATTCACACCGAGCTCCAACAGATAAGAGTTCTTTGTCGCGCCCTGGTCATTCCACAGATATATAAACCCATTTTCCTACTTCCAAAAGACTTCACTACGTCTGACGATACTTGCCATAGATGCAGGTGAAATGTCAGGAGAAAATGCCTCTAGAACAATGGCCATATAGCCTGGAAATACCTACAACAACCCAATTAAAAAAAATAGAAAGTAAAGCAAGAAGGAAGACAGCAAGCATTTTTCATCTCATAGTTTATTTTTATTGTTTGCTTTTTCTTTACCCCCGTTCTCTCTTTTCTTCTCATACTTTCCTATAAATGACAAATGTTCCCCCGCTTTTAATGTAAATGAGGTTCCCCCTCCCCTTTTTTTCTTATTTTTCTCTTTTCCAAATATTATCTTCTTTCAACAATAAAATATAAATTACAAGAACATGGAAAAAGTTTATTAAACTGCAAAAACTTTTTGCGATAATTTTTCAATGACTATCTCAGAGAGTCTCAACCACTTCAACATAGTTTGTGGCGAACACAAAACAAAATTTTCTAGAGGAGAACAACTACTTTCAAAGTAAGTGCCACACAATTCAATCAGGAACAGTGATTTTTTTCAAATGCCTTTACATAGTGTAATCGCTCCCCAGGGTCTTGCTAGGCATCCTGGCTGTCAAATAATCTCTTTAGAGTCTCAATGGTAGTATTGAACGGAGGCAGATTGAGCCGCAAAAGAAACTCGTGAGGCTTAAGTATCTGAGGAATGCCATTTCATTAAGTTTCTGGAATTCCAAATATATTGGAATTTGAAAGGCGGTGTTCCCACCTTGCTCATCTTCGCTTCACTTTCCTCCTCCACTTGCTCTTTCGAGGATTAAACAAAAGGAAGAAACATAAGCATGCCATTTCTGGGAGAACTGTCTAAGAAAACTCTGACACTAAATCTTTTTTATTCATACAAAGTACATTCTCTCACGGACTTCATGAGATGGTTGAGATAGTGATGCATAAATACTACATGTGTTATCATATGAAGTGGGCATTTTATCTGGAATTGGGTATTCCCTCTCCAATATTTTTTTAAAACTCAAGTTCCAGGATGCATAGTGAACGTTGACAAGCTGGAATATGTCCAGAGGAGGGCGACTAAAATGATCAAGGGTCCAGAGAACAAGCCCTGTGAGGAGTGGCTTAAAGAGCTGGGCATGTTTAGCCTGCAGAAGATAATGCTGGGAGGAGACATGATGAGGGCCATGTATTAATATGTGAGAGGAAGTCACAGGGAAGAGGGAGCAAGCTTGTTTTCTGCTGCCCTGGAGACTAAGAAGCAGAACAGTGGCTTCAAACTACAGGAAAGGAGACTCCATCTGAACATTAGGAAGAACTTCCTGACTATGAGAGCCATTCAGCAGTGGAACTCCAGCAACGCAGGGCAGGGGATGGCTAGTATACATATATACACACACAAAACACATACACATAGACTGGGCCACAGTAATGCAGGGCAGGGGATGGCTAGTATACATATATACATATACACACACAAAAAACATATACACAGACTGGGCCACAGCAATGCAGGGCAGGGGATGGCTAGTATACATATATACATATATATACACACACAAAACACATATACATAGACTGGGCCACAGCAACGCAGGGCAAGGGATGGCTAGTATACATATATACATATATACACACAAAACACATATACATAGACTGGGCCACAGCAACGCAGGGCAAGGGATGGCTAGTATACATATATACATATATACACACACAAAACACATATACATAGACTGGGCCACAGCAACGCAGGGCAAGGGATGGCTAGTATACATATATACATATATACACACACAAAACACATATACATAGACTGGGCCACAGCAACGCAGGGCAAGGGATGGCTAGTATACATATATACATATATACACACACAAAACACATATACATAGACTGGGCCACAGCAATGCGTGGCAGGGGATGGCTAGTAGATAGATAGATAGATAGATAGATAGATAGATAGATAGATAGATAGATAGATAGACACACAAAACACATATACATAGACTGGGCCACAGCAATGTATGACAGGGGACAGTTAGTAAGTATATAAAACAGATATACAAATCAATCATGTAGTGATAATAAATCATCATTCCCAAGGATTCCTAAACACGCTATGTTTTCTTTTTATGAAGTACAACTGAAGCATTTTCTGCAGAGTCCTCTTTACTGCATATTGTTGCAAACAGATCCGTACAAATGTCAAAAAAGAATTACTGGGTGGCAAAACTTTTCCTGTGGTTATATTTTTACCAGGAAATGCAACAAGGACTGTTAGAGAGATTACATATCAAGAAAGGTTGGGTCAGCCCTGTCATGATGCAGTGAGTCGTCTACTTCAGGTGGCAAATGCTGAAGGTCGTGGAGTGGAAGTGAGTTGTTGTGGGGACAGAATCATGTATACTATGCAAGATTATGTGGCCTGAAACTAGCTTGTTCTTCTCAGGAGTGGCTGTTCCATTGCAAAGGCTAGCATAAGAGTCAATGGCCAATCAGACTGGTTTCTAATCATGGTATTGATGGTTTCCAACCAAGGTGTTGATGGTTATATTTCATCTCAGGCAGCAAAATACCTGGTGTTAGGCTCCCAGAGTGCTATGAAGCTGAGGTCACAGATGAGTCTCTTGTGAGCTCAAAGGTTCTATCCCAGACTCCTCAGGTGCTGACTCGATTCCTTGTCTTGATGGAGCCTGTGGATTGTTCTGTCCCATCTCACCTTCCATATGAAGTTGCTTTGTGACTTCCTGGCCTCCTCCTGCCATAGAGAGGAAGGATGGACCTTCTCCTTGGGCTCTGTACCCTCTTCCAGCTCTTTCTGTCCTCCTCCAGCAGTAAGCAACAGTGGCCAGAGCCAGAATACTGAAATTGTGCCCCCCGGTTCTGGGGAGAAGGTGGGGGTTAGGGATGAGGCCTGCGTGATTCAGAAATATAGCATTTTTATGTATGAATGGGAAACAATAACAAACACTGAGACCATAATTAAACTTTTATTTAGACATCATAATCTGTACCAGCTGAAATTAGTCTGCTTTTCTAACACTTCATTCAAAGGTGTTTGTATCTTTGAGTCATCAGTCAAATGATGGAGACAACATGACTTTCATGGAGTTTTCTTAGGCAGCAACATATTATTTAGGGAGGGTAGATAGTATTGGGTTGTTGTAGTTTTTTTTGGGCCTGCATCTATGGCAAGCATCCTCAGAGGCAGTGAGGTGTATAGATGCAGGCCATCTATAGACCTCACTACCATAGATGCAGGCAAAATGTCGGGAGAGAATGCCTCCAGAACATGACCATATAG
This sequence comes from Anolis sagrei ordinatus, assembly GCF_025583915.1. Taxonomy (NCBI): domain Eukaryota; kingdom Metazoa; phylum Chordata; class Lepidosauria; order Squamata; family Anolidae; genus Anolis; species Anolis sagrei. The sequence goes on along the minus strand of NW_026845477.1, from coordinate 134,201,959 downwards.
CCCGAAAAAACCTACAACAACCCAGTGATTCTGGCCATGAAAGCCTTCGACAATAGGTAGATAGTACTGATTTACATCAGATATTTATCTCTTACTAGCTGTCCCTTGCCACGCGTTGCTGTGGCCCACATGGGGGTTCTGTGTGGGAGGTTTGGCCCAATTCTATCGTTGGTGGGGTTCAGAATGCTCTTCCACCTTGGATCGCCTTCAGGTTGAGGAAGGCGGCATAGAAATGCAGTAAATAAATAAATAAATACATGTAGGTGAACTAGAAATCCCAGCAACTACAACTCCCAAATGTCAAGGTCTATTTTCCCCAAACTCCACCGGTGTTCACATTTGGTCATATTGAGTACTTGTGCCAAGTTTGGTCCAGATCCATCATTGTTTGAGTCCACAGTGCTCTCTGAACGTAGATGAAGTACAACGCCAAAACTCAAGGTCAATGCCCACGAAACTCTTCCAATATTTTCTGTTGATCACGGGAATTCTGTGGTGGATTCTGTGGTGGAATTCAGAATACTCTTCGATTGTAAGTTCACTATAAATCCCAGCAACTACAACTCCCAAATGACAGAATCTTACTTACTTAGGTGATCCCTCGTAGTCCGAGGATGATGGTCCTCCAAGTGTAGTGTCCTGGCGGTGGGTCCGTAGGTGACTGTGGAGCCCTATTCTTAATCTGCATCTTCTCCCACAGTGAAGGCATCGGTTTCCAGGTGGAAGGTGGTCCTGATTGGCATTGGCTTGACGCACCTTCCTCTTGGCCCGTTTCTCTCTTTGGCCCTCCATTCGTGCCTCTTCAAATTCTGCAGCACTGCTGGTCACAGCTGACCTCCAACTGGAGCGCTCAAGGGCCAGGGCTTCCCAGTTCTCAGTGTCTATGCCAGAGTTTTTAAAAACTCTGGTTGAGAACCACTAGGATTGAGGATTATACAATGTTCTGATCCAGACATGGAAGATATATGTTCTTACAGATTATTTTGACCAACCACTTCTGTATTTTCATGCTGTTGGCAATATTGATTTGGGATGATGGGATTGGCAGTCTAACGACATCCAGAAAGCCAGAAGTTGCCCACCTCTCTTCTCACTGCTCTTCCCTAGTCTGTGGCTTTCGACAACAGAGGCCCAACTTGGACAGTCTCCCAGAACAGAGTGAAGAACCAGAGGCTCCATGGATAGTGAACATTTTTGGCAATGGGAAGAGCTGCCAAGGAGTTGTCCTGAGCAGCTGGTGGGTCCTGACAGCAGCCAACTGCTTCCTGACGATGTAAGTAATGTAGACTCTCCTCTACAGTTCCATTTTAATGGGAAGCCTTAGCATTGAACGGTTGTGCTGTTAGAACTGTTTCTCCCTTTATAAGAGTTTCTAGCTGTCATTCTCTCATGTGCTGGAGCTGATGAACAACTGCACTGCATCCTGTCAGATCCCCAAAATCTGGAGGAAAGCAAGTCATCACCATCTTGAAGCCAGGCAAAGACCGTAATGACCCAAAAAGCTATAGACCAATCTCCCTGTTGTGCCACCTCTACAAAGTTCTGGAGAGACTTATTTTGCATAGAATTATGGAAAAAATAGACCCCTGTCTGATTCCACAGCAAGCTGGCTTCAGGAAAGGCAAAAGCTGCACATCGCAAGTACTGAACCTGACTCAGCACATAGAAGATGGCTTTGAAAGGCAGCAGATCACAGGAGCTGTCTTCATAGACCTGTCAGCAGCCAATGATACTGTAAACCACCGCCTCCTCCTGAGAAAAATGTATAGTATCACAAAGGACTACCACCTCACCCGCCTCATAGGAAACCTGCTACAAAACAGGAGCTTTTTTGTTGAGTTCCAGGGCCAGAGAAGCAGATGGCGGAAACAGAAGAACGGCCTGCCTCAGGGGAGCGTGCTTGCTCCATCCATGTTCAACATCTACACAAATGACCAGCCACTGCCAGAAGGGACAGAAAGCTTCATCTATGCTGATGATCGTGCCATTACCGCTCAAGCAGGGAGCTTTGAGATGGTTGAACAGAAGCTCTCCGAAGCTCTAGGTGCTCTTACTGCCTATTACAGGGAAAACCAGCTGATCCCTAACCCATCTAAAACACAGACATGTGCTTTTCATCTTAAGAACAGACAAGCATCCAGCTCTGAGGATCACCTGGGAAGGAATCCCACTGGAGCATTGCAGACACCCAAATACCTGGGAGTCACTCTGGACTGTGCTCTGACCTACAAGAAGCACTGCCTGAATATCAAGCAAAAAGTGGGTGCTAGAAACAATATCATACGAAAGCTGACTGGCACAACCTGGGGATCACAACCAGACACAGTGAAGACATCTGCCCTTGCGCTATGCTACTCTGCTGCTGAGTACGCATGCCCAGTGTGGAACACATCTCACCACACTAAAACAGTGGATGTGGCTCTTAATGAGACATGCCGCATTATCACAGGGTGTCTGCACCCTACACCATTGGAGAAATTACACTGCTTAGCCGGTATTGCACCACCTGACATCCGCCGGGAAGTGGCAGCCAATAGTGAAAGGACCAAGGCAGAGACATCTCCAGCTCATCCCTTGTTTGGGTATCAGCCAGCACGTCAATGACTTAAATCAAGAAATAGTTTTCTAAGATCTACAGAGACACTCGCTGGAACACCTCAGCAAGCGAGAGTCCAAAAGTGGCAGGCTCAAACCCAGAACCTCAATCAATGGCTGATACCAAATGAGAGACTCCCCCCTGGGCACACAGAAGACTGGGCAACTTGGAAGGAGCTGAACAGACTGCGCTCTGGCACCACGAGATGCAGAGCCAATCTTAAGAAATGGGGCTACAAAGTGGAATCCACGACATGCGAGTGTGGAGAAGAGCAAACCAGACCACCTGCTGCAATGCAACCTGAGCCCTGCTAAATGCACAATGGAGGACCTTCTTGCGGCAACACCAGAGGCACTCCAAGTGGCCAGATACTGGTCAAAGGACATTTAATCAACTACCAAGCTTGCAAACTCTGTGTCTTTTGTATGTTTGTTTGTTTGTTCTGTCAAAAATGTAATACAACTGTTCGGTTGCTGTCATTCTGGAATTGTTCTCTCTGTGTTGAACATCGTGCCAGAATAATATGCAAGCTGTGGTAAGTCCTGCAATTCGAAAATGTTACTTTGGAAAAGTTAACCTTAACTTTTTGATTGCAGGTTGCCAAGCCATGTAGAGTTGACTGGGGCGAGTGGGCGGACCTACACTGAGACGGTGAGCCAGTTTGTCCCACACAAGGGCTTCAGTCCCTGGGATGAAACACCTAATAATGACTTGGGACTCGTTATGCTTGGCCAACCACTTGATCTAGCAAGGGAAGATATGTGGCCAGCTTGTACCCCCAGTGACGACACAGCTTTTAATTCACAGGAAGGATGTAAGATATTTGAACGAAGTGTGCAAGGTGCGTATTATAAGTGTGCAATTGGGATTGTGGGCATTATATCTATGGTAGGAAACTGCTATAGGGGATAGTCATTGCTACTTGAATAAATAGATCTGCAAGTTATTAAAAAAATAACCAGCTGCTGATAAAACTGCGTGCCTGGCACATCTGTAATACTTGCTATATATGTATAGCAGTTGGTATATTGTGCATGGGATTCTGTGAGTATCAGGAACATTTAAAATCAATTGTTCATAGTTTCTGTGCCTATGAAAATATTTGAAAACGTGGTCTGGTGGCTAAGGATGACTTTTGGGGTGGCTGAAAGGGATTTGCAAAATTTGTTTGATTATTTGGATTTTTTTAAAAAAAAATACATTTATGGAGTTTGTTTCCAAAAGGTACGTAATCCACCTGGTCAAATGTTATAGGAATCGGAAAAAGCATGCTGAGCATGTACGAGGGTTGAATGAAAAGTAATGCCTTCACCTTTGTAACTCAACATATGGCAGGTACTGGTATATGGCAGGTACTGGCTTGTTCAGTAGACTCTCAACTACGGTTCCATTTTACTGTGATGCGGTGGCAAAAAAAGCCAATGGGATTTTGGCCTGCATCAATAGGAGCATAGTGTCTAGATCTAGGGAAGTCATGCTACCCCTCTATTCCTCCTTGGTTAGACCACACTTGGAATATTGTGTCCAATTCTGGGGACCACAATTCAAGAGAGATATTGACAAGTTGGAATGTGTCCAGAGGAGGGCGACTAAAATGATCAAGGGTCTGGAGAACAAGCCCTATGAGGAGCGGCTTAAGGAGCTGGGCATGTTTAGCCTGAAGAAGAGAAGGCTGAGAGGAGATATGATAGCCATGTATAAATATGTTAAAGGAAGCCACAGGGAGGAGGGAGCAAGCTTGTTTTCCACTTCCCTGGAGACTAGGACGTGGAACAATGGCTTCAAACTACATGAAAGGAGATTCCATCTGAACATGAGGAAGAACTTCCTGACTGTGAGAGCCGTTCAGCAGTGGAACTCTCTGCCCCGGAGTGTGGTGGAGGGTCCTTCTTTAGAAGCTTTTAAACAGAGGCTGGATGGCCATCTGTCGGGGGTGATTTAAATGCAATATTCCTGATTCTTGGCAGGGGGGTTGGACTGGATGGCCCATGAGGTCTCTTCCAACTCTTTGATTCTATGATTCTATGGTTGTGTTGTTAAAGTGTGAAGTATGGAACCCTGTGCAGACGGTCGGTCAATGCGACTTAAGCAGCATGCAGTCATTGAATTCTTGACAGCAGGAGGTGTCACCCCAAAGGAGATTCATCAGAGAATGCAAGCTGTTTATGGTGATTGTGTTGATGCGAGTACTGTGCGTCGTTGGACGAGTAAGTTTAAAGATGTTGATGTGGGAATATCTGACTTGCATGACAAACAAGGAGTTGGACGTCCTGTGACAGCAACCACCAAGTTTCACAAGAAAAAAGTTGGCAGATTGATTCAGGACGATTGTTGTATCACTCAGAGAGAAATTTCAAGTATAATCGGCATTTCACAAGAACGTGTGGGTCACATTATTGCTTTGCTTGGCTATCGGAAGATCTGTGCACCATGGATACCCAGGATGCTGACGCCTGAAATGAAAGTGCACAGACTTGAAACTTCAGAAAATGGATCTCACCACCATACGACATCCTCCATGCAGTCCAGATTTAGCACCATCTGACTTCCATCTGTCCCCGATAATGCAAGAAGATCTGCAGGGACATCATTACGATTCTGATGAAGACGTTGAGAACACTGTGAGATGCTGTTTGCAGAAACAGAGTTTCGACTTCTTCTGTGATAGCTTCAGAAAACTTGTTCATTGTTGGTAGAAATGTATCCAATGGTCTGGTGATTATGTGGGAAAGTGAATAATGGTAGTTAAAGAGCACATTCTAAGGATTATTACTGCGTTTGATTTATTAAAATATTCCCATCCAAACCCAAGTAATTAAAGTAGAGGCATTACTTTTCATTCAACCCTCGTACATGCAATTTTCCAAGCCATGTCTGGCACTGAAGTAATTTGATACATTTTGTCAGTTTTGATCTGTACATAATGTTCTACTCCTAGTCGACAATGTGCTGCCACCTATAACACATTTTTCAATGTTTTTGTTTTGTTTTGCCTTTTGTCCCTTTTGGAAACAAGCTCCACATCTAAACACATAGATCACGTGAGACCCAAAAGCATTAGAGAACATCTTTGATCACTTTTCTTTCTCTACAGGATCCATACAGGAAATTACATTGAATGATTTGGAGACATCAGTATGTGCTGTTGAATGGCCTGACACAAAAAAAGAATTGAATTTGTGTGTCACAAGAAATACGTCAGAAGACACAAGTTGCACGGTAAATCACATTAATGGCTGAAAAATAAGTGAAGTGTATGAGATGTACTTCCTCTCTGTGTTATAACACAATACCATATTTTACAGAATTGTTATACTTCATTTAGCACTTATTGCCATGCACTCCATATACATTTCAGGGGAAAGTTACCCTAGTTCCAACAGACCTCACTACCTCTGAGGATGCTTGCCATAGATGCAGGCGAAATGTCAGGAGAGAATGCCTCTAGACCATGGCCATATAGCCCGAAAAAACCTACAACAACCCAGTGATTCCGGCCATGAAAGCCTTCGACAATACAGTTTGCAATAGTTAAATCAAATGAAATTATACATCTGCTTGTGGGCTCCTCCTGGTCTGTTTCCAGCTTTTTTGGTAATGGGGCTCTTCAAAACAGTTTAAAACTATTGCAAAACATGGCCATACAACCCGGAAAACTCGCAGCAACCCAGTGATTCCAGCCTTCAACAACATATTGCAAAATTAGTTTGAATTCAGTAACAGAGCAACCTTATACATAAAATCTATTGGCTAAGGAGCTTAAATGGGATATTAGATGATTTGTTGCTCTAGCACAGCATTTCTCAACTTGGGGGTTGGGACCCTTGGGGGGGTGTTGTGAGGGAGTTTCAGAGGAGTCGCCGAAGACCACCAGAAAACATATATTTCTGATGGTCTTACGAACCCCTTTAGCTGCGAAGGCTGAAGATCTCTCTGCCTGTCCTTCTCTTCCTTTTTGGAAACTAAGATCCACCGGGGAGGCCCTCCTCTCACTCCCACCACTGTCTCAAGCCCGGTTGGTGGGGAGGAGGGAGAGGGCCTCCTCGGTGGTGGCCCCCTGCCTCTGGAATGCCCTCCCCAAGGAGATAAGGCTGGCCCCATCCCTCACCTCCTTCCGTAAAAACTTGAAGACTTGGTTTTATCAGGCCTTCAATAACTGCGCCCGTACCTTGGGAAGTCTGACTTGGCCACGGTAGTCCACGCTCTGGTTACATCCCGTCTAGACTACTGCAACGCTCTCTACGTGGGGTTGCCTTTGAAGACGGCTCGGAAGCTCCAGCTAGTCCAACGCTCAGCAGCCATGATACTAACAGGAGCGGAGCGCAGGGAGCATACCACTCCTCTGCTGCACCAGCTCCACTGGCTGCCGATTTGCTACCGGGCTCAATTCAAAGTGCTGGCGTTGGCCTATAAAGCCCTAAATGGTTCTGGCCCAAGTTACCTATCCGAACGTATCTCTGCCTATCAGCCCGCCAGGACCCTAAGATCTTCTGGGAAGGCCCTGCTCTCTATCCCACCTGCTTCACAGGTGCGGCTGGCGGGGACGAGAAACAGGGCCTTTTCTGTGGTGGCCCCCCGGCTGTGGAACGCCCTTCCTATGGAGGTAAGATCAGCCCCCTCGCTAATGGTGTTCCGAAGAAGATTAAAAACTTGGATGTTTGAACGGCATTCGGTTAAACAGTGCAATGAATGTGATGATTACAGGAATGGAAATTTGGACGACGGATTGGATCACGACTCTAGTTATGAGATGCATTGTGTTGTCTATTGTTGTGTCAATATTGTATATTATGCTTTTATGGTTTTAAATTGTATATCGTTGATTGATTCTTATCCTTGTTGTAAACCGCGTTGAGTCGCCTGTTGGGCTGAGAAACTGCGGTATACAAGTAAAGTAAATAAATAAATAAATAAATAATGACTAGTCTCAAGTCTCAAGCCCTTGGTCCAACAGATAGGACTTGGCCTTGTACCCCATCCATTCCCCAGATCCCTGTCATCTGAGGGCACCTTTTCTTCCAGCCCAGACCTTTTTATAGTCCTTTAATTGGCCCTGGAATTGAATGGCCCCAGTCCACTCCATAATAAACATTTATTTCTGAGACTCCAAGCGGGGAGAGGAGAGCAAAAGGCCACCTTACTGGGATCTGCACACATTATTCGTTGATACATCACACAGTCCTAGACACTTGGGAAGTGTCCAACGTGTGATCCAATACAACAGCCAGCAGAGTCATCTTGTTTGCTGTGGACTCATCTTGTTGTGTTTCAAATAATAATAATAATAATAATAATAATAATAGTTTTAGGCTCCCCCTCAGGTATCTCATTCCATAACTGAGTCTTAATATCTCTCTCTCCTTCTGTTACAGGTGCCTGTTGGCAGTCCTGTGATCTGTCATAACCCACGCAATGGGCAATGGGAAGCCATGGGCATCGTGACCCAGAGCTTGGAGAACTGCACAGCTCCTATCCTGGCTTCCCAGCTTCTATCTCATCTGAAGTGGTTGAAGAAAGAAGGGGCAATAGAGGATACTGATACTGAGGCACCGTCTCCTGTACCAGAACAAGTATCATATTTGACATCTGCACCAACTCTAAAAGCATATGTAGTTAAGCACGTCTCTTTAAAACCATCAACACCACCAGCAAAGCCTTCCTCCACGGCCAATAATGTAATTCTTATAGCACCCTCCACAGCCCAAAAATTATCACACGAAACACCAAAAGTAATGCATTATGTTCTCCAAACTACAAATCCACTTACAGCTACTACTCAATCATCTACAACAGTCAAAGAAACACCTGAAGTTCCCCCCACAACTATTCTGCAAACATCAACAGCAGCACAACAGTTATTTGTAACATCCACAACAGCACAACAGTTATTTGTAACATCCACAACAGCACAACAGTTATTTGTAACATCCACAACAGCACAACAGCCATCTACAACACAAACATCAGTATCAATAGCCTCTTCGACACCCAAACAAGCAACTGTAAAAACCCCAACCTTCAAACCACCACATGTGATAATAATACCTGCGACCACGCCAAGAACAACATCCCCCATGCCTACAACTGATGTTAATCGTGGTGCACCTGTTAGTTTTGTTGTTGCGGCTTCCCGGTTCACCAGGGTCAAGAGAGAAGAAAGCCGATCCACCGATCCTACACCGGCGTTACGTGTCCCACCCGTAATTCCCCATTTGGGACTCCCGGTGCAAGTGAAGTCAAAGCAGTGTGAGATAGGACTGGCGTGGAACAGTGACTCTCATACCTACCAACTCAGCAAGATGGCCATTCTGATTGATCGCAAAGTTGGTGAGTGTTTAGCCAAGACGTTCACATTTCAAAATATGGGGTTTCCCATTTTACCAGTCCCTCCTCACTCTCCATTCCACCACTATTTATTTACGGTATATACTCGAGTATAAGCCTAGTTTTTCAGCCCTTTCTTTAGGCTGAAAAAGTCCCCCTCGGCTTATACTCGAGTCAAGGTTATTTATTATTTTACTCTATTATTATTATTATTATTATTATTATTATTATTATTATTATTATTATTATTTTCATTTCATTTATTATTTTACTCTATTATTATTATTATTATTATTATTATTTTCATTTCATTTATTATTTTATTCTATTTATTATTATTATTATTTTCATTTCATTTATTATTTTATTCTATTTATTATTATTATTATTATTATTATTATTATTATTATTATTATTTAGAGTTTTTATAACCCGGTCTTCTCAACCTCCGGAGAGGGACACAGGCTGGCTAACAACAAAGGATTCAGTACAATAAGATAAAGCAAATATACATCATCAATATAAAATACATTAAAATACAATTCATACCATTTACAAAAAAGTCAGTTCGTCAGAGTGAAATCCCGAATTACAAATTCACCGCCATCCGCCAGTAGGTCAACAGTTATTGACTCAGTCATCAATCTGCAAATGCAGTGTCCCAAAGCCATGATTTTACCAGCTTTCTAAAAGTTAGGAGGGAAGAGGCAGATCTAATCTCCATCGGGAGGGAGTTCCAGAGCCGAGGGGCCACCACCGAGAAGGCCCTGTCCTCGTTCCCACCAGACGCGATTGCGAGGGTGGTGGGACCGAAAGCAGGGCCCCTCCAGAAGATCTTAACAACCTTGATGGTTCATAGGGGAGAATCCATTCGGACAGGTAAATTGGGCCGGAACTGTTTAGGGATTTATAGGTCAACACCAGCACTTTGAATTGTGCTCGGAAGCTGATTGGCAGGCAGTGGAGCTGATGCAACAGAGGAGTAGTATGCTCCCTGTACCCCGCTCCTGTTAGTAGTCTGGCTGCCGCTCATTGGACTAGTTGTAGCATCCGGGCAGTCTTCAGAGGCAACCCCACGTAGAGAGCGTTGCAGTAGTCTATACGGGATGTAACCAGAGCGTGTACCACCGTGGCCAAGTCATTATTATTATTACATTTATCATTTTACTCTATTATTATGCATTTATTATTTTACTGTATAATTGTTGTTATTGCTACATTCATTATTTTACTCTTTTTATTATTGTTGTTATTATTACATTTATTATGTTACTCTCTCTATTATTATTGGAAGGATACGTAAGCACATTTCCATTGAAGAAGGTAAATAATCATTTAATCAGAGTTGGACAGTCTTAACTTAAATTATCATTTTCGTAAATATTCAAAAATATATAACCTACTGATTTCTCAGTTAATGTAATTTAATTGGCATCTATTTTTATTTTGCAATTTACCAGTAGGTGCTGCATTTCCCGCCTTTGGCTTATACTTGAGCCAATCCGTTTTCTTGGTCTTTTGTGGTAAAATTAGGTGCCTCGGCTTATATTTGGGTTGGCTTATATTCGAGTGTATACGGGTATTTATTTATGTATTTAAAACATTTATATTCCTCCCTTCTCACCCCGAAAGGGACTCAGGGCAGAGCACAGCATATATACGGCAAACATTCAATGCTGGGACAAGAGTTCATATACGCATACATAAACATTAAAAATATTTATCTCAATATTAAAATACACCATTTTAAACCGTCCTGGTAATCTGTGTCAAATCTAATTGGCCTGGTAATCTTTCCTATTGCTGCTTTATTGCCCTGTCCTGAAAGCTTGGTCACACAGCCAAGTTTTTCACCATCCTTCTGAAGGACAGGAGGGAGGAGGCCGATCAGATCTCGACAGGAAGGGAGTTCCATAGCTGGGGGCCATCACCGAGAAGGCCTTGTCTCTCGTCCCCATCAATCATGCCTGTGACAATGGCGGGATGAAGAACAGGGCCTCCCCGGAGGATTTTAATCTCCGCGATGATTCATAGGGAGAGATGCGTTCAGACAGGCAAATTGGGCCAGGGCCGTTCAGGACTTTATGATGAAGCTGGGTGACATCTGCTCGGACCTCTGGCCTTTGACCTGTGGGGTCCCGCAAGGTTCCATTCTGTCCCCCATACTTTTCAACATCTACATGAAACCGCTGGGAGAGGTCATCTGGAGTTTTGGAGTTGGGTGCCATCTCTACTACTCTCTTCCACCTAACTCCAAGGAAGCCCCTTGGTGCTGGACGGGTGCCTGGCCACTGTGGTTGTCTGGATGAGGAGAAGCAAGGTGATGATCAATCCTGACAAGACAGAGGTCCTCCTGGTCGATCATAAGCTGGATTGGGGTATAGGGTGGCAACCTGTGCTGGACGGGGTTGCACTCCCCCTGAAGTCTCAGGTCCGCAGCCTGGTTGTCCTCCTGGATTCATCACTTACGTTTGAAGCTCAGGCGTCGGCGGTGGCCGGGAGGGCCTTCGCACAATTAAGACTCATGCGCCAGCTGTGACCGTACCTCGTGAAGTCGGATCTGGCCAGGGTGGTCCATGCTTTAGTCACCTCCAGATTGGATTGCTGTAATGCACTCTATGTGGGGCTGCCCTTGAAAACGGCCTGGAAATTTCAATTGGTACAACGGGCGGCAGCCAGGTTACTAACTGGTGCTTCTTACAGAGAGCGGTCAGCCCTCCTGTTTAAGGAGCTCCACTGGCTGCCGTTCATTTCCCGATCCCAATTCAAAGTGCAGGTTTTGACCTACAAAGCCCTGAACGGTTTGGGACCTGCCTACCTGCGTGACCGCATTTCTGTGTACGAACCCACACGATCTCTCCATTCATCTGGAGAGGCCCTGCTCACACTCCCACCTACTTCGCGGGCGCGATTGGTGGGAACGAGGGAGAGGGCCTTCTCGGTGATTGCCCCCCGATTCTGGAACTCACTTCCCAGGGACATCAGACATGCTCCAACTCTGGCAGTCTTTAGGAGGAGCTTGAAAACGTAGTTGTTCCAATGTGCCATCCCAGAATAAGGAAAACCCTCAGCAATACGCCCTCAAAATGCACTTTATTACTGATTTAGGATTGACTGCGTTCCCTCATAATGATATCGAGCTGCTTTTAGCAGGGTCCCCTCAAGAGAGAAGGACCCGAGGACCACGTCAAAAGGGCCCTGGATACCTTGGTGAGGCCAGGAAAATTGCCAATCCATAATAAAAGATAACGATAATAATACCCCACCAGGCGGAAGAAGTAGAGATATCGGTTCAGCTGATATCGGATGCATTGCAGGAATCATTCCACTGCAAGCATGCCAGTACAAAGAATACAGACATATTTATAGTAAAAATACAAAGGAAAACTTTCAAAATTCCCGCCTGCCCCTTGCCGGCCGGCTTCACGCTGATTGGCTGAGGCTGGAACAGCTGGGAGGAGGCTGGGCGGCCCGCACCTGCTCTGGACCAATCAGCGCGTTTCTTCGCCTCTAGAGGACCAATGAGCGCCCTCCGCTCGCCTCGCAAGATGGACAAATCAGGAGAGAAAAGGTGGTACGGCCGTGAACAATGGAGGGGGGAAATGATGGGATTAGGAGTTGCCAGCAAGCCTTTGTCTCAGGCCGGCAAGGTGTGATCTTTGTAAACAAAAGTCTTCCTGTTTGAAATGGCTTTGGGGGAAAGACAATATTGGGTCAGACAGTGGACCTCAAAAGGGATCAACGCTGCCTTTGTGAATTTAATCAATTCTTTTTTCCAGGTTTCTGTTGATTTCCTCTTCCCACTAGACAGGCTCAGAAGGCGGGAAGGGGGAATCAACAGTTATTGTTTCATGCAATGAGTCAATCAGGGAAGAGCTTCGGGGGAAGCAGAGAGTTTCCCCCCGAGCATTGCAACAACTTCTGGTCACCTTTTTGTGGGGTAAAGGTCAATAGGAAAGGCAGGGGAGCATATTACATTTCATACGATACACTTTTATACATAGTTCATAAGGGGAACCCCATCCCACCCCATAAGGTTTGTTTCAATATTCGATCTTTATTATAACCCAAACTGGAAATCCCATGCTCTTGGGAAAGGCGCGTGGAAACGGAGGTTGCTAGCAGTTCAAATCAAGCATTGATAGAAAGTTCGTGGCCAGGGTTGTGGCAAACAGTCCAGTCCACGCAGCAGAGAGTCATGGTTTCAGGCAGAAGCCAGCAGATGGGCGCTGAGTTAATCAATAACAGAATCCATCGCTCAGCCCTTGGGGAACTACAACTCTCACAAAAGGGCAGAAGTCCCAAGATCCAGCCATTTCCCAAAAAGCCTCATGGGGTCCTTGTTGTTGTCAGTGCCTTGGCAATGTGGCCAAGACTTAACCCTTGTTGTGTAGTCTGGTGCCCTTGCCCTTTGCAGAACTATAAGTCCTTATCCCTTAATTTTGAGGGGGGGAGGGGGTGGTGCCTGACATCAATTTCTCTCGGGAAATCCTATCCCAGTTATATCCTACCTTGTTCATGTCAGCATTCTTTTTTAACTTTAATCTTTTACATTTGGCCCGGCCATTGATTTTAAATGCTTTTACGTCACTGTTGTTTATTGCTTATTTTTGTTTATGTGCTTTATATGATTTGTATTGTATTGTTTGCTTATCATGTTTTGTTTTTTGATGTTTGTTTATTGATGTTTTGTGGGCCTGGCCTCATGTAAGCTGCACCGAGTCCCTTGGGGAGATGGTAGTGGGGTACAAATAAAATTATTATTATTATTATTATTATTATTATTATTATTATTATTATTGGCCAAAGCCAGCCCGTTAAATTGTGCCCGGTAGCAAACAGGCAGCCAGTGGAGCTGGCGTAACATGGGAGTTATACGCTCCCTGTATGCCGCCCCAGTTATTAACCTGGCTGCCTCTCGTTGGACTATTTGAAGCTTCTAAGCACCGTGGCCAAGTCTGGCTTCACAAGGTACGGGCGCAGCTGTACCTTATTCTAGCGCTCCGGCACAGAATAAGCATAACTAAATAACCTCACTTCAGACTTTTTTCAGAGAATCTGAGGTCTGAAGGCCAACAAATCCCATTTGTAATGTTTCGATCTTTCTCCGTAGGGTGTGGGCTGAGGCCTGGATTTGTGCCAAAGTGTCCAAGCTGCTCTGAGGCTGAAATGGGCGAATTTCCCTGGATTGTTTCTCTCAGCCTATCCATCCAACACTTTTGTGCTGGCTCCATTCTCAACCGTTGGTGGATTTTAACCACAGCCAACTGTGCCAATCTTATGTGAGTGCCTTATTCTTTCTTATTCAGTTCAGGTTTGGGTGCTTTGTCTCTGTGCCTTAGAATAGTTTTAGATGGTACATGGCATTGTTTGGAATCTACTTCCTCCATTCAAATGATTACAGAGGATGCTTGCCATAGATGCAGGCGAAACGTCAGGAGAAATGTCTCTAGAACATGGCCCTATAGCCCGAAAAAACCCCAAGAACCTAGTGATTCCAGCCATGAAAGCCTTCGACAATACAATAAAAATGTAATTGAGTTGTTGTAGGTTTTCCGGGCTATATGGCCATGTTCTAGAGGCATTTCTCCTGACGTTTCGCCTGCATCTATGGCAAGCATCCTCACTACTTCTGAGGATGCTTGCCATAGATGCAGGTGAAACATCAGGAGAAATGCCTCTAGAACATGGCCCTATAGCCCAAAAAAACCCACAAGAACCTAGTGATTCCAGCCATGAAAGCCTTCGACAATACAATAAAAATGTAATTGAGTTGTTGTAGGTTTTCCGGGATATATGGCCATGTTCTAGAGGCATTTTCTCCTGACGTTTCTCCTGCATCTATGGCAAGCATCCTCAGAGGTAGTGAGGTCTGTTGGAAGTAGGAAAATGGGTTTTTATATCTGTGGAAAGACCAGGGTGGGACAAAGGACTTTTGTCTGCTGGAGCTAGGTGTGAATGTTTCAACTGACCACCTTGATTAGCATTTAATGGCTTGAAAGTGCCTGGAGCAATCTTTTGTTGAGAATGATTCCAATAGTAGAAAAATGTTGTGAAATTACAAGATAAGTTTAAGTGGAAGTCTGCAGCTCAGTGCTTCAGCTATGTGAACAGTGCACTGATCTTCTTACACAAAATTGCCGCTTGAGATTACAAACGAACATAAGAACCTTTCAGCTCAAAATATGCCTGTTCAAAAATTCATGTGATTATTAAAACCTTTGAAACATAAAGCCCCAGGTACAGATGGTTCCAGATAACGTCAATATTGATAGATTTATTTTATTCATTAAATTCTATTTTGGATGGGAATCAGTAAGACAATAAATCAGTATGTTTGCCATCAGTAGCCAAACTCACCTGTGCTTTAGTGCAAGAAAGTAATTCATATTGTTGCTTTAACTATTTTGGGGATAGAGTGGTGAAAGGGGGAAGAGAATTGGGACAGGTGGACAAATGTCAGCGTGCTGGAAGAAGCAAAGAGCACCAGCATTGAAGCAATGGTCCTCCGCCATCAACTCCGCTGCACCGGCCATGTTGTCCGGATGCCTGACCACCGTCTCCCAAAGAAGTTGCTCTACTCTGAACTCAAGAACGGAAAACAGAATGTTGGTGGGCAGGAAAAGAGATTTAAAGATGGGCTCGAAGCCAACTTTAAAAACTCTGGCGTAGACACTGAGAACTGGGAAGCCCTGGCCCTTGAGCACTCCAGCTGGAGGTCAGCTGTGACTAGCAGTGCTGCAGAATTTGAAGAGGCACAAATTGAGGGCGAAATGGCAAAACGTGCACATCAAGCCAACCCTGACCCGGACCGCCTTCCATCTGGAAACCGATGTCCTCACTGTTGGAGAACATGCGGATCAAGAATAGGGCTCCACAGCCACCTACGGCTCCAGCAAAGGATCACCGCCTTGTCGGGGTGCTGGAGCTTGAGCACCTCAATGATGTCATGAGCGAAACCGTGAAGGGCCACCCAAGATGAGACGGTTGTGGCAGAGAGGTCAGACCAAGCGTGATCCCTGGGGAAGGCAATGGCAAACCACTCCAGTATCCTTGCCAAGAAAACTAAATGGACCAGTACAACCAGAGATATGTCGGTATGCTATTGGAAGATGGGACTCCCAGGTCGGAAGATGGCCAAAATGCTACTGGGGAGGAGCAGAGGATAAGTTCAACTAGCCCCAGATGTGATGACGCAGCTAGCTCAAAGCCGAAAGGAAGGCTAGCGGCCGACGGTACTGGAGGTGAACGACGAATCCGATGCTCTAAAGATCAACACACCATAGGGAACCTGGAATGTAAGATCTATGAGCCAGGGCAAATTGGATGTTGTTATTGGTGAGATGTCAAGACTAAAGATAGACATTCTGGGGGTCAGCGAACTGAAATGGACTGGAATGGGCCACTTCACATCAGATGACCACCAGATCTACTACTGCGGACACAAGAGGAACATCGAAGAAATGGAGTAGCCTTCATAATTAATAAGAAATTCGCTAAAGCGGTGCTTGGATACAACCCAAAAAATGACAGAATGATCTCAATTCGAGTGCAAGGAAAGCCTTTCAACATTACAGTGATCCAAATATACGCCCCAACCACAGCTGCTGAAGAAGCAGAAGTAGATCAGTTCTATGAGGATCTGCAGGACCTACTGGATAATACACCAAAAAGAGACATTATTTTCATTACAGGAGACTGGAATGCCAAGCGTGGGAAGTCAAATGACAACTGGGATCACAGGCAAGCATGGTCTGGGAGAACAAAATGAAGCGGGACGCAGGCTGATAGAATTTTGCCAGGAAAACTCGCTGTGTATAACGAATACTCTCTTCCAACAACCTAAAAGACGGCTTTATACATGGACCTCACCAGATGGTCAACACCCTAATCAGATTGACTACATCCTTTGCAGCCAAAGGTGGCGGACATCCATCCAGTCGGTGAAAACAAGACCTGGGGCTGACTGTAGCTCAGATCACGAACTTCTTATTGCTCAATTTAGAATAAAACTAAAGAGATCAGGGAAAATACACAGACCAGTTAGATATGATCTCACTAACATTCCTAGCGAATATACAGTGGAAGTGAAGAACAGATTTGAAGGACTAGATTTAGTAAACAGAGTCCCAGAAGAACTATGGACAGAAGTCCGCAACATTGTTCAGGAGACGGCAACAAAGTACGTTCCAAAGAAAAAGAAAACCAAGAAGGCAAAATGGTTGTCTGCTGAGACACTGGAAGTAGCCCAAGAAAGGAGGAAAGCAAAAGGAAACAGTGATAAGGGGAGATATGCCCAGTTAAATGCGCAATTCCAGAGGTTAGCCAGAAGAGATAAGGAACTATTTTTAAATAAGCAATGCATGGAAGTGGAAGAAGACAACAGAATAGGAAGGACAAGAGACCTCTTCCAGAAAATTAGAAACATTGGAGGTAAATTTCAGGCAAAAATTGGTATGATAAGAAACAAAGATGGCAGGGACCTAACAGAAGCTGAAGAGATCAAGAGAAGGTGGCGAGACGATACAGAAGATCTGTATAGGAAGGATAATAATATTGAGGATAGTTTTGACGGTGTGGTGAATGAATTAGAACCAGACATCCTGAGGAGTGAGGTTGAATGGGCCTTAAGAAGCATTGCTAACAACAAGGCAGCAGGAGACGACGGGATCCCAGCTGAACTGTTTAAAATCTTAAAAGATGATGCTGTCAAGGTGATGCATGCCATATGCCAGCAAATATGGAAAGCACAAGAATGGCCATCAGACTGGAAAAAATCAACTTATATCCCCATACCAAAAAAGGGAAATGCCAAAGACTGCTCAAACTTCCGTACAGTGGCCCTTATTTCTCATGCCAGTAAGGTAATGCTCAAGATCCTGCAAGGAAGACTCCAGCAATACATGGAGCGAGAGTTGCCAGATGTTCAAGCTGGGTTTAGAAAAGGCAGAGGAACGAGAGACCAGATTGCCAATATCCGCTGGATAATGGAGAATGGCAGGGAGTTTCAGAAAAACATCTATTTCTGCTTCATTGACTATTCTAAAGCCTTTGACTGTGTGGATCATAATAAACTGTGGCAAGTTCTTGGTGGGATGGGCATCCCAAGCCACCTTGTCTCTCTCCTGAGGAATCTGTACAAGGACCAAGTAGCAACAGTCAGAACTGACCACGGAACAACAGACTGGTTCAAGATTGGGAAAGGCGTACGGCAAGGCTGCATCCTCTCACCCAACCTTTTTAACTTGTATGCAGACCACATCATGCGATGTGCGGGGCTTGATGAATGCAAGGTTGGGGTGAAAATTGCTGGAAGAAACATTAACAACCTCAGATATGCAGATGACACCACTCTGAGGGCCGAAAGCGAGGAGGAGCTGAGGAGCCTTCTAATCAAGGTGAAAGAAGAAAGCGCAAAAGCCGGGTTGCAGCTAAACGTCAAAAAAACCAAGATTATGGCAACAAGAATGATTGACAACTGGAAAATAGAGTGAGAAACCGTGGAGGCCGTGACAGACTTTGTATTTCTAGGTGCAAAGATTACTGCAGATGCAGACTGTAGCCAGGAAATCAGAAGACGCTTACTTCTTGGGAGGAGAGCAATGTCCAGTCTCGATAAAATAAGTAGAGACATTCCCTGTAGTACCCTACGGATGTGAGAGCTGGACCTTAGGGAAGGCTGAGCGAAGGAAGATAGATGCTTTTGAACTGTGGTGTTGGAGGAAAGTTCTGAGAGTGCCTTGGACGCCAGAAGATCCAACCAGTCCATACGTCAGAAAATAAAGCCAACTGCTCATTGGAGGGAAGGATATTAGAGGCAAAGATGAAGTATTTTGGCCACGTAATGAGAAGACAGGAAAGCTTAGAGAAGACAATTATGCTGGGGAAAATGGAAGGAAAAAGGAAGAGGGCCGACCAAGGGCAAGATGGGTGGATGGCATCCTTGAAGTGACTGGACTGACCTTGAAGGAGCTGGGGGTGGTGACGGCCGACAGGGAGCTCTGGCGTGAGCTGGTCCATGAGGTCACGAAGAGTCGACTGAACGAAGGAACAACAACAACCTTCAATCCACCAAAACATTCAGAGCTTCACCAATGATGGAGACCATCAATAGCCTCGCGCTAGCGAGTGGAGTTTTGCCCTAACACAACACAGATTGGGACTGTGTTATCAACCGAATAAGTTGTGTTATGCGAAAACAGCAGCCCCAAGTTCCAAACCCTATAATATTTCAGCCACCCTTCTTTTTGTCGCCAAGCAAAATACCCAAGCAGCGCTCCCCTTATCCTTCCCCTGATATTCTCATACCCGTGCTGCCCGTACCTGCAAATCTGCATACAGTACTTTGGTGCTATCCGTTGTTGAGGTCTGTGCCCAGTGTGAATCCGTATAAGAGTTATTAGCTAGGTTTCACGATGATCATACGATTATATTATTATTATTATTATTAGTCTAGTTATTTCGTACATATTATTTACTTTACTTATTCCGACTTAGCTGTATATATTTTCGTAATATTAGCTACTTTCGCTTATTTGCTTTCTTGTGTGTGGTGTGGTTAAGATAATCAAACTTTTATTAAAATAAAACACAGGGCAGAAAATGATTAATCATAGAAATTCATAGAGTTGGAAGAGACCTTGTGGGCCATCCAGTCCAACCCCCTGCCAAGAAACAGGAAAATCGCATTCAAATCACCCCCCAACAGATGGCCATCCAGCCTCTGTTTAAAAGCTTCCAAAGAAGGCACCTCCAACACACTCTGGGGCAGAGAGTTCCACTCCTGAACAGCTCGCACAGTCAGGAAGTTCTTCCTAATGTTTAGATGGAATCTCCTTTCATGTAGTTTGAAGCCATTGTTCTGCTTCTTAGTCTCCAGGGCAGCAGAAAACAAGCTTGCTCCCTCCTCCCTGTGGCTTCCTCTCACATATTTATACATGGCTATCATGTCTCCTCTCAGCCTTCTCTTCTTCAGGCTAAACATGTCCAGCTCTTTAAGCCGCTCCTCATTGGGCTTGTTCTCCAGACCCTTGATCATTTTAGTCATCCCCCTCTGGACACATTCCAGCTTGTCAACATCTCTCTTCAACTGTGGTGCCCGGAACTGGACACAACATTCGAGGTATGGTCTAACCAAGGCAGAATAGAGGGGTAGCATGACTTCCCAGGATCTAGACACTGTGCTCCTATTGATGCAGGCCAAAATCCCATTGCATTTTTTTGCCACTGCATCACATTATTGGCTCATATCTAATTTGTTGTCCACGAGGACTCCAAGATCTTTTTTGGAGTGATGGTCACTCCTTGGGTTAGTTGGTGTCTTGTGGCCAAATTTGGCGGCAATTCGTCCAATGGGTTTTGAGTTATGTTAATCCCACAAACGAACATTACATTTTTATTTATATAGATTGCTTTTAAATCATGCTATCAAGAGACCAACAAATAAGTAGTCTTTGTTGGAAGTAATATAGTTGATTTACTTACAAACTTCATGTATTCAGCATACAGGTACATTTCCTATTGGTTGAGAGTTTAAACAGTAAATTCTCTAAAGCATTCTGTTTCAGTTTCTTTTTTGTTGCATACAGACTAACAGTCTCTTCAGTCTAATACATTACTGAATATTAACTCAATACAGACTGACTACACACTGCAGCATACTGTCACCACTGACTTCTAAACTGTACTGTTTCTGATGCAAAACTGACTTCTAAAATGGAGTCTCAGTCTGAATAGTCCCAGATCTGGTCACATGGTCTGTAGTCCCTCCCACAACCTCAAACAACATAGAGTTAAGGGGAAACTGCATATCAAAATATACATACAATATAGTAAGCAAGGAGCCCCCATTGGCACAGTTGGTCAAAGCACTGAGCTGCTGATCTTGTTGACCTAAAGATCGCAGGTTCGAATCCAGGGAGCGGCATGAACTCCCGCTGTCAGCCCCAGCTTCTGCCAACCTAGCAGTTCGAAAACATGCAAATGTGAGTAGATCAATAGATACCACTCTGGCGGGAAGATAAGGGCGCTCCATGCAGTCATGCCAACCACATGACCTTGGAGGTGTCTACGGACAATGCCGGCTCTTCGGCTTAGAAATTGAGATGAGCACCACCCCCCAGAGTTAGACACGACTGGACCTAATGTCAGGGGAAAACCTTTACATTACTTACTTTATAGTAAGCAATCTCAATTATATACATAACAAATAACAAATGGGAGGCTTGTAGAAGGTTGCTATTTCCAACAGAAATCTGCAATGTTAAGGAAATTAAGTGAATAACATTCTGTTTGTACTATGAAATGGTTACTGAAATTGACATTATTCTACCTGTGTATACATTAAAAAATAAAATATTTTGAAAAAGAGAGAGAAAAATAAGCTCAAAACTTATTACAGACATCGTTGTACGTATGTAACTAGTAACTACTGTACATATTTTAAAATAAAATTTATTTTCTTGTGTCTCAGAAGCAATTCAAGTTATTACATTTAGTTAGTTTTCAAAATATATGGGGCCAGCCTATAACGCAACACATTTAAGGTTATGGTTTTATATTATACTAGCTGTACCTGCCACACGTTGCTGTGGCCAACCTTCCATCCTCTTTCTCTCCTTCTTTCCTTCCTTCCTTCRCTCTGTTTCTTTCTTTCCTTCCTTCCCTTTTCTTTTTTCCTTCTCACCTTCCTTCTCTACCTCTTTCCTTCTTTCCCCCTTTTCTTAACTTCTTCTTTCTSTCCATCCTTCCTTCGCTCTTTCTTTCTTTCTTTCTTTCTTTCTTTCTCCCCTCCCTTCCCTTTTTCTGTATCGTCATTTAGCTTTTCGTCATTTAGATTTTTTGGGTTTTTAAGTACTTTCTGCTGGTTTGGGGGGGGGGGCGGTTTATGAGTGATGGTCACTCATTGGTCTGTTACGGGTATAATGTCCAAATTTGGTGTCAATTTGTCCAATGGTTTTTGAGTTATGTTAATCCCACAAACGAACATTAGATTTTGATTTATATAGATTATCGTATACTACATTATTGTAATTATTTATTATTTACAATTTTTTATTTATATAGATTATTATATCAAATATTGTATTCTACATCATTATTGAATTATTAAGTATTATTAGACCAAAGATTTCATTTTATACTAAGTAAAGGCAAAGATTTTCCCTTGACATTAAGTCTATTATTATTATTATTATTATTATTATTATTATTATTATCATCGTTATTCAAACCCAGAAGTAAGAGTTCGGCTTATATTTGGGTCGGCTTATACTCGAGTATATACGGTAACTAAAACGATTTCAGTGACAGTAAGAGGCGTGAGATTACCATTTGGTACATTAGCAATTATACTCTAATTTTATAGGGAAAAGGAACTAATTACAAACAAGTTACTTGTATGCATTTTCCCAAGCTGTGGCTGCTTTCGGTGTTCTTTTAGGATCAAAAGGCAGAATAAACATTAAAATAAAAATACAGTATGTAGAACAAAGTGCTTAAAGGCCAATTTCTCCAGTCAGCGATTGTTAAAAGTATGCAATATCCTGCTTATCCATTTCATATCACTGTGTCTCTGTTTCAGAAAGAATTCGGAGGCTTTGGCGCTGGTACAGGTTGGACTGATAGATGTCTCTAAGCCGACGCGCTCAGTTCAGATCCGCCAGGCTCTGACACACCCCAAGTCATTGGAACAGGGAGATCTTCACAACCTGGGACTTTTGGAACTGGAGAAGCCGCTGGATTTTGGGCCTCTTGTTTCACCTATTTGTATCTCAGGAAAAGCAGATATGATGGGTGATTTCAGAGACTGTTGGCTACCAGGCTGGACTGTGCTAGAGGGTGAGTTGTATCAGATAGCTGTTTGATTTCACTTCCTGGTTAATCTAGACACAGTATTTTCCCTCAGTTTGTGTTGCAGTGTGATCTGGATGACATAGATTATTTTATTTTATTTTTATATTGCCTTTCTCATCCCGCAGGTGACTCATGGCAGTTTACAGGGTAAAATTCAATGCATACAATATCATAAATACAATTAAAACATTGTTGTTGTTCATTCGTTCAGTCGTCTCTGACTCTTCGTGACCTCATGGACCAGCCCATGCCAGAGCTCCTTGTCGGCGGTCACCACCCCCAGCTCCTTCAAGGTCAGTCCAGTCACTTCAAGGATCCCATCCATCCATCTTGCCCTTGGTTGGCCCTTCTTCCTTTTTCCTTCCATTTTCCCCAGCATCATTGTCTTCTCTAAGCTTTCCTGACTTCTCATTATGTGGCCAAAGTACTTCAACTTTGTCTCTAGTATCCTTCCCTCCAATGAGCAGTCGGGCTTTATTTTCTGAAGTATGGACTGGTTGGATGCTCTCGCAGTCCAAGGCACTCTCAGCACTTTCCTCCAACACCACAGTTCAAAAGCATCAATCTTCCTTCGCTCAGCCTTCCCTAAGGTCCAGCTCTCACATCCGTAGGTTACTACAGGGAATACCATGGCTTTGACTAGGCGGATCTTTGTTGCCAGCGTGATGTCTCTACTCTTTACTATTTTATCGAGATTGGACATTAAAACATTACATATAATAAAAACGAAACAGAATCAATCTATTCAAATAAAAATGTAATGTTCATTTGTGGGATTAACAGAACTCAAAAACCACTGGATGAATTGACACCAAATTTGGACAGAATACACCTAACAACCCAATCAATGTATGTCTTTCACTCGAAAAAAATTTATTTTTGTCATTTAGGAGTTGTAGTTGCTGGGATTTATAGTTCACCTACAATCAAAGAGCATTCTGAACCCCACCAATGATAGAACTGAACCAAACTTGGCATACAGTTCTCCCAATGACCAACAGAAAATACTGGAAGGGTTTGGTGGGCAGTGTCCTTTGGTTTTGGAGTTGTAGTTCACCTACATCCAGAGATCACTGTGGACTCAAACAATGATGGATCAGGACCAAACTCTACATGAATACCTAATATGCCCAAATGTGAACACTGGTGGAGTTTGGGGAAAATAGAATCTTGACATTCGGGAGTTGTAGTTGCTGGAATTTATAGTTCACCTACAATCAAATAACATTCTGAACCCCATCAACAATAGAATTGGGCCAAACCTCCCACACAGAACCCCATGTGGGCCACAGCAACGCGTGGCAGGGGACGGCTAGTAAAATATAAATCCATAGTATCTCCTTGTTAAAAACGTTGTCCGGTCTCATTGTCTAGTCATTCCATTGTCCTATGTCAATTACTCTGCATTTGCAAACGTTTGCTCAAAAAGCCATGTCTTGACTTTTTTCCGGAATGTTAAAAGGGAGGTGGCCGATCTAATATCTATAGGGAGGGTGTTCCATAGCCGAGGGGCCACCATCGAGAAGGCCCTGTCACTCGTCTCTGCCAAACGTACCTGTGACGAAGATGGTAACAAGAGCAGCCCCCCCCCAACAATCTTAAAGCCCTAGATGGTTCATAAAGAGAGATGTGTTCGGATAGGTAACGAGATAACAAGATTACATATTATTGAGGTATTATTTGGGCAAGGAGTTAGATTAAATAGCTCGATTAGTTAGTTTTTCATTTCGGTGGTACTATAAGAATGATAGCATTAAGTAGGAGTTAGGTTCCCTGAGGCAAAGTTTAAATCAGTCATTCCCAACCAGTGGTCTGCAAAAACTAAAATATGGTCTGCAAAACCTTTAACATTTTAAACTTTTATTCATTTTAATGAATCTGTTGCTATGCAGGTGCCACTGGTGAGTAGGACGTTGGACGATCGATGTCACATGTCAAATACTCACGTCACCCAGTGTCAGTCAGTCACCTGCATTCTTTTGTGTTGCTCAGCTGTGTCAGTGATTCTCTTTTGCTGTTTAGTTATTCGACGACTCCAGTAGTTTTACTGACTGTGAGTCCTCAAAATCCGTATTAATTTTTGACTTATGTAATGATGATTGAAATTGTAGAGGTTGCAGATGAAATCCAGGAAGAGCTCATTGAAATGACAGAAACTGCAAGAATGCGTTTGAAACTGGTTCTCTTGAGTAGTTTTGGTGTAAAAAAAGCAATTTTTAATGCTAAAATTCTTATGCTCTTCTCCACAACTTATTTATGCGAACAAGAGTTTTCTGCTTTACTAATAATTAAAAACAAGTCCAGGAATCGATTGAAAGTTAAGTGATGATATGCATGTAATATTATAATTATTATAACAATAATATTAGCTTCAGGATTACCCAACTTGTAAAGAAGATGCAAGCTCAAAAATCACATTGATGCAAACCAAATTAAATTTTCTATTTTAAATGTTATTTTTTATATTATAACTAGCCGTCCCCTGCCATGTGTTACTGTGGCCATCTGTGTATATGTGTTTTGTGTGTGTATATATGTGTATATGTTTATGTGATGCATTATAATGTATTTATTTTTTGGTTTTTAAGTCTCTTCTGCTGTGTTTTTCAGTGTTTTTATGAGTGATGGTCACTTGTTGGCCTGAGAGTGAATTATGTCCAAATTTGGTGTCAATTTGTCCAGTGGTTTTTGAGTTATGTTAATCCCACAAACGAATATTACATTTTTTATTTATATAGATAATATTCTTAATTTATGTTACTATTAAGTTTAATGAATATGTTAAAAGTTTTGATTAAAGTTTATTTTTAGATAAACACCGTTTATTATTCTTGAACCTTGTGGTCCCTGCTAACAACAACAAAAAATCAAAGTGGTCCCTGGTAAAAAAAAAAAGTTGAGAACCACTGGTTTAAATTATATGAATTTTAAGAGTATTCTGCCTCTGGTGAAACTTCTGGCTTATTACAGTATTTCAGATGAGTTTCTGTTTTTAAGCTTTCCTTGGAACTGGAGCTACTCCTCACAGACTCATATCACACACTCCCACACCCAGAAAACAAGAGTTTTCTGCTTTACTAATAATTAAAAATAAGTCCAGGAATCGATTGAAAGTTAAGTAATGATACACATGTAGCTTTGCACAATAAAATTAGCCTTAGGATTACTCAACTTGTAAAGAAGATGCAAGTTCAAAAATCACATTGATGCAAACTGAATTTAATTTTCTATTTAAAATGTTCTTTTTATATTATAATAGTATTCCTAATTTATGTTACTATTAAGTTTAATAAATATGTCAAAGTTTATTTTTAGATAAACACCACTTATTATTCTTGAACCTTGTGGTCCCTGCTAACAACAAACAAATCAAAGTGGTCCCTGGTCAAAAAAAAAGTTGGGAACCATTGGTTTAAATTAACATATATTCCAGCATATAAGACGACTGGGCGTATAAGACGACCCCCAACTTTTCCAGTTAAAATATAGTTTGGGATATACTCACTGTATAAGACTACCTCTCTTCCAACACACACCAAATAAAATTTTTGAAAGCATCAGATTTGATTTCAATATGGTAATTTTCCTATTACTGTACCTCCTTCTCTGCCTCTCAGATCTCGCACACGTGCACCTGCACCACTTCACTGCAGTCTTCAGGAGTGAGATCTGAGAGGCAGAGGAGGAGGTACGGTAATAGGATACAAGGGCGGGCCAGACAGGTAAAAGAGTTGTGTTTTTCTGGGCCCAGAATCACTCTATATCTTTTTCCATACCCTGGGCACCCCGGATGTCTGCAGCTTGCTCTGCCCTTCACTTACATCTTCCCGGTGAGGCGCCCCTTCACCTCACCATCGGGACCACATTAAGTCCACAAATCCTGATGAGTGGATTTTCTTCTACCGTACTTGTACAGCGTCGCCCTTAACACCCTGACTTTTGAAAAGATTTTCTTGGGTTAAAAAGTAGTCTTATACATCAGAATATACGGTATATGAATTTTAAGAGTATTCTGCCTCTGACTAGCCTCTGGTGAAACTTCTGGCTTATTACAGTATTTCAGATGAGTTTCTGTTTTTAAGCATTCCTTGGAACTGGAGCTTCTCCCCACAGACTCATATCACACATTCCCACACCCATGCTTTCTTTTTCTAGCTTCAACTCTAATTTAGCCAGCTTGTGTTGGACCTTCGTGCCAACTCATTTGCTTTATACCAGTAGCTGTCAGCAGGGTTTGGAAAAATAACTTTGGAAGAGTCTGTAACTTCCATTATCCCCTTGAGTACATAAAAATACCTTATCCAAACTCTTTTTGACAGATTGTTTTCTATGCATCTTATTGCATTTCAAAATTACACAGCCCCCCCCCCCCCCCCCAATTTCTTGGGACCGTTCCTTGGGAGGCTGATTCAGAACATTGCATTGGATAGACCAATTCAGCTCTGGTTTCTTGGATATAGTTATCATGATTCCTTATGCGTGAGCAGATGGTGACTAGTAGATGGGATGTGTTTTGTATCTCAAACACTAGAGTTGAGAGAAGGAAACTGGTACAATTTTTTGGAATCAGCAGGTTAAATATACCCAGAAACAGGGCTAACATTTCAGGCACCAAACTGTGTGTTGCCTAGTGAGTACAGTGTGCAGCGGGCATAATCTGCAATCTAAACAGAGAATCTTTCTACACTGCCATATAATCCAACGTAGATAATCCATATTATCTACGTTGAACTGGATTATATGAATCAACACTGCTGTATAATCCAGTTCAAAGTAGGTAATCTTTGAACTGTGTGCAGCGGGCATAATCTGCAATCTAAAATTAGGACCTTTCTACACTGCCATATAATCCAAATCAGATAATCCATATTATCTGCATTGAACTGGATTATATGAATCCACATTGCCATATAATCCAGTTCAAAGCAGATAATCTGCTTTATATGGCAGTATAGAAGGGGCCTTAGATCAGCAGGCGTTGATTCTACCCGTTCTCTCCCTACTACAGGAGGTCCTACTGTACTATTGAGATATCACATAGACATCTTGAACATCAGCAGCTGCAACCAGCTGGAAGACACACTCTCCGGTGCCATCTTCTGTGTCAAGGCCCAAATGGGCAAAGAAGGGGTTTGCAAGGTAAGAGAAAGAAAGCTTGGCAGTGGCTCATGTCTATTATTCTATTTCAGTGCTGCCTGTAAACTGAATATGAGGTTATTTGTTTATTTATTTCAAATATTTGTACCCCGCCCTACTCTACCCCCGAAGGGGGACTCAGGGTGGCTTACAGACGGCAACAATTCGATGGCCCACATATACAACAGATAAAAAAAGTTACATAATAAGTAAAACATTAACATTAGATTAAAAACCATTAAAATCGTATAAATTGAAATTAGTTGGCATGTCAAGTCTGAGTTCTACAAACAACAATTTAATCCAAAGCCTGTCCATCGTCTGTTTTCCATAGCATTGTCATCATTTTTATTGTCAACCTGCTATCCAAATGCCTGGTCCCATAGCCACGTCTTCAACTTTTCCCTGGAGGGAAGCCGTTGACCTAATTTCGCTGGGGAGCAAATTCCACATTTGGGGGGCCATCACCGAGAAGGCCCTGTCCCTCATCTCCAGTGAAAAAGGTGGGAACGAGAGCAGGGCCTCCCCGGAAGATCGTAAGTTTCGAAGTGGGTCATAGGGGGAGATACGTTTGGACTAGTAAGCTGGGCTAGAACCGTATAAGGCTTTATAGGTCAAGATCAGCATTTTGAATTGTGCTCAGAACTGGACCGGCAGCCAGTGGAGCTGACATAACAGGGGGGTGGTATGCTCCCTGTATGTCACTCCAGTAAATAGTCTGGCTGCTGCCCATTGGAGTTAAAGTTTCCAAACAGTCTTCAACGACAGCCCCACGTAGAGTGCATTGCAGTAATCTATTCTGGATGTAACAAGAGCATGAACCACCGTGGCCAGATCTGAAAGTTATTATCCTATCACTGTCCTGTTTCTTTTTGGCCACTGAAAGTTCATAGGGATGGCATTTTTTTTCTGCCACCCTTGTACAGTTTCAACTGGAGACATGCATACTAGCAAGGAGCCGCAGTGGCGCAATGGGTTAAACCCTTGGGCTGGCTGACTGCTGATCCGAAAGTTGGTGGTTCAAATCTGCAAGACGGGGTGAGCTCCCATCTGTCAGTTCCAGCTTCCTATGCGGGGACATGAGAGAATCCTCCCATAGGATAGTAACACATCCAGGTATCCCCTGGGCAACATCCCTGCAGACGGCCAATTATCTCACACCAGAAGCGACTTGCAGATTCTCAAGTTGGTTCTGACACAATAAAAATACATGTTAGCAACACTCAACCTAAAGAATTTCCATGATATTACATAATCTGCATGTTTACAATTCAGCAGCTTATATACTGTATATACTCAAGTATAAGCCTAGTTTTTCAGCCCTTTTTTTAGGCTGAAAAAGTCCCCCTCGGCTTATACTCAAGGTTATTTATTATTTTATTCTGTTGTTGTTGTTATTATTATTATTATTATTATTACATTTATTATTTTACTCTATTAATTATTACTATATTTATCATTTTACTCTATTATTGTTACATTTATTATTTTACTTTATTATTGTTGTTATTATTACATTTATCGTTTTACTCTATTATTGTTATTATTGCATTTATTATTTTACTCTATTATTGGAAGGATACGTAAGCACATTTACACTGAAGAAGGCAAAAACAATGGTTTAATCAGAGGTGGACAGTGTTATCTTATATTACAATTCTATGTAAATATTCAAAAACATTTAATCTACTGATACCTCAATTAATGTAATTGCATTGGTATCTATGTTTATTTTGAAATTGATCAGTAGCTGCTGCATTTCCCATCCTCGGCTTATACTCGAGTCAATACGTTTTCCCAGTTTTTTTTGTGGTAAAATTAGGTGCCTCGGCTTATATTCAGGTCGGCTTATATTCAAGTATATACGGTAGTTTTCAGAAAGTATCTCAGACAAAAAATACAGCTGTTGAAAAGAATGTGATGGCTAATATATCTCCTCCCTCCTTGCTTTTCTCGCTTTCCCTTTTCTTCCATATTTTCTCTCTTATCCAGGGTGATGTGGGGTCTCCACTGATCTGTCCTGACCCCAAGGGTGGGGCATGGCTTCAGCTGGGGGTGTTAAGCAGCTTTGATGAAGCCTGTTCCCGCCCCTATGTCTTCAGCAGCCTGCCTCACTACTTGCCCTGGTTGGAGAAGATCACCAAGGCTGAAGGGCATCGGTACAACCTTTCCGTTCCTTGGGAACGGCTGGGCCCGGCTAGGAACCTTAGGCTGCTGCGGGAACCAGAGAGTGAGTAAGAGCTTGTTATTTCTTTTTTTTAATCTTTATTGAGTATTTAGCAGCTTGCAAGATATATATATATATATATATATATATATATATATATATATATTGTTGTTCATTCGTTCAGTCGTCTCCGACTCTTCGTGACCTCATGGACCAGCCCACGCCAGAGCTCCCTGTCGGCCGTCACCACCCCCAGCTCCTTCAAGGTCAGTCCAGTCACTTCAAGGATGCCATCCATCCATCTTGCCCTTGGTCGGCCCCTCTTCCTTTTGCCTTCCACTTTCCCCAGCATAATTGTCTTCTCTAGGCTTTGCTGTCTCCTCATGATGTGGCCAAAGTACTTCAACTTTGTCTCTACTATCCTTCCCTCCAGTGAGCATTCGGGCTTTATTTCCTGGAGGATGGACTGGTTGGATCTTCTCACAGTCCAAGGCACTCTCAGAACTTTCCTCCAACACCACAGTTCAAAAGCATCTCTCTTCCTTCGCTCAGCCTTTCCTAAGGTCCAGCTCTCACATCTGTAGGTTACTACAGGGAATACCATGGCTTTGACTAGGCGGATCTTTGTTGCCAGTCTGATGTCTCTACTCTTTACTATTTTATCGAGACTGGACATTGCTCTCCTCCCAAGAAGTAAGCGTCTTCTGATTTCCTCGCTACAGTCTGCATCTGCAGTAATCTTTGCACCTAGAAATACAAAGTCTGTCACGGCCTCCACATTTCTCCCTCTATTTTCCAGTTGTCAATCATTCTTGTTGCCATAATCTTGGTTTTTTTTGATGTTTAGCTGCAAAGAATAGCTGCTATATATATATGGAAAAGGAAAGGAAAGGAAAAAAGAAAGAGAAAAAATAAAAGAGAAAAAAAAGGAAAAAAGAGATAAGGGTGTGGGTAAGAAGTTGGGAAAGAAAGAAAAAAGAGAAAAAAGGAAAAAAAAGTGGGAGAAAAAGTGATTTCACTTCCAAGCTTCTTCCTGGAGGGTTTTTCCCCTTTCCTTCTTTCCTCACCGTCCCCCTCTTCTTTATTTTCTTTCTTTCTTTTCTCCCTCTCTTTTTTACTCTTAGAAGGCGAGTACTTTAATTCCTTCTTCTTTTGTTGCTAGTTTTATTTCAGGTATTCTGTTATAAGTGTCCAGTCTGTTTTTCCCCTTGTCTTTCCTTTGAATATCAAATATGTTAATCTATCCATGTTCCTTATGTCCATGATTTTTTTATTCCAGTCATCCAATTTGGGCAGGCCCGATTTTCTCCATATTTTTGCATAACAAATTCTTGCAGCTGTTGTTGCTAGGAAGAGGAGTTTATCTATATTGCTCTCTAATTTTTGTTAATTTATTCCTAATAAGAAAATCTCTGGCTAAAGTGGTATCTTTATTTTTTAATATTTTTGTAGGTTTTCTTGTATTTCTTTCCAATTTTTTTTTGCTTTATTGCGTGACCACCACATGTGGTAAAAGGTTCCTTCTATCTGTCCACATTTCCAACATGTGGAATTTATATTTTTATAATATTGCTTTAATTTGTGTGGTGTCATGTACCATGTATGCATCACTTTCATCCAATTTTCCTTTAGATCTGGGGTCCTCAAACTAAGGCCCGTGGGCCGATTATGGCCCTCCAAGGTCATTTACCTGGCCCTCGCTCAGGGTCTATGTAAGTCTGAAACGACTTGAAGGCACACAACAACAACAACAATCCTATCTCATCAGCCAAAAGCAGACCCACACTTCCCATTGAAATACTAATAAGTTTATATTTGTTAACATTGTTCTTCATTTTAATTATTGTATTGTTGTTAAGGTTTTTTGTATTACAAATAAGATATATGCAGTGTGCATAGGAATTCATTCATATATTTTTTCCAATTATAATCCGGCCCTCCAATAGTTTGAGGAACTGTGACCTGGCCCTCTGTTTAAAAAGTTTGAGGACCCTTGCTTCAGATCATAAGCACATGTATATTTTAATTTTTTATTCCAGATTGTTTCCCATTCGTCAATTCCTATTGTTCTTCCAATATTTTTTGCCCAGTTTATCATACATTATTTTACTCTCTCTTCCTCTGTGCTCCACTCTAATAATGTTTTGTATATTTTAGTTATAATTTTCTTTTCCAATTTCATTATTTTATCCCAAGTGTTTTCTGTCATTGAGAAGCCAAGTTCTTTATCTTTTATAAAATACTTTTTTACTTGCCAATATTGCAACCATGTTATGTTTGTGTATATCTCTTTTATTTCTTGTTGTGTTTTTAATACTATTTCCTTTCCTTGTTTTTTATTAATTCTTTGTAGGTAAGAGCTTGTTATTTCTCATAATCCGTTTGAGGCATAACTCTTTGTTTTTCAAAGCCACTTTTTAAAGACTACACTTTTCAGACTCTTTCAACTAGCATAGGAGTTGTAGATCAAAAAAACAACTTTCTATTCTTCTACATCACTGTAAATACTATGTATGCCTCTGAGCAGACCAGTTTCCATCAGGAATCGTGTCCTGTAAACATTGATTTAATTTGGGTAAGTAGTCTGGATTCTTTTCCTTTACACTGACCAGACTCTTTCCCTTCCCCAGCCTTGGTTGGATGGATCTCAGCACAGTCATCTTTGCCCTGGCAAGCGCTCGTTGCCACCTGTGCCAATGTGAGCTGCGGGGGCTCCATCCTGAGCCACTACTGGGTGCTGACAACAGCACAGTGTGTGAGAGAAGCGTAAGTGATGCACTGTTCTCTTGGCCTGGTTGAAAACTATATTGAGATGGGAAAGATTCGTATTTTTCTCTTTGGTTGCTGTTACGGTTGAGCAGGGTGGTTTGGTCCAATATAGCAATGACATTTTTTTAATTCAGATCCTTTCTCACATGTGACTTTTGTCCTGCTGGGAATTTATAACAAGTGCCTTTTTGTGAAGCTTGGTTTTTTTCATCCAACCTGTTTTGTACTTTGAGCAGAGTCATCTCATCACAGGGTGGTTGCTGAAAGGTAAACTGATCCTGCCCACTGATGTCAACTAGAGCACAGAGCAATAACTGCAGACTTATTTGCCTTAATCTATGCTCAACAGCATTGATGAGCTCAGATCCCATGAGATGCAAGTGATGCAAGAGCCAGTTCCACCAGAGAATTGGATCAATCTCGCCATAGTTCTTCGCACTTTCGTTGACCCTCCCATCTGTAATCCCAGTATTGTAAACGCATAAGGACGTTATCCTTCCAGCTGTGACCTTAATTTGATTTGAAGCGCACCTTGCACATTCCCTGGGCTCTATCTAGGAACAATTGCATATTCCCTGATACCTCCGTACTCAGCACTTATTCTTCCAGCCATGATACTGTTTTAAAATGTGTAATGTGATTGTAATGTTTCTTTGGCGTTGCAGTTGATTTTATTTTATCTTATTTTATTTTATTGTGTGTGTTTTAATCTGTATTTTTGGGCTAGTCCCCTGGTGAGCTGCCCCGAGTCCCTTTGGGGAGATGGTGGCGGGTTATATATATATATATATACACAATACATTATACCATTAGCACTGTGCTGGTACAGCTATACCAGGAGCTCCAATTTCCTTTTCTTTCTTTGAGTGTTTGCATGTATTCCAAGGTTCCATGCATTTTGCAATTAGGTGGCTTCCCTTGGTTTGCAATTATAGGGCCAATGAGCCATCAATCATCATTGGGTTTTTTAGTTCCACCCCTTTCCCCAGGGTTCAGGAAGGGAAGGGAGCCATTTTAGCTCAGTCTTACAGTTGAAAGCTTAGCTACGGGACGTGAATCAGCTTCACCTGTAGAGAAGCTTCGTTACTTACGAAATTCCAGGGGACTCCAGCTGGAGAATCTACAAAGCCTTGACTGGTAGGTCTACTCGGGACCCAAGAAGCAGTTTGGAGCCCGGAGTAGAGCCCACACCAGCAAAGTTTAGAAAGTAGATTGCCCAAGGAAGGGTTAAAAAGGGTTTTCCTCTTAAAGAAATGGAACAGTTCATGAAGCCAGTTGCCTGTCCCTTGTGGACAAGATTAAGAAAGCCACCAGTTGATTCAAAGCCTTGAAGTATTTGTTTGACCTGTTGAAAATCTGAGAAGTATTTGATTGTTTTGTTGAAGACCTAAGCAATAATAATGGATTTTGTTAAACTTTTCAAGCTTCTAAAGACTCTGTATAGGAAAATCCTTAGGGCCTCTCACTCGAGGCACCCCGGCTTCCCACTGGGCACAAAGAGCACGTCCTGTTCAAACGCCAATTGCTATAGGCCCAGCGCGTGACAGCACAAGCACAGTAAACTATCAGCACTATACATCACTATATTGTACTATACAATTATATTGTAGTATTATTAGCAATATTACATGTAATATAAAATATATAATTATAATATCATATTATTATTATTATTAGTAGTAGTATACTGCATTACATTATAATATTATAAATATTATATGTATATACAATATATTACATTACATTACATTACATTACATTACATTACATTATATTTTAGCATAGCACAGGAGACAAGGTGGAACTGTCCCCTGGCCTCCCCTGTCTTCACTCTGGCTTAGAGTGGCGGTTGGTGCTAGGGGGAGGGGTCTCCAACTGATGACATATGCAAGAGACAACATGTATATTGTACCCAATGTAAAAAAAGAGTGACAGGAACACAATATGCATAAAAGATCTTATTTTACCAAATAATTCCCTGAATTTAAGGAAGAAAAACGTTACCAGGAATAACCTTCAGAGACATTCTTTTAAATCCATTTGTTGTAGATCAGTCAGAGGCTGATGGTTTAACGGATGATTTAGAGAGGATTGTGGGCTTTCCTGGGAAATTCAGGCTGTCAAGTCTGGGAAATTCAGGTCTGGGAAATGATGTTTCTCTCTGTGAGAAAACTGGCTCGGAAAGTGCAGGGCCTCAAGGCCAGTCCGAGGAGTCAGAAGTAGCAACAGCAGATAAGGAATCGAGTGAAGAGCTGAGTGATAAGGAGGGTTCCCAGGAGAAACCACATGTAGCTACAGAGATGAACAAAAGACTTTGTTTACAAAGAGCCGAAAATAGATTCCACCGGTCTGTGGAGAAAATACACAGGAGATGTAATGCTTTCATGGGTATCTATTTAACAACAAGTTGTTTACCTTAAGGGCCTTTCAGGCAACGCTGCATTAAAGTGAGAAGCTAAGCCTGAAGCATTAAAGTGAGAAGCTAAGACCTCACTACCTTTGAGGATGCTTGCCATAGATGCAGGCAAAACGTCAGGAGAGAATGCCTCTAGAACATGGCCATATAGCCCGAAAAAACCTACAACAACCCAGTGATTCTGGTCATTAAAGCCTTCGGCAGTATAGTTAAGTTTGAGTTCTCTTGCTCTTGGTTCAAGTCAGGCCTTGGTTTTAGATTTTAATATACTGGGAGTTTTCTATGTTCCTGTTCATGTACTCCTGTTCAAGTTTTTCTAGTTATACTTTCTTGCTTGGGGACTTATCTTGTATCTGTGATTTCTGGCTGTTCTGGGGCTTTGTCACCTCTGGAACTGTATGAGAAATTTGGATTATTGTTTGGTTATCTTCTGTTGCTAAACCTTTTTGGATTACCGTATATTCCGGCATATAAGACGACTGGGCGTATAAGACGACCCCCAACTTTTCCAGTTAAAATATAGAGTTAAGACAACTCCCATGCATAAGACTACATCCGCGTATAAGACAACCCCTGACTTTTGAGAAGATGGGTTAAAAAGTAGTCTTATACGCCAGAATATACTGTATATCTCTTCCTTTCTTATTCCAGCTTTTTATATGCTTTTTATGTGTTTTACACTAAACTGTTTGCTTATAATTCTGGATTCTTGTGTGGTGCAGTGGTCTTAGATGTTTCCGGGCCTGGATTGCAACACCATTCATGTCCATTTTCAATTTGTTTTCCTCTGAAGGCCATGCAAATATATATTTTTGGTCAAAACGCATTAGGCTATATATATATTGGTGAAAAGGCATTGGACTATTTTTGAGAAATAACATCTTCTACCTTAGGTAATTTTTAACGGTAAGCAAACAGTATTTTGGCCCCCACCCCACCCCCAGCCAATCACTGATATATATTTTCTGTTCGTCGTGGGAGTTCTGTGTGCCATATTTGGTTCAATTCCATCATTGGTGGAGTTCAGAATGCTCTTTGATTGTAGGTGAACTATACATCCTAGTAACTACAACACACATATGTCAAGGTCTATTTTCCCCCAAGAGCGCCTCAAGAGTGCCCCTGGGCAAAATCAACTATACTGCGAATGCTTACTTTGCGTAATGGGTTGAGCCGCCCCTGCTCAGAGAATAGCGAGACAGAATAACACTTTCATGCACACAGAGCAGTTTTACACCCCTGATTGAAACAGAAAGACAGAATAAAGGAGTTGTTACCTTGAATAAACTATGTCAACATCTTTATTATTTTATTTATTTATTTACCGTATTTATATTCCGCCCTTCTCACCCCGCAGGGGATTCAGGGCGGATTACAATGTACATATACATGGCAAACATTCAATGCCATAGACACACAACATATATAGACAGACACACAGAGGCTATTTAGCATTCCAGCTTGATGAGGGTATTCTGGCCACCAGGGGAGCTGTACATTTGTGACCCTGATGGAGTACTTCCTCATTCTTTGCACGTTTGCTGGAGATTTTATGATGTTGTAAATTAGCTAAATTAGCCTTCTCGTATAAGTGGTACCTAAATTTCCTACTTGATAGATGCAACTGTCTTTCGGGCTGCAAAGGTCGACAGCAAGCTACACAAATTGTCGGAAGCTCACTCAGACCCGGGCTGGCTTCGAATTCATGACCTTTCGGTCAGTAGTGATCTTAATGCAGCTGACTCCCAACCAGCTGTAAATAAATTAGTTAAATTAGCCTCCCCGCATAAGTGGTACCTAAATTTCCTACTTGACAGGTGCAACTGTCTTTCGGGCTGCAAAGGTCGACAGCAAGCTACACAAATGGTCGGAAGCTCACTCAGACCCAGGCTGGCTTCGAATTCATGACCTTTCGGTCAGTAGTGATCTTAATGCAGCTGACTCCCAACCAGCTGCACCACGGTCCGGGTGCAAGCGTGCTCCTCACACTATCACCCTCCCATATTATGAGCAAAAAAATGTCTTCCCTTTATGTGTTGCTTTGTCTCTGATTTGAAACCAAATTAATTCCATCTCGTCTTCAATGCATACAGGGACCCAGAAGGCACTGCTGTTTTTGTGGGGTTGATGCACCCCAAAGGCCACGTCAAGGGGGTTCGTGTGGCTGGGATTTACCTCTCTCCAAACTCCAGTGTAGCTCTACTGCTTCTCCAGAAACCCATCGCCTTTAACAAGTACATCACTCGTATGGCCTCCTCCGCAACAGCATCTTGGGATAGCTGTAAAGTGATGGGCCTGCAGATACTACAATCCGGTATGACGGGCAAATGACTACAGGGGGGGGGAGGGGGGAGAAAGTGTGTTGTTGAGCTGGACTGAATGTTGCAAGACCAATCCATACTAAGCAGTTATTATTCCTTAACAGACTGTACATATCCGTTTGAACATACTCCATCAAGTTGAAGCTTGTTCTGTACAAAGAGGCAGGCAACCTGAGTTTTTGTTGACCTGGCTATTATTTCCAATTGCAGAGTACAATGGGGAGAAAAAAATTGTTACGTATTTGATCTAGTCTCAAAAAAATAGGCAACCTGATTTAACAAATGACACACACACACGTCGGCAACACTTAACAAACGGTCCACAAATGATTCATCATTATCCTTGTATGAAAAAAATGTGTGAACTTTTAGCTTTAGTGCTTCGTGGCATCCTCTTCAGCCAATAATGTCTTCAAGTATGTTTACAGAACCCTTGGTCAGTCTCTCACATCAGTTTGAAGGAATGTTGTCCCGTTCCTTTTTAAAGAACTGCTTCAGCTTTCCTCACATTGACAGTTTACTTTAGGTTTTGCCACAGCATTGCAGTGAGCTTTGAATCTATTCTAAAATATGAATCCATCCATACTACGGTCTCATTTACTATGTATGTATGTGGAATTGAGGAACAAGAAGTTAGGCTTTGTTCTTGTGGGTTTTTTCGGGCTATATGGCCATGTTCTAGAGGCATTTTCTCCTGACGTTTCGCCTGCATCTATGGCAAGCATCCTCAGAGGTAGTGAGGTCTGTTGAAGTTAGGAAAATGGGTTTATATATCTGTGGAATGACTGGGGTGGGGCAAAGAGCTCTTCTCTGCTGGAGCTAGGTGTGAATGTTTCAACTGACCACCTTGATTAGCATTAGAAGGCCTGGCTGGGTCTGGGGGAATCTTTTGTTGAGAGGTGTTAAGATGTGCCTGGTTGTTTCCTCTCTGCTGTTTTGCTGTTGTAATTTTAGAGTTT
This sequence comes from Anolis sagrei ordinatus, assembly GCF_025583915.1. Lineage (NCBI taxonomy): Eukaryota > Metazoa > Chordata > Lepidosauria > Squamata > Anolidae > Anolis > Anolis sagrei. The sequence goes on along the minus strand of NW_026845477.1, from coordinate 134,163,417 downwards.
TTTAATACTGGTAGCCAGATTTTGTTCATTTTCATGGTCTCCTCCTTTCTGTTGAAATTGTCCACATGCTTGTGGATTTCAATGGCTTCTCTGTGTAGTCTGACATGGTGGTTGTGAGAGTGGTCCAGCATTTCTGTGTTCTCAAATAATATGTGTCCAGGTTGGTTCATCAGGTGCTCTGCTATGGCTGACTTCTCTGGTTGAAGTAGTCTGCAGTGCCTTTCATGTTCCTTGATTCGTGTTTGGGCAATGCTGCGTTTGGTGGTCCCTATGTAGACTTGTCCACAGCTGCATGGTACACGGTAGACTCCTGCAGAGGTGAGAGGATCCCTCTTGTCCTTTGCTGAACGTAGCATTTGTTGGATTTTCTTGGTGGGTCTGTAGATTGTTTGTATGTTGTGTTTCCTCATCAGCTTCCCTATGCGGTCAGTGGTTCCCTTGATGTATGGCAGGAACACTTTTCCTCCGAGGATGCTTGCTATAGATGCAGGCGAAACGTCAGGAGAAAATGCCTCTAGAACATGGCCATATAGCCCGAAAAAACCCACAAAAACCTAGTGATTCCAGCCATGAAAGCCTTCGACAATACAGTGAGACTTTGGTTGGGGGGCAGAGGAGGCAGGATTCTTTCACACAGGTTTAAATATTTATTTATTTATCCTATTTATTTATTTATTTTATTTATTTCACAGTTTTGTATACCGAGCTTCTCAACCTCGTCGAGGGACTCAGCCCGGTTTACAGCCATAAAAACATATACATTCATTAAAATATCATATATCACAAATTACAAAACAACTTTAAAAACACTAAATATAAAACTACAGTGGTCAGTCGTCCTAATAAGATGGATCTATATCCACTTCCATCCAGAGTCCTATGGTGTTGTCTCATTCCTCGAAGGCCTGACTCCACAGCCACGTCTTCACCCGTTTCCTAAATGTTAGGATGGATGGGGCGGTTCTGGCCTCCAGAGGGAGAGAGTTCCAGAGTCGCGGGGCCACCACCGAGAAGGCCCTGTCCCTCGTCCCCACCAGCCGCGCTTGCGAGGCTGGTGGGACCGAGAGCAGGGCCTCTCCAGATGATCTTAGTAATCTTGATGGTTCGTAGGGGAGAATACATTCGGAGAGGTAAACAGGGCCGGAGTCGTTTAGGGCTTTATAGGTCAACACCAGCACTTTGAATTGTGCTCGGAAGCTCATTGGCAGCCAGTGGAGCTGGTGTAACAGCGGAGTGGTGTGCTCCCTGTACCCAGTCCCCGTTAGTAATCTGGCTGCCGCGCGTTGGACTTGCTGCAGCTTCCGGGCATTCTTCAAAGGCAACCCACGTAGAGAGCATTGCAGTAATCTAAGCGGGATGTAACCAAAGCGTGTACTACCGTGGCCAAGTCAGCCCTCCCAAGGTACGGACGCAGCTGGCGCACAAGTTTTAATTGTGCGAAAGCTCCCCTGACCACCGCTGAGACCTGGGGTTCCAGGCTCAGCGATGAATCCAGGAGAACTCCCAGACTGCGTACCTGAGCTTTTAGGGGGAGTGTGACCCCATCCAGCACAGGCTGTAACCCCATACCCTGTTCGGTCTTACGACTGACCAGGAATACCTCTGTCTTGTCTGGATTTAGTTTCAATCTGTAGAGCCTGACAGCTTGCTGGTTTTACCATCTTTTGACAGGTGAGATTCAGGTTAATCCCAGTGCATACCAAGTAAAAGTGCTATTACCCTCGGACTGTGCCAAGGAATATCCTGGGGTCAAACCAGCCATGTATTGTATCGTAAGGGATAACTCTAGCTACCTGCCTGCTGAAGCTGTGAGTATTCAAAGACCCTCCAAGTGAACCACCACTTGGGATAAGCCAAAGAAGTTGCCTTGCTTCATTCTTTTCTTCCTCTTCACAGGTAGGTGAAGGTGCCGCCCTGCTGTGCAGTTTGGAGTCAAAAAGCACAAGCTGGAGGCAGGTTGGCTTTGTGAGTGCGCCCCTTCCAGGATCCCAGGCGGTTATTCTGTCCTCTTGTATCTCCTCCTATGCTGACTGGATAGAAGAAACATCAGAAAGAGCCAAACACCTGGTGCATCTGTCCCATGGAAGTGCACCCCTTAGGCCAAATATTTGGCTCCTCCTCCTAATTCTGTCCTTATTTGGGGCGACGGAGTTGGGTTGAATGAAGGAACAAGATGGCAATTCCACACTTGGAACCTTCTTCAGGGAATGCTCTCCTTTGGATGTGCCCTCAAAGAGATTGGACGAAGGGCTCACTCAGCATCGATGGCTTTTTATTCTGCATGTGGACCCATTCTCATCTGCGAAGGTACCATGGGGCTCTTCCACCAGACACTGCCAAGCGAAAGGCAGCCCTCACCGCCCCCAGCACTCGTCAGTTGGGACTCAGCCAAGATGAGCTTCTCTAGACAATGTGGTCTATCTGAGCTGTGCGAGGTTGTCTATCATGAAGACTTGGGGGTTTTTATATCAACCGTTACTTCTATGAAGGAACTAATTACAATTATGCTAAATGAGATGGAGACTGACAGGGTAGATAAAGCTAAATCCCGAGGAAGAAGACATAAATGAGTGAATAAATAAATAAACCATGGCTGAAGTTCTAGAGAATTTTCCATCCATTTGCTGAAGACTTTGGATAGGGTCGTGTTCTGTGGCCAGGTTCTCCCATTACTACTCCCAGGGTTGTGTGTAGAACAAGTGTCTGCAACTGGGAAGTTCCCAATATATAAACATGCAAGATAACATACTTTGTGAAAATTGCATTTTCTCAAAGAGGGCCTATGGTTCGGATTTAAGATCTTCCTTTTCCTTGTCCAGACAATGCCCTCCGAAAACTTTGCTTTCCAGGAGGCATGGAATTAACTATAAAGGGAAAGGAAGTTTGGGAGTGGAAACAAGTTGAGGGAGGATTGCTTCCATGATCTCTGGATCTGTTGGTAGTCTGTTGCAGGTCAGACTTGATCTGTCAATTGGGGGCTAGTTCTTCCAAGCAGTTAGGACCATCTCTTTTTCTCATTCCTGAAGGCACTGTTGAAAGTGTGGCTGGCGGTTAGAGAAAATAAGTCTTTTCCATTTTACTCCATGTCTGTTTCAGAACAAAGGAAACACAGGTGCAGAGACATGCTGCGGACGGAAGGGCAAAGGAATACCTGGCATTCCTCAGTCAGGGCCTCCGGGGCTAGAAGTTACTGTCTGTGATTTACCTTCTTTCTGAACCATGCCGTGTAATTTTAGGTTCCTTCCTCTGTATCCTGCCAACTTCCCGCTTTTAGTCTTGTGTTGCAAACCTTTGTCTTACAGACACACTTGTCTCATTTCTTGATCTTGGCTTTGTTCAGGAAACCTAGGTTTGTAGAGGAAGAGATGAGACATGGTGCCTTCACACATCAGGGTTAGTTTGTGTGGCAACAGAACCGAGCAGTTCAGATTGTGAAACGCCTGGTCCCATCGGAGCAAGTGCCAAGTGATGCCTCTATGTGACATTGTAAATAAAACAGAAAAGGAAAAAAATTGGTGCTTCCTGACATATCGTTTGTTGTGCAATCATACTACCTCATAATTTTATAGGAAATAAACAATTTGAAGTTGTCTGAACTCTTCCTTTCTGTCTTCCAGTTTTGTTTCTTAGCATAGAAAAATCTAGTAAGGGGAGGAGGAAAGGATGGAATAGCTGCACAATATCTTTTGATGGTGAATGAGAGGAGTCCTTTATTTATTTATTCATCTATCTATCTATCTATCTATCTATCTATCTATCTATCTATCTATCTATCTATCTATTTGGTTCTGCTTTGCTACTTCAAGACTAATGTTGGAGAGTGGTCAAAGCGGTCCCTGGTCCAGAGGCGGTCCTAGGTAATTTTCAATGGTAAGCAAACAGTATTTTGGCCCCCCCCCCCCAACCAATCATTGATATATATTTTCTGTTTGTCATGGGAGTTCTGTGTGCCATATATGGTTCAATTCCATCATTGGTGGAGTTCAGAATGCTCTTTGATTGTAGGTGAACTATACATCCCAGTAACTACACTTGCCGCACTTGCTCCCTTGCCTGGCCCGCTTTGGG
>NW_026845477.1:134124692-134143467 GCF_025583915.1 Anolis sagrei ordinatus | reverse complement strand
CCTGCTTCTTGGCAGGGGGTTGGACTGGATGGCCCATGAGGTCTCTTCCAACTCTTTGATTCTATGAAACCCATTTTCCTTCTTCGAACAAACCTCACTACCTCTGAGGATGCTTGCCATAGATGCAGGCGAAACGTCAGGAGAAAACGCCTCAAGAACATGGCCATATAGCCCAGAAAAATCTACAACACCCCAGTGATTCCGGCCATGAAAGCCTTCGACAATACACCAAAGAAGACCTTCTTCCTGGCTTTGGTAATAGCAGGTTCAATTGTCTTGCAAAGATCCAATGCAAAGAAATATCTTGCATGTCCCTTGAGGAAGGGAAAGGGGATCTGTTTTGGGATTTGATTCTGCTGTGGATTGGAGGGGATTTCTTGGCCCAAGGAACCCAGCCTAGGGTGCGTGGGTTGCTTTTCCCCCCAGGTCCCATCTGCCTCCACCCTCTTTGCGCTCCAGAGAGTGTTGCTAGGCTCCTGCATCCCAATGGCATGCCTTCCATCAGCACCTGCTGGTAGTGGGAATAATCACCCAGCCCTCCCCTAACCAGGCACATTTCCCTCTCCATCAGCATTCCCCCATCCCATTTAGTGATGCCCACCCCCCAGTTGGGGGACCCGAAGCCGTGGGAACAGTCCCTGCTGTGTGTGGCATGCTCACAGGATAAGACAGGGATAGCTTACGCATGGGCAGCGGCAGTAGCTGTACTTAACAATAAGACTCTAGGATGAAAAGAGGCTTTTGGACTAGTCTGGGAAATTTGGGCATGAGGTGGGGGAGGGCAACTCCTCCAGCAAGTAGAAGGGAAAGGGTTTTTTCCCCCCACTGTTCTGCAGAGTTGTTTTTTTGAAAATTCATGGAAATTCCCATTATTCGGTGCTTTTCCCCCCATGCTCTGATTGTTAGGCAGAGGGAAGTCCTTCTGGGAGAGGAATAGGAAGGAAGGTTAGTAATGCAATCTTGTTTCAACAGAAAAATCACAAGAGAGAAGAAGGGAGGGAACAAGAATGGTCACGCAGAATATGCAGGACGAGAAATCACCCCAATGAAATAAAATACACAATGTATTCACTCCCAGAGGATATTGTTCTTGTGAACTGCCTTTATAAAAAGTGATACCAAAAGGGTGTTGGTTTCCTGTGCCTAGGAACAGAGGTTTTCCAGCGGTCAGTTTGTTCTGAGCCTTCCTGGGCAGAAGATGAATCATAGAATCATAGAGTTGGAAGAGACCTCATGGGCCATCCAGTCCAACCCCCTGCCAAGAAGCAGGAATATTGCATTCAAATCACCCCTGACAGATGGCCATCCAGCCTCTGTTTAAAAGCTTCCAAAGAAGGAGCCTCCACCACACTCCGGGGCAGAGAGTTCCACTGCTGAACAGCTCTCACAGTCAGGAAGTTCTTCCTCATGTTCAGATGGAATCTCCTCTCTTGTAGTTTGAAGCCATTGTTCCACGTCCTAGTCTCCAGGGAAGCAGAAAACAAGCTTGCTCCCTCCTCCCTGTGGCTTCCTCTCACATATTTATGCATGGCTATCATATCTCCTCTCAGCCTTCTCTTCTTCAGGCTAAACATGCCCAGCTCCTTAAGCTGCTCCTCATAGGGCTTGTTCTCCAGACCCTTGATCATTTTAGTCGCCCTCCTCTGGACACATTCCAGCTTGTCAATATCTCTCTTGAATTGTGGTGCCCAGAATTGGACACAATATTCCAGGTGTGGTCTAACCAAAGCAGAATAGAGGGTTAGCATTACTTCCCTAGATCTAGACACTATGCTCCTATTGATGCAGGCCAAAATCCCATTGGCTTTTTTTGCCGCCACATCACATTGTTGGCTCATGTTTAACTTGTTGTCCACGAGGACTCCAAGATCTTTTTCACACGTACTGCTCTCGATCCAGGCACTGTCCCCCATTCTGTATCTTTGCATTTCGTTTTTTCTGCCTAAGTGGAGTATCTTGCATTATTTATTTATTTATTTATTTAAAAGTTTTGTATACCGGCCTTCTCACCTCTCTTGAGGGACTCAGACCGGTTTCCAACCATAATATCACATACAATCAATAAAACATCATAATACATATTACAGTAAAACATTAAAACAGCAATTACAATCAATAACTATAATGGTCAGTCGTCACACTGAAATCGTTGCTCCTCATCCTCCATTCATATCTCAGGGTGTTGGCTCACTCGTCGAATGCCTGTCTCCATAACCAAGTCTTCACCTGTTTCTTAAATGTCAGGATAGAAGGGGCGGTTCTGATCTCCAGTGGGAGAGAGTTCCAGAGTCGAGGGGCCACTACTGAGAAGGCCCTGTCCCTCGTCCCCACCAGACGCGGTTGCGAGGCCGGTGGGACCGAGAGCAGGGCCTCTCCAGACGATCTTAATAATCTTGATGGTTCATAAGGGAGAATACGTTCAGAGAGGTAAACAGGTTTTTTGGAGGATGGTCCAGAGAGCGCTGCGATTCACTGTGTTGCATGCCTTTACAAGGTCAATGAATGCAATGTACAGAGGTTGATTTTGTTCCCTGCATTTTTCTTGGAGCTGTCGTGCAGTGCGGATCATGTCCACAGTTCCTCTGGAGGGGCGGAAGCCGTTCTGGGATTCTGGGAGGGTGTCTTCTGAGAGGGGCAGAAGGCGGTTTGCAAGGATTCTTGTGAGGATTTTCCCAGCGGAGGTTAGAAGGGAGATACCTCGATAGTTTCCACAGTCTGTTCTTTCCCCATTTTTGAAGAGGGTGATGATGGTGGCATCCTTGAAATCTGCTGGGATTTTCTTGGTCATGCACACTTTTTCTATGAACTGGTGTTGTTGTTGTGTCAGCTCAGGTCCCCCCTCTTTAAAGATTTCAGCAGGGATCCCATCAGGTCTGCTGGCTTTTTAAAGAGGGTGATGATGTGTTGAGCCAGACTCCCTCTGTCCCCTATACCTGTTGATATCTTAGGGCTGCAAATCCCATTAGCCTTAGACAGTAGTAATGGATGAAGAACACTGTAATCTAACAACAACTGGAAGTCCACTAGTTACCCAAAACTTCCTCTCATTTAACATATGGGGTTGTAGTAACCCTGAATGGATATCTGAGAGACTGAAATGGGAGCCTTCTGGTTGCTATTTACCAGTGATCCTTCCAAAATGAAAGTGGCTTAAATCAATGTATGCATCTATCCCGAACTGTGTATGTTGATAGTGGGCATGGGTAGCTCTTCAGGATCTCTATCTGAGGCGATTTCCATCATTTTCTTACTTTAGCAGAAGGAAGAGCTGCCCTTTATTAACTGACTTATGGCTCCTTTTTGTGCAGTATTTGAAACTGACAAGGAAGAAGTTGGCATTTTGATGAGGAGCCAGAGAGAGAGGAATCTTCTGGCCAACGATTTCTGATCTTAACTGAGAACTTCAATCTTATTCTGAAGGATAAATGGCCATAGGCAAAATGTGGCTCTAGGGCTCTAGGATTCATCATGGTCCATCAAATCAATCTAGGAAACATCTGTTCTTTGGCATTATGCTATTGCTCCCTCAACGTTCTTGTCCTAGGAGTACACCCCCCTTGTATGAAGGTCTGTTTATTTCCCTGTCTCTCTATGAGTTATCCCTTACAAATAGTTCTGCTCCTTTATCTCACCCTGAGTTTTTAAATCATTTTATATACATGCGGCCTGCTCACAGTCATGTTTGGTTTACTGCTTTTTTATGTTTTGTGTGCATTGTTTATATGCTTATATGTTTTATACTTTAATGTTATGTTATTTATTTTATTGCATTTGTATCTTATTGTATTGTAATTTGTTGTTCGGGCTTGGCCTCATGTAAGCCACTCTGAGATGGTGGTGGGGTATAAATAAAGATTATTATTATTATTATTATTATTATTATTATTTTCTTGAAATCCACACAATTATGTATCAACTAAAGAAAATATATATTACACAATAATAGGCTGCTTGTGATAGAAATATATCTGAATTAATTTTGCTAATAGATAGATTTGCCTTAGGGTTGCCATAAATCAGAAACAACTTGAAGGCACCCCACAACAAGAATACATCTGAACATGCCTACTAGTAAAATGATTTGGATATGATAAAGGCGAACAGGTTGGTCTTCCTTTGAGTTCCACTGAGTTAAATTTCATAACCAGGTGGAGATATACACAGTATTGACAAGGTGAATAAGATATGAACATATCAGAGAAGGAAGCCCTGAAGGCATTAGCTACTATATACGAGGGGTATTTTTTAAGTAAGGTCCATTTTGTTGTAGACACTAGTAGTTAGCGCGCATACCGCAACGAGCGTGTGCATCATGTACCGGCATGCCTCGGGAACAACTGTGCTCAGTTTCCGCTCTGTAGCTAACCTGTACGGTTCTGTTCTGTGCTTCAAAAATGTTTAAGACTATCAACTCACCCGCCGCACGTGAGGTTCGCTCAGTGATACAGTTTTTGTCAGCAAGGAACCTGCCTGCTGCAGAAATCATCGTCAGATTTGTGAAGTGTACAGTGATACTGTTATGAGTGAAAGCAAAGTGCGTAAGTGGGTACAACAATTCAAAGATGGCCGTGGCAACGTCCATGATGAGGACCGCTCCGGTCGCCCTTCTTTGATTACAGTGAACTCTTGGTTATCGGAGCAGGCAGCAAGTTTTTATGAAGAGGATATTTTAAAATTGAGGTATGATAAGTGTTTGAACAAACTTGGCAACTATGTTGAAAAATAGAGTGAAGTATGTACTTTCTGAAAATAAATTTACTTTTTTGAAATAAACTTTCGTTGTGTACTTATGTTCCAACGGACCTTACTTAAAAAATAACCCTCGTACCTTGCCATAACAACAACATGCACCATTGCAGTCAACTTTTTTTCATCTTTCAGTGACATGCAACCTAAAGCTCAAGAAATGACCTCAAAGCCAAATGAAAAAGAGATCTTTCATGCTTGTAGAGGATAGAGGTTCCTTTCAGGGCCAGTTCTGCCACTGAACAGAGTGAGGCAGTAGTCTGTAGCAACACTTAATGGTTTTACTAAAGGAAGGCACTTCCCAAAAAGAGTGGGGGACATATTGCCCTCCAGACCTTGTTGGCCTGGAAAAGAGGGGCCTGGATGTAAATCCTATTGACTCAGTGTGATCGGAGGTGGCTTCTCTTCTCACCAGGCAACCCACAAAGGCTTGGATCTCTATCCACAGCCACTCTAAATTGCTTGACAACATCAGTGTTTGGAGGGATGGGAACTTTTGAATTTGTTCAGAAGGGGATTGCCTTTGCCCACTTTTGAGAGTTGGAGCCTCTGAGTTATCCGAGGTCACCCAATGGGCTTCTATGGCTGAGCAGAGATCCAAACTCTGGTCTGCAGAGTTGGAGTCTGATGCTCAAATTTTTCTAAATATTTGTGAGTTTTGGTTTTGTTGTTTCCCAAAGCCCTGCTGCCTGAGGATTCCCCTCTGCTCCTGAAGAGGCCTAAACCCTGATGTTGGGGATAGGGCAGGGCCTCCATTGGGAAGGCATACCTTACAGGGAGCGGTTAACCCCCCTGTCTAAGGAGCTACACTGGCTGCCATTCATTTTCCGGTTCCAATTCAAGGTGCAGGTTCTTACCTATAAAGCCCTGAATGGTTTGGGACCCACCTACCTGTGTGACTGCATTTCCGTGTATAAACCCACACGGTCTCTTCGTTCATCTGGAGAGGACCTGCTCTCACTCCCGCCGCCCTCACACTTGTGATTGGTGGGAACAAGTGAGAGGGTCTTTTCTATGGTGACCCCCCAACTCTGGAACTCACTTCCCAGGGACATCAGGCATGCCCCAACATTGGCAGTATTTAGGAGGAGCCTGAAAACGTGGCTGTTCCAGTGTGCCTTCCCGGAGTAAAGAAATAATTCCCAGCAAAATGTCCTCAAATGCACTTTAACTATCAGTTTGGATTGCACTCCCCTCACTTTTTAAAAACCCTCTTATTAGATATATCCTACCTGTTCCTGAACAGCGTTATTTTTTAATTTTTAACTATTGCATCTGGCCCGGCCATAGCTTTTAATCTCTTGTATGTTAATGTTTATATGTGATTTATTTAATTGTATTGTTGTTTATTTTTTGTTTATTGCTTTTTTGTTACTGGGGCTTGGCCTCATGTAAGACGCTCCGAGTCCCTTGGGGAGATGGAGGCGGGTATAAATAAAGTTATTATTATTATTATTATTATTATTATTATTATTACCTTGTCATTTCAGAGGGATGATGCGGAAAGCGCAGGATTTGGAAGAAAGGGCACAAGAGGGAAGCGGGTCAAGGAGCAGTGTTCAGAGACCTTGTCCAAGCTTTCCTCCTCCTCCTAGGTGAGGAGAGTCCAAAGGTGCAGCAAAAGAGGATGCAAACGGCTCTGGAGGAATGGCCCTTAACCCACTGCATGCCTGGCTGTAATGAAGTCTCTGTGTGTGCGAGAGAAACATACAGTACTCCCATACCCCAACTCAGGCCCCATCAACACTGCCATACAGTGTAGTATAGACTCAAATAACCTAGTGTATCCAGACTTAGATAATCCATAGAGTGTACTGTAGAGTCATAGAATCCAGTGTATTTCAGACACATATAATCAATGCAGTGTAAGGTAAACTCATAAAATCCAGTGTATCCAGACTCATATAACCCATACAGTGTACTGTAGACTCATATAACCCTGTGTATCCAGGCTCAGATAATCCGTATAACATAGTGTAGACGTGTGCAATCACACCTAGGCACTCTAAGGTTGAAACTATGATGTGCTTCTTTCTTTAGCCAGATGGACCGTGGGCAGGGGCGGCTCGTCCATTACGCGAAGTAAGCGGTCGCAGAACACTTTTTTTTTGCCAGGGGACCAAGAGAGAGAGAGAGAGAGAGAGCCCCTACAGCTGGAGGTATCTCCCACCTCCGCTCCCTCCTTTGGTTTTTGCGCCTACCTTCAGGAAAGGTGGGCATCTCCACCTCTGTCTCTCTCTCTCTCTTGGTCCCAATGGCTGAGGAGAAAGTCAGGAGAAGAGGTGACTTTTGGTGCACACACGGGGTCTTCAGGCACGCCTCCGGACCCAAAGCGGGCCAGGCAAGGGAGCAAGTGCGGCAAGTGTAGTTACTGGGATGTATAGTTCACCTACAATCAAAGAGCATTCTGAACTCCACCAATGATGCAATTGAACCAAATATGGCACACAGAACTCCCACGATGAACAGAAAATATATATCAATGATTGGTTGGGGGTGGGGGCGCCAAAATACTGTTTGCTTACCGTTGAAAATTACCTAGGGCCGCCTCTGACCGTGGGGGACTTACTTTGAAGCTCAGGAGTCCCAGCAACGAATATATCTCCAGATTGAACATCAAACAAGATTTTTATTTTCTCAAAGTCCTTGACAGGCTTGGCACAACTTGTTGAGGTTACAAATACAAACAGTCAACTTATAAAACCATGTGAATGTTCCTTTCTTACTTTTCCCTTCAGCTGCAGAGTTAACTACTTCCAATGGTGGAGAAATCCTGGAATATTCTCTACCCTAGCCCTGAGTCGCTAAAAGAGAAAGAGCAGGTCTTTCCCTATCTAAACTCAAAGCTAGCTTAGAGGCGAAGTAGTTAGAGCTTCTTCCAATGGCAGAGAAATCCTGGGATATTCTCTGCCCTAGTGCTGAGTTGCTATTTTAGAAAGCGCAGGTCTTTCCCTATCTAAACTCAGAACTAGTTTTAAAGGCAAGAGGTTAGTACTTACGATGGCTTAAAGAACTGGTTATGTTTAGGTCTCAGCGGTGGCTGGGAGAGCTTTTGCGCAATTAAAACTTGTGCACCAGTTGCGCCCGTACCTCAGGAAGTCTGATCTGGCCACAGTGGTCCATGCTCTTGTTACATCCCGTATAGACTACTGCAACGCGCTCTACGTGGGGTTGCCCTTGAAAACTGTTCGGAAACTTCAACTGGTTCAGCGAGCGGCAGCCAGATTGCTCACCGGAGTGGCATACAGGGAGCACACCACCCCCCTGCTGTGTCAGCTCCACTGGCTGCCGATCCAGTTCTGAGCACAATTCAAGCTGCTGGTTTTGACCTACAAAACCCTTTACGGTTCCGGTCCAGCGTATTTGTCCGAACGTATCTCCCTCGACGTCCCACCCTGGAATCTGAGATCAGCTGGGGAGACCCTGCTCTCGACCCCACCACTATCACAAGTGAGGCTGGTGGGGACGAGGAGCAGGGCCTTCTCAGTGGTGGCCCCCCATCTGTGGAACTCACTCCCGGGGGAAATCAGGGCATCAACATCCCTACTTGCCTTCAGGAGGAAGGTAAAGACGTGGCTATGGGACCAGGCCTTTGGGCACCCTGACAATTAGATATGGAAACCAGATGGATAGGACCGACAATTAATTGAATTCGGAACTTAACCTATGAGAATGTGAAACGCTGATCATTAAGGAGGTTAGTATGGATTTTATTGCTTTTACTGTTTTTACTGGTTTTATGGTTGTTTTTGCCGATAATAATTATTGTTTTCTGTTAATTGTTATTGCTAAATTACTGTTGTTAATTGTTGTTATGGTCTTTTGTTGTTATGTAATGCGGGCATCGAGTTGTGCCCTGCTTGTGTAAGCCGCCCTGAGTCCCCCCCGGGGTGAGAAGGGCGGGGTAGAAGCAACCGAAATAAATAAGTACGTAAATAAATAAATAAATGTTTAGCTTGTAGAAAAGACGGTTCAGTGGAGACATGATCACCATGTATAAATATGTGAAAAGGTGTCATAAGGAAGAGGGGGCAGGCTTGCTTTCTGCTGCCCTTGAAACTAGGGGCCCTTCCAGACAGGTCCCATATCCCATAACCTGATCCCAGGTTTTCTGCATTAAACTGGATTACTTACTTACTTAGGCGATCCCTCATTGTCTAGGTAGGATATTCTTCTAAGATCAGTGTACTGGTGGGTCTGTAGGCGACCGTGGAGCCCAATTCTTGATCTACATCTTCTCCCACAGTGAGGGTATTGGTTTCCAGGTGGAAGGCGGTCCCAGTCGGGGTTGGCTTGATGCGTCTTCCTCTTGGCATGTTTCTTTCTTTCGCCCTCCATTCCTGCCTCTTCAAGTTCTACAGCACTGCTGGTCACAGCTGACCTCCAGCTGGAGCACTCAAGGGCCAGGGCTTTCCAGTTATCAGTGTCTATGCCAGAGTTTTTAAGGTTGGCTTTGAGCCCATCTTTACATCTCTTTTCCTGCCCACCAGCATCCCGTTTTCAGTTCTTGAGTTCGGAGTAGTGCATTGAGAGACGGTGGTCAGGCGGAACAAGTAAAAGACTCAATGATCAAGTGGGCCCAAAACATAGGCCACCAAATTGAACTGAATAAATGGGAGAAAGTTTGGAACCAAAGAATGAAATTAACTTACTCATATGAATTAAAAGAAAATCTTGTCAAAATGATCCATCGGTGGTACCTGACTCCTCAAATCATTTCAAAATGTTATAAAAACACTTCAAACAAATGTTGGAAGTGCGAACACCAGATTGGGACTTTCTTCCACATCTGGTGGTCTTGCCCCATAGCCAAAAGATACTGGACAATGATTCAAAAAGATATTCAAAAGATCTTAGGAATACAAATAGAAAACAAACCAGAATTCTTTCTCCTGGGAATGTATGACATTAAGGAGGAAAAAAATAATGACAAATTATTCCATTACTTAATTACAGCAGCACGGATCGAATTCGCTAAAAAATGGAAACAGAGAGAAGCCCCTCAAAGAGAAGACTGGATCAATAAAATCCTTGATATAATGACCATGGATGAACTGACATATTGGATAACACCAAACCATGGCATCCCAAGTAAACCCACGAACTGGGGCTCGGTAAAGGTCTTCCTTAAGAAATTGAAAATAGACATCATTTATTAAAAATAAAAATAAATAAATAAATAAATAAAAACACAAAAGAGTAAATCACAAATCCAGTGTCGCAAGAAAGGAAGAAGCACTAAAGAAGCTAAACTGAAAATATTTATAGAAAATCCTCATTGAATAGATGGAAGCTCAAAGTTTTTAACTACCCCATAGCCCACCCACCCCCCTCTACCCCCGCCCCGTCTTCATCCGACCCCTTTCCTACCTACCTCCCCACCCTACATCCCTTGGGAGAATCGCCAAATAACAGGGCACCCCTGTATTTTTCCTACTGCACTATCTGCTATATATTGTTCTCCCTCTTTCTATGTATTTATGTATCTATGTATTTAATAAAAATTTATTAAAAAAAAAAAAAGAGAGACGGTGGTCAGGCATCCGGATAATGTGGCCAGTCCAGCGGAGTTGATGGCAGAGGACCATCGCTTCAACGCTGGTGGTCTTTGCTTCTTTCAGCATGCTGACATTTGTCTGCTTGTCTTCCCAAGTGATTTGCAGGATTTTCCAGAGGCAGAGCTGATGGAATCGTTCCAGGAGTTGCATGTTACGTCTGTAGACTGTCCACGTCTCGCAGGCATATAGCAAGGTTGGGAGGACAATAGCTTTATAAACAATCACCTTGGTATCCTTGGATTATATGAGTCCACACAGCCAGATAATCTGGAATAAACAGAAAACATGGGATCAGATCCAGTCTGGAAGGGCCCTACAACTTGGATAAATGGGTTCAAATTACATGAAAAGATTCCAGGTGGAAGCACCTATTGACCATACGAGCCTCTCAACAGTGGAACTCTTTGCCTCAGGAGTGTGATGGAAGCTCCTTCCTTTAAAACAGAGGCTGGATGGCCACCTGTTGGGGATACTTTGTGCTGTTCCTGAATGGCAGGGGGTTGGACTAGATGGCCCCTGTGGTCTCTTCCTACTCTATTATTCTATGCTTCCATAGACTCCTAGTGATTTTCTGACTGCTTCATAGGACACACTGAATGTGTCTCATTAACAAACATGCCTATATTGTAGCATGAATGTGGTCTCTTTCTGTGTGTGTCAGTCCCCTCTATTATATCTTGGTTAGACTACACCTGGAATATTGGGTCCAATTTATTATGATCCACACAGTCAAAGGCTTTAGAGTATTCAATGAAGCAGAAATAGATGTTTTTCTGAAACTCCCTGCCTTTCTCCATTATCCAGCGGATATTGGCAATCTGGTCTCTCGTTCCTCTGCCCTTTCTAAACCCAGCTTGAACATCTGGCAACTCTCTTTATTTATTTACTAGATATTTTTAATTACAACAATGTGAGTGAAGCACTGAAAGGGTTAAATGGATGCAACGACTCAGCTAAAGCTGTAGTTCTATATAAGCAAGTGTACTTGTAGCTTAATAGCAGTTAGTCTGAGGTAAACTTCAGTGGGAAAAGGTCTCTGTCTGTGAGGTAGACCTCAAGTAGTGAGGTAGGTCTTAGTCTATGAGAAGGCAGAGTATGAGGAAGGCTTGGTTTGAGGAGTTTTGATGAAAGAAGATCTTGTGTGTAAAACTACTATGTGAAGCTCCAGTATAAGTTTGTTGTGATAGAAGGCTCTGTGAGACTGAAGCATGAGGTAGAAGCCCAGCATGGAAGCAAGGAAGGAAGTACAAAGGACTTTATTTGTGTTGTGGAAACCTTGTTATTGTAAAGTAGCTGTCCCCTGCCACATGTTGTTGTGGCCCAGTCTGCGTATATGTGCTTTGTGTGTGTATATGTGTATATATGTGTGTGTTTGTGTATATATGTGGTTTTGCACATGCGTTGTAATGTTTGTTTAGGGTTTTATTTTTGCTTTTTAAGTCTCTTCTGCTGTGTTTTTCAGTGTTTTTATGAGTGATGGTCACTTGTTGGCCTAATATGTGTCTTGTGTCCAAATTTGGTGTCAATCCGTCCAGTGGTTTTTGAGTTATGTTAATCCCACAAATGAACATTACATTTTTATGTATATAGATTTATTTATTTACTAGCTGCCCCCTACCACGTGTTGCTGTGGCTCGGTTTGTGTATATGTGTTTTGTGTGTGTATATATTTGTGTATATGTGTGTTTGTGTATATATATGTGGTTTTGTGCATGCGTTGTAATTTAATGTTTGTTTTTTTGGCTTTTTAGGTCTCTTCTGCTGTGTTTTTCAGTGTTTTTATGAGTGACTAGCTGTTGCTGTGGCCAACCTTCCCTCTTTCTCTCCTTCTTTCCTCCTTCCTTCACTACCTCTTTCCTTCCTTCCTTCCTTCCTTCCCATCTTTCCTTCTCTTCTTCCTTCCTTCTCTATCTCTTTCCCCCTTTTTCTTTCTCTTCTGCCCTTTTCTTCCTTCTCTTTTCTTCTTTCCTTCCCTCTCTTTCTCTACATCTTCCCCTCTTACTTTGCTCCCTCTTTCCTTCCTTCTTTCCCTTTTTTCTTTCCTTCTCTCCCTTCTTTCCTTCTCTAATTTTCCTTCCTTCCCCCTTTTTCTTTCCCTCCCTCTTTCTCTCCTTTCTTCCTTCTCTACCTCTTTCCTTCCTTCTCCCTTTCTTCCTTTCTTTCTCTCCCTCCCTCCCTCCCTCCCTCTTTCTTTCTTTCTTTCTTTCTTTCTTTTCTCCCCTTCCCTCCCTCTTTCTTCCCTTTTTTCTGTATTGTCATTTAGCTTTCCGTCATTTAGCTTTTTGGGGCTTTTAAAGTCCCTTCTGCTGTGTTTTGCTGTGTTTTTATGATTACTAGCTGTACTCGCCACGCGTTGCTGTGGTCAACCTTCCCTCTTTCTCTCCTTCTTTCCCTCCTTCCTTCTCTCCCTCTTTCCTTCCTCCCGTCTTTCCTTCTCTCTTCTTCCTTCCTTCTCTATCTCTTTCCTTCTTTTCCCCCTTTTTCTTTCTCTTCTCCTTTTCTCCTTTTCTCCTTTTCCTTCTTTCCTTCCCTCTCTTTCTCTACATCTTCCCCCTTCTTCCCCTTTCCTTCCTTCTTTCCCTTTTTCTTCTTCTCTCCTTCCTTCTTCTCAACTTTCCTTCCTTCCCCCTTTTTCTTTCCTTCCCTCTTTCTCTCCTTTCTTCCTTCTCTCTTTCCTTCCTTCTCCCTTTCCTTCCTTCCTTCCTTCTTTCTTTCTTTCTTTCCCTCCCTCCCTTCCTCTTTCTTCCTTTTTTCTGTATTGTCATTTAGCTTTTGGGGGCTTTTAAAGTCTCTTCTGCTGTGTTTTTCAGTGTTTTTATGAGTGAAGGACATATATTGGGTTGTTAGGTGTCTTGTGTCCAAATTTGGTGTCAATTCCCCCAGTGGTTTCTGAGTTCTGTTAATCCCACAAACGAACATTACATTTTTATTTATATAGAAGATTTACCGCCTTTCTCAGCCTTGGTCAGACCACACCTGGAATACTGTGTCCAATTCTGGGCACCACAATTGAAGAGAGATGTTGACAAGCTGGAATGTGTCCAGAGGAGGGCGACTAAAATGATCAAGGGTCTGGAGAACAAACCCTATGAGGAACGGCTTAAGGAGCTGGGCATGTTTAGCCTGGAGAAGGCTGAGAGGAGACATGATAGCCATGTTTAAATATGTGAGAGGAAGCCACAGGGAGGAGGGAGCAAGCTTGTTTTCTGCTTCCTTGGAGACTAGGACGCGGAACAATGGCTTCAAACTACAAGAGAGGAGATTCCACCTGAACATTAGAAAGAACTTCCTGACTGTGAGATGTGTTCAGCAGTGGAACTCTCTGCCCTGGAGTGTGGTGGAGGCTCCTTCTTTGGAATCTTTTAAACAGAGGCTGGATGGCCATCTGTCGGGGGTGCTTTGAATGCAATATTCTTGCTTCTTGGCAGGGGGTTGGACTGGATGGCCCATGAGGTCTCTTCCAACTCTTTGATTCTATGACTAAAATGATCCAAGGGTCTGGAGAACAAGCCCTATGAGGAGCGGCTCGAAGAGCTGGGCATGTTTAGCTTGCAGACCAGAAGGCTGAGAGGAGACATGATGTATAAATATGTGAGGGAAAGTCATAGGGAGGAGGGAGCAAGCTTGTTTTCTGCTACCCTGGAGACTAGGCTTCAAACTACAAGAAAGGAGATTCCACCAGAACTTCCTGACTGTGAGAGCTGTTCAGCAGTGGAACTCTCTGCCTCGGAGTGTGGTGGAGGTTCCTTCTTTGGAGGTTTTTAAACAGAGGTTGGATGACCATCTGTTGGGGGTGCTTTGAATGCAATTTTCCTGCTTCTTGGCTGAATGAGGTTGGACTGGATGGTCCAACTCTAGGATTCTATGATTCTTTTCTGTCTCTCCCTCCTTTGAACTACTCCTGGGGTGCCTGGGAGTTGTAGTTCAATGCTAGAGGTGCCTGGGAGGCTGAAGGAGCCCTTCCTTGCTTCCTTCCTTGCAAGCCCTGGCGAGGCAGGGGTTAAGGAGGCGTCCCAGCCCGTCTCGGGGGAGGCAGGCTTTGGGTATCTGCAGAGCAACTTGTCCAGCCGACTCAGCCTTGCTCCCTCTCAACTCCTTCCAAGGCTGGAAATCCCGAGCTGCTGGGGAGCTTTTGGGGGGTTGGTGGCCAAGAAAGCAATGCTGCTTCCCTCTCCTGGCTGCGGGTTCCCCCTCTGGAAGCCCATCTCCCAAGGAGCCTTTTCCAGGGCCAGCCTGCCCTCCCTCCAGACCCTTCTGGGGCTCTAGAGAGGTAAGTCTTCCCTTTGGCCTCTCCTCAACCGATGCAAGCGTTCTTGGAGGACTACAACTCCCCCAAAACCTCCCAGCCGCCTTGGCTTGCGGGTGAGAATCTGCATGCTTCTGTCCTACTCAGAAATTACTTCTTTGGAGGAGTTGAAAATCTTTTCTCCCCTTCCTTGTACCTTTCCTTATACCTTTCCCAATTCTCACTATCTCTTCCCCAACTCTAGGGCTCTTCTTCACTGCCATATAACCCAGGGCGCTTCCAGACAGGCCCTGTATCCCGGGTTTTCTGCTTTAAACTGGATTATAGGAGTCCACACTGCCACATAATCTGGGATAAACAAAAAACCTGAGATATAGGGCCAGTCTAGAAGGGCCCCCAGAATATTAAAGCAGATATTCCATATTCTCTGCTTTGAACTGGATTATGTGAGTCCCCACTGCTAGATAATCTGGGATAAACAGAAATCCTGGGGTCTAATCCTGGGATATAGGGCCTGTCTAGAAGAGCCCCCAGAATATCAAGGTAGATAATGCCACATTCTCTGCATTGAGCTGGATTATGTGAGTCCCCACTGCCAGATAATCTGGAATAAACAGAAAACATGGGATTAAATCCTGGGATATAGGGCCTGTCTGGAAGGGCCCCCAAAATATCAAGGCAGATATTCCACATTCTCTGCCTTGAACTGGATTATTTGAGTCTACACTGCCAGATAATCCAGTTCAAATCAGATCATTTGGATCTGATACAGCTGTGTAGAGAGAGCCCTTGGTTTTTCGTCTCTTCTCCTCTCCCCCCATTAAAATAAAATGCTGAGTCTTGTATTTTAAGATCCTTCTTTTTCACATTTCAGCCCATTCCTCTGCACTTTGCAAAGGGAAGAGTTCATTCCCCCCTAATAATAATAATAATAATAATAATAATAATAATAATAATAATAATAATAACAACAATAATAAAATGTTTGACTTGTGATTCTTTGATACAAAATACAGCATATCGATCTCGTTTGCTGTGACATACTGTCCTTTTGTCTCAGTAAAATAATGATGATGATGATGATGATGATGATGATGATAAGCTGACACAATATGAGGATTTAAAGATTGACCTGCAAAGACTCTGGCACAAGCCAGTCAAGGTGGTCCCAGTGGTGATGGACACACTGGGTGCAGTGCCTCAAGACCTTGGCCTGCACTTAAACACAATTGGCGCTGACAAAATGACCACCTACCAGCAGCAAAAGGCCACCCTACTCGGATCTGCACGGATTATTCACCGATACATCACACAGTCCTAGACACTTGGGAAGTGTCTGACGTGTGATCCAATACAACAGCCAGCAGAGTGATCTTGTTTGCTGTGAACTCATCTTGTTGTGTTTCAAATAATAATAATAATAATGAAACTGCATAATGATGATGATGATGATGATGATGACTGGCACAAGCCAGTAAAGGTGGTCCTAGTGGTGATCGGCACACTGGGTGCAGTGCCTAAAGACCTTGGCCTGCACTTAAACACAATCGGCGCTGACAAAATTATCACCTGCCAGCTGCAGAAGGCTACCTTACTGGGATCTGCACGCATGATTCGTTGATACTGGGAAGTGTCCGACATGTGATCCAATTCAACAGCCAGCACAGTGTCTTTTGTGGACTCATCTTGTTGTGTTTCAAATAATAATAATAATAATAATAATAATAATAATAATAATAGTCCTAGACACTTGGGAAGTGTTCGACTTGTGATATTGTGATATGAAATCTAGCATTTTTATCTCGTTTGCTGTGACATACTATGTTTTTGTGTAAGTAAAATAATAATAATAATAATAATAATAATAATAATAATATGCTTGGGAAGTGTTCGACTTGTGATTTTGTAATACGAAATCCAGCAAAAATGTCTCATTTGCTGTGACATACTGTGCTTTTGTGTAAGTAAAATAATAATAATAATAATAATAATAATAATAATACGATTGGGAAGTGTTCGACTTGTGATTTTGTGATACGAAATCCAGCAAAAATGTCTCGTTTGCTGTGACATACTGTGCTTTTGTGTAAGTAAAATAATAATAATAATAATAATAATAATAATAATAATAATAATAATACGATTGGGAAGTGTTCGACTTGTGATTTTGTGATACGAAATCCAGCATATATGTCTCGTTTGCTGTGACATACTGTGCTTTTGTGTATGTAAAATAATAATAATAATAATAATAATAATAATAATAATAATATGCTTGGGAAGTGTTCGACTTGTGATTTTGTGATACGAAATCCAGCATATATGTTTCGTTTGCTGTGACATAATGTGCTTTTGTGTAAGTAAAATAATAATACGCTTGGGAAGTGTTCGACTTGTGATTTTGTGATACGAAATCCAGCATATATATCTCATTTGCTGTGACATAGTGTGCTTTTGTGTCAATAATAATTACTCTGCTTTATCTCCTCTCTGAAGGGGACTCTAAGCGGCTTAACATAAAAGCATCAGCATAGCCATTTAAAAATATAGAAATATATGAACATTGAAACAGCATTAGATCTAGATAGTATTAAAAAAAACAGTTAAACGTCTTTAAAACAAATTCAAAGTTCAAAACCAATGTTAAAAATCTTTGAAAACCCTGATTTCAGTGGGATTGTGGTCACTTTCCACACAGTTGTATAAAATCCACATTGAGCTGGGTTATATGGTAGTGTGGACCCAGATAATCCAGTTCAAAGCAGATATTGTGGACTATCTGCCTTGCTATTCCGGGTTGTATGGCTGTGTGGAAGGGTCCTGCGACTCTCTCAAGTAATGGAGTGGCTTTCCTTTGAGAGAGAGTGGGAAAAGTAAAGCTTTGTTACTTGTGTTATACACCTCTTGCCTCAAGAAAAGAAGGCGAGAGACGGGAAGGCGTGGAACTTGGGCTTGGCTCTGAACTTTGATTGATAATAATGACGATAAAGTGCACAACCAAACCAAGTTCTCTACTTTCCCTTCCCTCTTCTTCTTTTCTTCGTATTCAGGTTACAAATCTTATCAAAGGAAAAGAAGCTGCGGAAAAGGGAAGGTAACATGCTTGGGCTCGGTGCCAACACTTTGTGAATAATAATAAATCATAATAACCCCTATGCAACAAAATTTGAGGAGGGAAAAATCTGTTCCTGATTTGAAAGTGTTCCTTCCTGTTTAATTGTGCAGTACCTATATTGAAAGCCATTGTTCTACTCCAGAAACTTTGTTTTTGTGGCTGCCACAAACTATATTGAATCGGTTCAGAATCATTGAAAAACTATAGCAAAATGTGCTGCAGGATGTCCTGCAGAAACAAAGTTTTTGCAGTTTTAATAAACTTTTCCCAAGTTTTTATGATAGAATCTATTAGGAAATGATGTTTATAACCCAGGAACAAAAATTGTGTTACGTAGTGCAATCCACAAAGTACACAGCCAAACTCAAGCTCATTGATTTCTTTTCATCCCTTCTTTTTTAAGACAAAGTTTATAACCATAATAATAATAATAATAATAATAATAATAATAATTATTATTATTATTATTATTATTTGAAACACAAGATGAGTCCACAGCAGACACTCTACTGGCTGTTGAATTGGATCACACGTCGGACACTTCCCAAGTGTGCAGGACTGTGTGATGTAAAAGGCAAAGGTTGATGTATTATTATTATTATTATTATTATTAGGAGCCCCCGGTGGCGCAGTGGGTTAAAGCACTGAGCTGCTGAGCTTGTTGATCGAAAGGTCGCAGGTTCGATTCCGGGGAGCGGAGTGAGCTTCGCTGTCAGCCCTAGCTTCTGCCAACCTAGCAGTTCGAAAACATGCAAATGTGAGTAGATCAACAGGTACCGCTCCGATGGGAAGGTAACGGCGCTCCATGCAGTCATGCCGGCCACATGACCTTGGAGGTGTCAATGCTGGCTCTTCGGCTTAGAAATGGAGATGAGCACCACACCCCAGAGTCAGACATGACTGGACTTAATGTCAGGGGACTACTTTTACCTTTACTATTATTATTATTATTATTATTAGCCACGCCCTGCCACGTGTTGCTGTGGCCCAGTGATCTGGAAAATAAAGTAATGAGAAAGTGTTGGTTTCGAATATATATATTTATTTATTTATTACTGCACTTGTATACCGCCGTTTCTCAGCCTACATTGGCGACTCAACGCGGTTTAC
>NW_026845477.1:133981365-134124592 GCF_025583915.1 Anolis sagrei ordinatus | reverse complement strand
CTGGTGATCTGGAAAATAAAGTAATGAGAAAGTGTTGATTTCTAATATATGCAATTTCTTTATGCTTGTGGATAAACAGTATTTCTTGCTGTTTCTTTGCCAGTGTTGATGTGGGGATTGTCTGGTTTGCCTACTCTGGAACATGCAACATATCATTGTCCTTCTTTAGGGGTCCCTTTCAAATCTATGATACTATATGTGTGTGTGAATCATATCTATCTATCTATCTATCTATCTATCTATCTATCTATCTATCTATCTATCATCTATCTATCTATATCTATGGCTAGATGGCTCTTTGTCAGGAGGGCTTTGATTACGTTTTCTTGCCCTGGTGAAGCTAGTTGGACTCGATGGCCTTAAGTATTTTCTGTTGGTCGTGGGGTTCTGTGTGGGAAGTTTGCCCCAATTCTATCATTGGTGGGGTTCAGAATGCTTTGATTGTAGGTGAACTATAAATCCCAGAAACTACAACTCCCAAATGTCAAGGTCTATTTCCCTCAAACTCCACCAGTGTTCACATTTGGGCATATTGAGTATTTGTGTAGAGTTTGGTCCAGATCCATCATTGTTTGAGTCCACAGGGCTCTCTGGATGTAGGTGAACTACAACTCCCAAACTCAAGGTCAATGCCCACCAACCCTTCTAGTGTTTTCTGTTGGTCATGGGAGTCCTCTATGCCTCGTTTGGTTCAATTTCATCATTGGTGGCATTCGGAATGATTATAGGTGAACTATAAAGCCCAGCAACTACAACTCCCAAATGACAAAATCAATTTTTTTTTAGTGATGATCACTCCTTGGGTTAGTAGGTGTCTATGTGGCCAAATTTGGCGGCAATTCGCCTAGTGGTTTTTGAGTTATGTTAATCCCACAAACAAACATTACATTTTTATTTATATAGATATGTGCTATGTCTCTCCAGGAGAACATGTAACAAACCCTAGTCCAGTGGTTCTCAACCTTTCTAATGCCGTCACCTCTTAATACAGTTCCTCATGTTGTGGTGACCTCCAACCATAACGTTATTTTTGTTACGACTTCATAATTGTAATTTTGCTACTGTTATGAATTGTCATGTAAATATCCAATATGCAGGATGTGTTTTCATTTACTGGACTTAAATTTGGCACAAATACCCAATATTCCCAAACTTGAATACTGGTGAGGTTGGGTGGGCATTGGTTTTGTCATTTAAGAGTTGTAGTTGTTAGGATTTATAGTTTCCCTACAATCAGAGATCATTCTGAATTCCACCAACAATGGAATCGAACCAAACTTGGAACACAGAACTTCTATAACCAACAGAAGATACTGGAAGGGCTTGGTGTGCATTGACCTTGAGTTTTGGAGTTGTAGTTCACCTACATCCAAAAAGCATTGTGGACTCAAACAATGATGGATCTGGACCAAACGTGGCACAAATACTCAATATGCCCAAATGTGAACCCTGGTGGAGTTTGGGGAAAATAGAACTTGACATTTGGTAGTTGTAGCTGCTGGGACTTGTAGTTTTCTGAACCCCACCAATTATAGAATTGAGCCAAACTTACCACCCAGAACCCCCATGACCAACAGAAAATACTGTGCTTTCTGATGGTCTTTGGCGACCCCTCTGACACCCACTCACGACCCACCAGGGGTCCTGACCCCCAGGTTGAGAAACACTGCCCTAGTCATAGAATCATAGAATCATAGAGTTGGAAGAGACCTCATGGGCCATCCAGTCCAACCCCCTGCCAAGAAGCAGGAATATTGCATTCAAAGCACCCCTGACAGATGGCCATCCAGCCTCTGTTTAAAAGTCTCCAAAGAAGGAGCCTCCACCACACTCCGGGGCAGAGAGTTCCACTGCTGAACGGCTCTCACAGTCAGGAAGTTCTTCCTCATGTTCAGATGGAATCTCCTTTCTTGTAGTTTGAAGACATTGTTCCGTTTCCTACTCTCCAGGGCAGCAGAAAACAAGCTTGCTCCCTCCTCTCTATTACTTCCTCTCACATATTTATACATGGCTATCATGTCTCCTTTCAGCCTTCTCTTCTTCAGGTTAAACATGACCAGCTCCTTAAGCTGCTCCTCATTGGGCATGTTCTCCAGACCCCTGATCATTTTAGTCACCCTCCTCTGGACACTTTCCAGAATGATGTCTGTATTAGGATTAGAAGGGCGGGAGTCATGCATCTCTATAGATGCTGCTGGACTGCAGTTCCCATCACCAGCCCTAGCCAGAACTCTGAATGTTAAGGAACTATGGGAGTTCTAGTCCAAAAGCATTGGGTTTTTACTCATAGTTGGGTTATTCAACAAGTGGATTCAGCAGTGCCAGCAATGCCCATCTCATCTTGTTAACCGCTCTCATAAGTGAGCTGGAGAGAAATGTTTGCACTATTTGTAATTATGATCAACAAATCTGTATTTTCATAAATACCCCAACCCTTCAAAATTTATATTAGTGTCACTGATACAACACTGGCAATGGATTGTCTAATATATATTGTATTTCAGCAGCTATTTAAATATGTATGTAGTCCAATAAGTAAAGCTTGATACTGTTAATTGAGAGGAGGCTGCCGTTACTACACCCGGGACATGGCGGGATTTCGGAACTGTAGTCCAGAAAAAGAACTATTTGTCATATTTGTGCCAGTAAACATAGAAGCAGCTAGTGAAGTACATAGAGGTGGTGGCAAGACACTCCTAAGCATATCTCTGGGTGAGGAGAATCAGCTGCACAAGAGATGTGTTAAGCCTATTCAAAAAAGTTGTTTATTGCACTGGTCATCACCATCCCATGGATACTACAAGCATTCCTTAATGCATATTGATTTATTTCTACAGGATAGTGTAGGTGGCAAGTTCAGTGCATATACTAGTCGGCTGGTACGGCTGTATACTTCCTACCAGGGTTACCAGTTAGAACAGGGGTCCTCAAACTTTTTAAACAGAGGGCCAGGTCACAATCCCTCAAACTGTTGGAGGGCCGGATTATAATTTGAATAAAACATGAATGAATTCCTATGCACACTGCACACATCTTATTTGCAGTGCAAAAACACCTTAAAACAATACAATAATTAAAATGAAAAACAATTTAAACAAATATAAGCGTATTAGTATTTCAGTGGGAAGTGTGGGTCTGCTTTTGGCTAATGAGATAGGATTCTTGTTGTTGTTGTTGTTGTTGTGTGCTTTCAAGTCATTTCAGACTTAGGTTGACCCTGAGAGAGGGCCGGGTAAATGACCTTGAAGAGCGATATCCGGCCCTTGGGCCGTAGTTTGAGGACCCCTGAGTTAGACTATGATACAGGGCTCCTGTTTTTAATGGTTAAGTGGAAGAAGAAATTTTAACCTGGGTTGCTGTGAGTTTTCCAGGCTGTAGGGCCATACTCCAGAAGCATTCTCTCCTGATGTTTTGCCCACATCCATGGCAGGCGTCCTTAGGGGTTGTGAGGTCTGTTAGAAACTAGGCAAGTGAGTTGAAATTGCCTCTTCTGTGTCTCCTGGTACCCATACTCCTTTCTGATTCCTATGTAGGCAGTCATGACATTTCAATGTAAACACACAAATGTCCTGTTGCTATAAACGTCAGCAAAAGTATCAATTCAGTTAATCATGCGAATACTCAATTAATTCATATATTACACAAGCATAGGGTACTGGTCCTACTTACCTCTCCGAATGCATCTCCTCCTATGAACCAACTAGGACATTAAGATCATCTGGGGAGTCCCTGCTCTCTGTCCCGCCTGCATCACAGGCGCGCCTGGCTGGAACGAGAGACAGGGCCTTCTCAGTGGTGGCCCCTTGGCTGTGGAACGCCCTTCCTATAGATATCAGATCGGCCCCATCCCTATTGGCGTTTCGGAGGAAAGTGAAGACCTGGCCTGTTCGAACAAGCATTCGATTAAGCAGTATAATGAATATAGGAACATGGATTAACGGATGAGATTGGATTCTGATTTTACTGATGAGACGCTAATGATTGTTATATTGATGTTTAATTGTTGATGATGCTATTGTTTTAACTGTCCCATAATCGTTTTAAGATGTTTTGAATTTAATTTTGCTGTTAACCGCTTTGAGTCGCCTGAGGGCTGAGAAAAGCGGTATATAAATAAAGCAAATAAATAAATAAATAAATAAATAAATAAGAAACAAATGCAATGGGACTATTTACAATGGTGCAACAAACATAATATTCATGGGTTGTTGTAGGTTTTTCGGGCTATATGGCCATGTTCTAGAGGCATTCTCTCCTGACGTTTTGCCTGCATCTATGGCAAGCATCCTCAGAGGTTGTGAGGTCTGTTGGAACCTACAGTGATTCCGGCCATGAAAGCCTTCGATAATATGTAATATTCATGTTTTCCAAATAATTAGTCGGATCTTTTTATCTCATCTTGAACTCACATGGGACTATTTTGGATATGTTAAAGTTTGTCCACACGACTTTTGGAAGATCCAACTAATTAATGGGAAAACATGAATATTATGTTTGTTACACCATTGTAAATAGTTCCATGGCATTTGTTCTCTACGCTTGTGTACTATACGGCACCCAGATTACTAACTGGGGCGGCATACAGGGAGCATACCACCCCCTTCTATGCCAGCTCCACTGGCTGCCGGTCCATCTTCGAGCCCAATTCAAAGTGCTGGTTTTGACCTGTAAAGCTCTATACAGTTCTGGCCCAGCTTACTTGTCCGAACGCATCCACCCTTATGTCCCACCTCGTAATCTAAGATCATCCGGGGAGGCCCTGCTCTCGCTGCGGTCAACACCACAGATGCGCCTGGTGGGGATGAGAGACAGGGCCTTCTTGGCTGTGGCCCCCCGCCTATGGAACACACTCCCAAATGAGATAAGACCTCTCCCTCCCTCTTAGCTTTTAGAAAAAAAAATAAAATTATGGTTTTGGGACCAGGTCTTCGGGCAGTAGAAGTAAATGTATGCAGCATTTCGGAAAGACAATGACTGGAATGGCGATTCGACGGACTAGACTGTTTTATTGTTTAATGATTGTTTTATTGCTTGTGGATGTACTGTTTTTAACTTGATTTATGTCTAATTGTAGTGTATAATTGTAATTGTTTGTACTGGCATTGAATTTTGCCATTACTTGTGTGTGAACCGCTTTGAGTCCCCCTCGGGGAGAGAAAAGCGGTATACAAATACTGCAAATAAATAATAAATAAATACTATATGAATTAATTGAGTATTCTCATGATTAATTGAATTGATACTTTTGCTGAAGTTTATAGCAACAGGAACTTTGTGTATTTACATTGTACTTATAGATATCTGTGTAGAGTCATGACATTTCACCTGCTACTGTCAAGAAATGTACACATTCAGTGTGACCGTAATCTTAAAATGACTTGTTTTCTAGTGTGCTGCTACAAGAGGATTGTCTGGACAGGTGTGTGTGCGTATGTGTTTCAGGTTTCAACTGTGCCAACCCACAGGATCCTGATGCTTTCACCATCTCTTTTCAAGGCTCAACGACCCCCCTCCCCAAACCACCAGCAGCCCCTCGGCCATATATCTCCTGTGACCTTGCTGGGTTCCCCCTATGCTCTCTTTCTGTTCTTGGGGATTCCGGGATCTGGTTTCTTGCCAGCCACAGGGGGAAAGGATTTCCCAGAAGGGCTTAAAATACCCAACATGCCATTCAGAGAAGGGGCTGGAACACACTTGGACGGATTCCCCTTTCGAAAGTACATTGTGGGGAAGGGGCCGAGAGAGAGAGAATGCTTGGTACAGAGAGGAGATTGCAGGCATATGCATGCCTGTCGCTCCCCCTCCCTTAAAGATACCTTGTTTGTGTTTGGCTATAGCCATCCCCCTCTTTTCTAAAGCAGTTGGGGCTAGTCTGTACGTGTGTGGTTGTGTGTGTGTGTGTGTGAGAGAGAGAGACTTTTGGCTAAAGGACAATTCATTCCTTTTGGCAGCAACAGTCTGACTTTAAAAGGCAAAGCTACGGGCAACACTTTAACCTTTGTGTGCATGCACGCATAAGCGTGTCCATGCACACCCATGTGTGTTGTAAGCCCCCACCTTAGAAACTTTTAAGAAGAACCTCAAGACGTAGCTTTTCCGTTGCGCTTTTGGGGAGGGATCTTTCATCTCCTTTGTCATGCTCCTCTATAATGGGTGTCCTCATATTGTATTGTCTCCTGTCCATATGAAGGATTGTTGCAACTACTCCATTCATAAGTCTCCTTTACAAATATATAGGTTTTTATTTTTATCTCATTCTGAGTTTTTATCATTGTATTTTGCACATGTGGCCCGCTCATTGTGATTGTGTTTGATTTTCTATTTTATTATTTTGTATTGTTTGTTATATTTTATGCTTGACTTATTTTATTTTATTATGATGTTGCCTTATGCTTTTTGTTACTGTATTGTAATGCATTTCTGGGCTTGGCCTCATGTAAGCTGCCCCGAGTCCCCTTTGGGGAAATGGTGGCGGGGTATAAATAAAGTTTATTATTATTATTAGTGACATAAAAGCACAGTATGTCACAGCAAACGAGATCTATATGCTGGATTTTGTATCACAAAATCACAAGTCGAACACTTCCCACTTATTATTATTATTATTATTATTATTATTATTATTTATTAACTTTATTTGTACCCCGCTAGCATCTCCCGAAGGACTCGATGCGGCTTACAAAGGCCAAGGCCTCAATAAAACAATAGCATAACAATACACAACTTAAAGCAAATCAAAACAATTAAAGCAATATCAAAACAACAAAAAACAATACACCAGGACACGATAAAACTAGGGCCGGGCCAAATGTAATGGGTACAGATTAAAAAGTGGTATGTCAGATTTTAGGTTAAGTGCAGTGTGCAGACAATCTTAAACTCTAATAAAGTGCTTCTGGGACATATTGCTGGAGTTTTCCTATTATTATTATTATTATTATTATTATTATTATTATTATTATTATTAGAAACACAACAAGATGAGTCCACAGCAGACACTCTGCTGGCTGTTGTATTGGATCACACTTCGGACACTTCTGCAGATGGTAATTTTATCAGCGCCGATTGTGTTTAAGTGCAGGCCCAGGTCTTTAGGCACTGCACCCAGTGTGCCGATCACCACTGGGACCACCTTGACTGGCTTGTCCTAAGAGTCGTCGTCATCATCATCATCATCATTATTATAAACACAACAAGATGAGTCCACAGCAGACAAGATCACTATGCTGGCTGTTGTATTGTATCACATGTCGGACACTTCCCAAGTGTCTAGGACTGTGTGATGTATCGGCGAATAATGTGTGCAGATTCCAGTAAGGTGGCCTTCTGCAGCTGGCAGATGGTAATTTTGTCAGCACCGATTGTGTTTAAGTGCAGGCCAAGGTCTTTAGGCACTGCACCCAGTGTGCCGATCACCACTGGGACCACCTTGACTGGCTTGTGCCATTCGATTTTTAAACCCTCATATCGTGTCAGCTTTTCCAGTTGTTTCTCTGCAATCCTGCTGTCACCTGGGATTGCGATATCGACGATCCATACTTTGTTTTTTAACACAATTGTGAGGTTAGGAGTATTATGCTCCAAAACTCTGTCTGTCTGAATCCGGAAGTCTCAGAGGAGTTTGGCATGTTCATTCTCTGTAACTTTTTCCGGCTTGTGATCCCACCAGTTCTTTGTTGCAGGCAGATGGTATTTGTGGCACAAGTTCCAATGAATCATCTGAGCAAGGGCGTTATGCCTCTTCTTGTAGTCTGTCTGCACGATCTTCTTGCAGCAGCTGAGGATGTGATCTATTGTTTCATCTGCTTCTTTGCAGAGTTTACTTTTGGGATTACTATTATTATTATTATTATTATTATTATTATTATTATAATAATATTGTGTCTGTGGACACCCTACGGGGCTGTATGTGAGATGGATTGCGTCAGGATGTGTTTTTTAGATTTGATAGTCATGCTGGCTACAAGACCCTAGGAATGCTACATCTTTCAAGACCAACTCCTGGGAAGGTTCATTTGGAAATAAAGTAAAAGCTGGAAGGGAGGTGCCTTAAAGATTGTGCTTTTGCAGCAAAGTCTGCTTATTGCAGTGTTGATTGCAGTGTGGGCTTGGCCCAGGGAGTGGCAAATACCTGGCCCGTGTGCACCCTGTTCTGTGTTGCTGTTCCACACGTCTGGCACATAGAATCAGTTTGTCTGGGCTCAGTGGGCTCTGTTTGTGCCTGCTTTTGTTGAGACCAGCACCTCATGATTGTACTCAAAAGTGAGGATGTATTTGGGAAGGTCGCATAACTTTGCACTGTGTTCCAAGTCCCAAGGCTGCAGGGCACAGTATAGCTGTTGTTTGAAATAGTTATCTGAGTTACTCTAGTATAGGAGCAAAGGGAATGAGCCAGGAATTTAGATTTCCCTGAGCTGAATCTCACATCTGCTGGGCACAATTCAAAGTGCTGGCTTTAACCTATAAAGCTCTACACGGTTTCAGTCCAACTTACCTATCCGAACGTATCTCTCCTTATTAACTATCTAGGACATTAAGATCTTCCGGGGAGGCCCTGCTCTTGCTCCCGCCTTCTTCGCAGATGAGTCTGGTGGGGATGAGAGACAGGGCCTTCTCACTGGTAGCCCCTCGGCTGTGGAACGCCCTGCCTAGAGATAGAAGATCGGCTCCCTCCTTCCTGACTTTTCGAAAAAAAGGTGAAAACCTGGCTTTTTGAGCAGGCCTTCCCAAACACGGCATAGCTAAACGGAATTATGGAACTACTTGATAACGCCCTGAAGGAGAGACCCTGCGGACCCACCAAAGAGGGCTCGCTACAATGGTGAGCAAAGAGAAGCCCAATTTAAAAGGTTTTTCCTAAGTTCCCAAAAGAAATCTCACCAAAGTTGAAGGAAGCGCCACCGAGATGATTTTATTGCGATTCAGCTGAAAAGGATGCAAAGCAGCAATATTTCGCCAAGTTAAGCATACAGTGTACAAAAATAAAGGTCTTTTTATACATAAAACAGTGCTGCCAGGTTTGAATCTCCCATTCCCCGCCCCTCTGCCGGCTCAACAATGATTGGCTGGCGCTCTTCAGCTGGGAGGAGGCTTGGCCTCCTCCTGAGCACCTGGGACAATCGCTGGGCTTCTGCCGCCTCGGCGTCCTGACGAATCAGGAGAGAGGGAGGCGGGCGAGAGGGAAACAATGGATTCTTGAGAGGATTATGGAGATTTTGAGATGTCCAAGTGACCAGCGAGTCCCAAGGGCCTGCGAGCCAATCTGGCTATTGTCACCGAGTGGCTGCAATAAATATTGATGCCTGGCGATCCTGCCAAAATCCGGATTTTTCCAGTGCTGAGAGACAGGAACAATGTGGGAATTTTGGCTGTGGTTTCAGTGGATAAAAGTTGAATTAGTAACAGATTAGGATAAAGTATAGCTTTCCGAAGGCTTCCTTTGTCCTTTGAGATATGATCATAAATGCCAAGTGACCGCTTCCTCTGGGGGGCAACTCCGAGGCCAGAGGTCACGATCCTTTGTTATTGTCCATGCAAATAGTGTCTTTGGATAAGGGTCTTTTCCAACTAGGATTTCTTCCTTTCCAGTGTCACAGGGGTGGCTTCTTATATTTTTATACATTTTTTCAATAAAAGGGAATTGAGTAAAAGAGTCAGGAAAAGGTCAGGCACACAGGCAGAAATATAGAAATATAGAAATCATGATTTAGAAAACATACCCACTTATCCCTCCCACTAGAGTCCCATAGAAGTTCAAGAGAGCACATAAATGTAAAGGGAGGTGGTTTCTCAGTAATAAATGTGCTACTTTCTGCTATATATGAAACATAGGGCATAAAACCTTGATTAAATGAACACACTATCTAACATGGGAAGGGTCCTTGTTGTTGTTAATGTCTTGGCAAATTGACCAAGGTTTAACCCTTATTATCCAGTCTGGTGTCCTTGTCCTTAGCAAAACTATAAGTTACTATCTTTTATGGGGGGGGGGGTCATGTTCGACTTCATCAGGAGCTAAGTGGCTTTCCTTTGAGAGAGAGCAGGAAAACTCACCCAGTCCCGTTTTAGTGTAATAGTGAATCCACTTTCGGCCTTTCACTAAATGTTAAAGGAGTTGTCCAGGGTGCTGGACCATAACTCTTGGTGGGCGGGGTGGAGATTAGGTCATTATATTGTCAAAGGCTTTCATGGTCGGAATCACTGGGTTGTTGTAGGTTTTTCGGGCTATAAGGCCATGTTCTAGAAGCATTCTCTCCTGATGTTTCACCTGCATCTATGGCAAGCATCCACAACATCTATGGCATGCTTGCCATAGATGCAGGCAAAATGTCAAGAGAGAACGCCTCTAGAACATGGCCATATAGTCCGAAAAACCTACAACAAGCCCTTAGGTCATTATGTTCAAATACCACATTTATAGTGAAGAATACAAGCAGGTCCCAAGTTACGAACAAAATAGGTTCTGCAGGTTTGTTCTTAAATTGAATTAGTATTTTAGTCAGAACAGGTAAATTTTTGAAGTGTAACTCCAGCCAAATATACTAGCTTGGGTACCCGGCATTGCCCGGGTTATTTGAAGAAGACATTTTTTAAATTTTACAAACTACAACTCACATCATGCCAAGTCAACCCACTGAAATTCCATCAGTAGTTAAAGTTTGTCATGTTGAAAAAGTTTGCTCTAGATGCATCATTGATGGGATCCGTTTGCACTCTGGCTGCAGGGTTAACTACAACTCCTACCATGGTAGGTCAGTCCCCTCAAACCCCTCCAGTAGATTCAGTTGGTCATGGGGGTTCTGTGTAGCAAGTTTGGTACCAATCTGTTGGTGGTGGTGGTCACAGTGCCTCCAGATGTAGGTGAACTACAACTCCCAGAAATAAAGGCCAGTTCCTTTCAAACTCCTCCAGTAGGTTGAGTTAGTCATGGGGGTACTGTGTGCCAAGTTTGATTCAGGTCCATTGTTGGTGAGGGTCACAGTTTCTCTGGTTGTAGGTGACGTACAACGCCTTCCAAATCCATCCAAAGATCTTCAGCGTTGTTTTTGTTGGTCATGGGTGTTCTATGTGCCAACTTAGTTCCAAGTCCATTGTTGGTGGAGTTCAGAGGGCTCATCAATTGCAGATGAGCTATACATCTCAGTGCCTACAACTCCTATAAATCAAAATGAATTCTTCCCAAATCTCTCCAGTATTTTGCACTGTTCATGGGGATTCTGTATACCAAATGTGGTCCAGGTCCATTGTCAGTGGGGGTCCCAGTTCTGTGTCTTGATGCAGGGTGAACTAAAACTGCCATCATCTTGAGTCAGGCCCCCAAACCCCTCCAGTATAATCAGTTTCTGATCAATTCCTCTCTTTTTGCTGTGCGCCGTAGAAAAGGGTTAAGGGAGAGGCAATGGGCAGGATCATGCCAATTCCACACCAATGGAGAGAGAAAGGAACACTGTGATGTCTGTGGTGGAATAAAAAAAAATCTAGGATGAAATTGTCACCATATGAAAGCCTTCACTTGTGTGGTGGGCAGTTGGTACTTGTGGAGGACATTGGCAGGGCTATGTGGATATGTGGTGGAGGCTCCTTCTATGGAGTCTTTTAAACAGAGGCTGGATGGCCATCTGTTGGGGGTGCTTTGAATGTGATTGTCCTGCTTTTTGGCAGGGGGTTGGACTGGATGTCCCATGAGGTCTCTTCCAACTCTATGATTCTATGATTCTATGTTCATTGGTGTCTCCTGAGTAGTAGGACCTATAGCTCTTTGGGGAGGCAGGAACTTGTTTGTGTAAGTGGACACTCCTGCCATATACACACATATTTTCACTTCTATCATGTGTATAGATGTTAGCTTTGGATAGCATATGGATTATATTTATCGTGTCAGGAGCAAACCAAAAAGTTGTATTGCATTTTTTAACAAACAAACAAAGCACAAAGTTTGTAAGCTTGGTAGTTGATTAAATGCCCTTTGACCAGTATCTGGCCACTTGGAGTGCCTCTAGTGTTGCCGCAAGAAGGTCCTCCATTGTGCATGTGGCAGGGCTCAGGTTGCATTGCAGTAGGTGGTCTGTGGTTTGCTCTTCTCCACACTTACATGTCATGGATTCCACTTTGTAGCCCCATTTCTTAAGGCTGGCTCTGCATCTCGTGGTGCCAGAGCGCAGTCTGTTCAGCACCTTCCAAGTTGCCCAGTCTTCTGTGTTTCCAGGGGGGAGTTTCTCATTTGGTATCAGAAATTGATTGAGAGTCTGGCTTTGAAGCTGCCACTTTTGGACTCTCGCTTGCTGAGGTGTTCCAGCGAGTGTCTCTGTAGATCTTAGAAAACTATTTCTTGATTTAAGTCATTGACGCGCTGGCTGATATCTAAACGGGATGAGCTGGAGATGTCACTGCCTTGGTTCTTTCACTATTGGCTGCTACTTCCCAGAGGATGTCAGGTGGTGCCATACAGGCTAAACAGTGTAATTTCTCCAGTGGTGTAGGGTGCGGACACTCCGTTATAATGCGGCATGTTTCATTAAGAGCCACAATCCCTGTTTTAGCATGGTGAGATGTGTTCCACGCTGGGCATGCATACTCAGCAGCAGAGTAGCATAGCGCAAGGGCAGATGTCTTCACTGTGTCTGGTTGTGATTCCCAGGTTGTGCCAGTCAGCTTTCGTATGATATTGTTTCTAGCGCCCACTTTTTGCTTGATATTCAGGCAGTACTTCTTGTAGGTTGGAGCACGGTCCAGAGTGACTCCCATATGGATATGCGTATGAATTAACACCCCTGTGGTATTTGTTTTGCTGTCTGGGCCCCAGTTGAGAAAATTTCACCCCACTTTCTGTCGCTATGAGAATTAGATTTTGAAAAGTTTGGCTTGTGGAAACAAGGATTGGCGAGAAAGCTTCAGTTGAGACACCTTTTTCCCCATGATAACTCTTCCAAGAGTGAATTTCCCTTCCAAGGAGCAGATTTCTCTCACTTTTTATTGTCTCAGCCCTGTTTTTAACTGTGAGTTGTTTGTAAGTCAGATGTTTGTAACTTGGGGACTGTCTGTGAATTTTTGTATCGTAAAGATTGGATGTATCATCTCAATGTTGCGGCAGGCAGTGGCTCCCACTAGTAGTAAAATGTGACACTATTGCGTTACTTGGGATTCGTTATTTATTTACTTATTGTATTTGTATACCGCCTTTCTCAGCCCGTAGGTGACTCAAGGCGGTTAACAGGGTAAAATTCTATGCTTACAGTATTATAAATACAATTAAAAACATAACATATAATAAAAACTAAACAAATCAATCTATATAAATAAAAATGTAATGTTTGTTTGTGGGCTTAACATAACTCAAAAACCACTGGATGAATTGACACCAAATTTGGACACAATACACCTATCAGGCCAACGAGTAACCATCACTGATAAAAACACTGAAAAACACAGCAGAAGAGACTTAAAAAGCCAAAAAACAAAAATTACATTACAACGGATGTGCAAAACCACATATATATACACAAACATACATATACACAAATATAAACATATATAAACATACAAAACACATATACAGGGACTGAGCCACAGCAACGCATGGCAGGGGACGGCTAGTAAAATATAAATTCATAGTGTCTTCTTGTTAAAAACGTTGTCCAGTCTCGTTGTCGTCGTTCCATTTTCCTATGTCTGTTACTCTGCATTTGCAAATGCTTGTTCAAAAAGCCACGTCCTGACTTTTCTCTGGAATGTTAAAAGGGAGGTGGCCAATCTAATATCTATAGGGAGGGCATTCCATAGCCAAGGGGCCACCACCGAGAAGGCCCTGTCTCTCGTCTCCACCAAACGTACTTGTGACAAAGGTGGTAACAAGAGCAGGGCCTTCCCAGATGATCTTAAGGTCCTAGATCAGTGGTTCTCAACCTGTGGGTCCCCAGGTGTTTTGGCCTACAACTCCCAGAAATCCCAGCCAGTTTACCAGCTGTTAGGATTTCTGGGAGTTGAAGGCCAAAACATCTGGGGACCCACAAGTTGAGAACCACTGTCCTAGATGGTTCATAAGGGGAGATGCGTTTGAACATGTAAGTTGGTCCAGAACCATTTAGGGCTTTAGAGGCTAAAGCCAGCACTTTGAATGCTGCCTGGTAGCAAACTGGCAGCCAATGGAGTAGGCGCAACAGAGGAGTTGTACGCTCTCTTGTTAGCAATCTGGTTGCCGTTCGTTAGACCATTTGAAGCTTCCGGACAGTCTTCAAAGGCAACCCCACGTAGAGTGTGTTGTAGTAGTCTATACGGTTACTTCTCAGTTTTAAGTCATGGAGCATTTTTATACCTGGTAGTACAGTGGAATTCTTGCTGTGGTTAGAAGATGCCCCATAGCTCACCACGACCCAACTTTTGTTCCTTATCACAATCCAAGAGGATTAGGTTTATTGAGTTTTGTTTGGCATACAGTTTATCGGATGCCAGATCAGCTTATGTCAAATTAAAGAGCCACTAGATTCTTTGATGTTGTTTTCTCAGCTGACGTACACATCTACTCCTGTCCCCTGGAAATCAAAAGCAGCCATTTGTCTTGGGTTCAAAGAGACAGGATGGTGAGAGGCATGCAGGACATGGAGTGGTCCTTTTGCTTTCAGATTAGTATTCCTTAGCAACTATCTCCCTGTTTATCTGGTAGAGGAATTGCCCCATTCTGTCTGGAGAAATTCCAGATTGATCCAGCGTAAACCTCATAGGCAGACTACCCTTCAAAGAAGCCGGCATCTCTGGGGACTCATAGATGGCTCCAACCACCACCAGTGGCATGACGGTTGTACTTGTTGCATTTCTCCCTCCTGAGGAATTCATTGAGACAGTTTCATGTGATGCCCAGAAACAAAATTATCATCTCCAATTGTATCCCACAGGCAGAATATTTGGACAGCATTGTTGTGGCCTTGCTAGTTAAGGGAATTTAAGGACTTGTAGAGCTCAGTAATGGATGTGTGCAGTGTGAGTATCCAGCCTCAAAGAAGATAATTCCATCTAACGACTTCCAGAAAAGAAAAGAAAAAAAATATCATGGAAATACCAACCCTAACCCTAACCACTTTATTGGATGTGTTGCAATAGCAGATTCCCAGATTAGTTTAGTGTTTACACCTTATTTTATTTTCTGGTTATTTAATATTTAATGTTTATTTTGTTTGTTGTTCATTCGTTCAGTTGTCTCCGACTCTTCGTGACCTCATGGACCAGCCCACGCCAGAGCTCCCTGTCGGCCGTCACCACCCCCAGCTCCTTCAAGGTCAGTCCAGTCACCAAGGATGCCATCCATCCATCTTGCCCTTGGTCGGCCCCTCTTCCTTTTGCCTTCCACTTTCCCCAGCATAATTGTCTTCTCTAGGCTTTCCTGTCTCCTCATGATGTGGCCAAAGTACTTCAACTTTGTCTCTAGTATCCTTCCCTCCAATGAGCAGTCGGGCTTTATTTCCTGGAGGATGGACTGGTTGGATCTTCTCACAGTCCAAGGCACTCTCAGAACTTTCCTCCAACACCACAGTTCAAAAGCATCTATCTTCCTTCGCTCAGCCTTCCCTAAGGTCCAGCTCTCACATCCGTAGGTGACTACAGGGAATACCATGGCTTTGACTAGGCGGATCTTTGTTGCCAGTCTGATGTCTCTACTCTTTACTATTTTATCGAGACTGGACATTGCTCTCCTCCCAAGAAGTAAGCGTCTTCTGCTTTCCTGGCCACAGTCTGCATCTGCAGTAATCTTTGCGCCTAGAAATACAAAGTCTGTCACTGCCTCCACATTTTCTCCCTCTATTTCCCAGTTGTCAATCATTCTTGTTGCCATAATCTTGATTTTTTTGATGTTTAGCTGCAACCCAGCTTTTGCGCTTTCTTCTTTCACCTTGATTAGAAGGCTCCTCAGCTCCTCCTCGCTTTCGGCCATCAGAGTGGTGTCATCTGCATATCTGAGGTTGTTAATGTTTCTTCCAGCAATTTTCACCCCAGCCTTGCATTCATCCAGCCCCGCACATCGCATGATGTGTTCTGCATACAAGTTAAAAACTTTGGGTGAGAGTATGCAGCCTTGCCGTACGCCTTTCCTAATCTTGAACCAGTCTGTTGTTCCGTGGTCAGTTCTTACTGTTGCTACTTGGTCCTTGTACAGATTCCTCAGGAGAGAGACAAGGTGGCTTGGGATGCCCATCCCACCAAGAACTTGCCACAATTTATTATGATCCACACAGTCAAAGGCTTTAGAATAGTAAATGAAACAGAAATAGATGTTCCTCTGAAACTCCCTGCCTTTCTCCATTATCCAGCGGATATTGGAAATCTGGTCTCTCGTTCCTCTGCCTTTTCTAAACCCAGCTTGAACATGTTTATTTTACTTAAGTGATATTTGTCATTACTGTTCTAATGCAGCACAAATACTATGTATTCTTGACATTAATATTTAAATCTGAAATAAATCTGAAATATATACAGAAAGTCTTTACTTTCTTTTTGTTTCGATGTTATCTCTGTATATGTGATTTTGCATCCAAGCGTTCTCTTGTAATATCTCAAGGTTTCCCTCGCTTCTTCACTCCTTGTGTTCATCATTCTTCTCCTTTCACTGATCATATGTACACTAAGGCAATGTTTCAGGTATTGACTTTCAAATGAAAGGAGAAGCCTCTGCCTTTGTTTGTGTTTGTGTATCTCATTGTATATGATTGTAAAATGCATTGAATGTTAGCCTATGTATGTCAATGCTGTAATCTGCTCTGAGTCCCCTAGAGGAGGAGGGCAAAATATAAATAAAGTGTATTATTATTAATTTCTGTTAGAAATGTAATTTACTTGACTGGTTGCCCTGACACAACAAATAAAAAAAAACAAATAAATTATTATTAATACCCATCTGGTACTATTCAGAGGTTATAATCAAAGAGTTAAGGTGCTTCAGTAATATTACACCAGTTAAGCATTAGAATAATTTTCTTTTATTGCTCCTATTTCTCTTTCCCTCACTTGATCTCTGTTGAATCTGGGTAGTGATAACAGCTGCCTTCTTTCTTGGCAGAGGCTATCTTAGCTATGTTTGGTATAATAGAAACAACAGGGGTGCATTTCATTTTGGGAAATAGTGTGCCAATTTAAACTGATCTGGAGACTGGGAATGAAACTACCTCAATAATGCCAGGAG
This sequence comes from Anolis sagrei ordinatus, assembly GCF_025583915.1. Lineage (NCBI taxonomy): Eukaryota > Metazoa > Chordata > Lepidosauria > Squamata > Anolidae > Anolis > Anolis sagrei. Next base: position 134,107,425 of record NW_026845477.1, on the reverse strand, counting down.
TTCCCTGAAAATTCTTCCAGATGGGGAAAACTTGGATATATTTGTAAAAAAAAATGAGTATACAGGAGCAAAACCTAGGACTCTTTTCTGGTCGAGGGAGGCTCTCGGTTATTGTTCTTTGCACTTGATGTATACATTCCTGAAAGATTAACGCCACTGCTGATATACCATGAGCATTATATAATGGTCGCTGTACCTCAGATCTGTGTAGCATGCATCACAATACCCTTCCACTCACTGGGCATGCTGCCAGGGGGCTGTCAGCCATTTATTGTATCTCTGTGTGGCGGGGAGGGGATATGTTGACCGTCTCCCACCTGCCATGTGTTAATGCTTAGGGAATGCCATCCACTTTCCTGGTTTCTCTCCCTAGCTTTCAGGATGGGCGGGTGGTAGCTATTTTGACTGTGTCGGAGCCGAGTCGAGAGACCTGCTGGCTAATAAGCTGGTGGTTCTTCCCCTTGGTTTGCCTTTTCTTATTTTCTAAATTGGGTTTAATTCCTCCTCCAACTGGACTCATTTCCCTTCTCCCTCCCACACCTGTCCTGTTCTGAGCTCCCCGGAAATCTGCTCCTCTTTTCGGCTTTCGTCCACTTGTCCAAAGGGATTAGGCCAATTTCTGTTCCTGGTCTCTGAAACCTTGCCCAGGCTTGGCTGCGGAGGGTCACTGGGCCTGGCGCGGGTGTCCTCTGGCCATCTCCCCAAGGTCGTTGCAGGTGGGACGCTCGCCACGCCACTCTCTCTGATCTCTGACTATGGAATGCGGACAGGGAGATTGCTGGGGGATTTAGGCTCTTTGCTGTACCAACCGCCGAATGCAGCCCCCCGCGTCTCCCCCACCACCCACGTCGGCTCCGCCTTTAGCCACTTCATGGGACCAAAATACCCCCTGAGCTCAGCTCAGGCCAGCCCAGGCCAGGCCAGCCCCACCATTGTGAGGATTAACATCCTTTAGCTGTTGCCCTTTCTCTATGAAATGGGAAGGTGAATGGGGCAAGGAGCAGAGGTTGGAAAAGTTACTTTAGAGAACTGTAAATCCCAGAATGCACTAGCCAGCATGGGCAGTGCTCATACTGCTCATACAGGTCTCGGCGGTGGTCAGGGGAGCTTTTGCACAATTAAAACTTGTGCGCCAGCTGTGCCCATACCTTGGGAAGTCTGATTTGGCCATGGTGGTCCACGCTCTGGTTACATTCCGTATAGATTACTGCAAGTCTCTCTACGTGGGGCTGCCTCTGAAGACTTCCCGGAAACTGCAACTAGTCCAACGTGCGGCAGCCAGATTACTGACAGGAGCGGGGTACAGGGAGCGCACAACTCCTCTGTTGCGTCAGCTCCACTGGCTGCCAATTAGCTTCCGAGCACAATTCAGAGTGCTGGTGTTAACCTACAAAACCCTAAACCAGTGGTTCTCAACCTTGGGTCCCTAGATGTTTTTGGCCTTCAACTCCCAGAAATCCTAACAGCTGGTAAACTGCCTGGGATTTCTGGGAGTTGTAGGCCAAAAACATCTGGGGACCCCAGGTTGGGAACCACTGCCTTAAACAGTTCCAGCCCAGTTTACCTGTCTGACCATATTCTCCACTATGAACCATCAAGCTTCTTAAGATCTTCTGGAGGGGCCCTGTTCTCGATCCTGCCACCCTCACAATTGTGTCTGGTGGGGACGAGAGACAGGGCCTTCTTCGTGGTGGCCCCTCGGCAGTGGAACTCTCTCCAGATGGAGATCAGATCTGCCCCTTCCCTCCTGACCTTCAGAAAGCTAATAAAATCCTGCCACTGGGACAAAGCATTCCCAAAATAATTTAGTTGAGTCCAGCAATAATCCAATAATTACTGACCACATTTGTGGACTGAGTTGAACTTGATTCTATCTTGGCGATTTGGCTTATGTGTATATATTCTGTCTGTATTTTAACTTATTATGTTTTTAAGATGTTTCTAGATGTATTTGTGCATTGAATTTCTGCTGTTAGCCATCTGAGTCCCTCCACGGAGGTAGAGAAGATCGGGATATAAAATTTTTAAAATATATAAATAAATAATACTGGCTATGGGAGTCTGGGTGTTTCCTCCATTTCCTAAATCAGTGGTCCTCAAACTAAGGCCCCGGGGGCCGGATATGGCCCTCCAAGGTCATTTACCCGGCCTTTGCTCAGGGTCAACCTAAGTTTGAAACGACTTGAAAGCACACAACAACAACAACAACAACAATCCTATCTCATCAGCCCAAAGCAGGCCCACACTTCCCATTGAAATACTAATAAGCTTATATTTATTATAATTGTTCTTCATTTTAATTATTGTATTGTTTTTAAGTGTTTTTGCACTACAAATAAAATATATGCAGTACGCATAGGAATTCATTCATGTTTTTTTTTTCAAATTATAATCCAGCCCTCTAACAGTTTGAGCAACTGTGACCTGGCCCTCTGTTTAAAAAGCTTGTGGACCCCTGTCCTAAATGTCTCCAAGTTGTGGAAGAAGGAAGATATTGGGTCTTACCTCCTACTTTATGTGGAAGAACAGCCAGTCCATGAATTAGCTGCCCACCAACAGTTAGCCCCTAAATAGCAGCAACAGACTACCCAACCGTGGTCTTCCCCCTACTATAAGTGTATTATGTTTCTGTGTGAATTATGCTTGAGGAACTATTCTGAATGCAAGGGGCACTTTTCCAGCACTGGGACCTTCCAGAAACAAAGCAGAGGAGGAGGAATGAAACCAGAATAGCCAGAAGTTCACTTCTTTGAAAAGCATATACCAGGGGTCCTCAAACTTTTTAAACAGAGGGCCAGGTCACACTCCCTCAAACTGTTGGAGGGCCGGATTATGATTTGAAAAAAAGCATGAATGAATTCCTATGCACACTGGACATATCTTATTTTTAGTGCGAAAAAAAACACAATACAATAATAAAAATGAAGACAATTTTAACAAATACTTATTAGTATTTCAGTGGAAAGTGTGGGCCTGTTTTTGGCTGATGAGATAGGATTGTTGTTGTTGTCTGCTTTCAAGTAGTTTCAGACTTAGGTTGAGCCTGAGCGAGGGCCGGGTAAATGACCTTGGAGAGCCCTATCTGGCCCTTGGGCCTTAGTTTGAGTACCCCTGGCATATACAATAAATTTGGCATCCTTTTTCAAATATCAATTACTTTCTCTAGAACAGTGTTTCTCAACCTGGGGATCGGGACCCCTAGGGGGGTCGCGAGAGGGTGTCCGAGGGGTCACCAAAGACCATCAGAAAACACAGTATTTTTTCTTGGTCATCTGGGTTACGTGTGGAAAGTTAGATTCAATTCTATTGTTGGTGGGGTTCAGAATGCTCTTTGATCGTAGGTGAACTATAAATCCCAGCAACTACAACTCCCAAATGCCAAGGTCTATTTCCCCCAAACTTCACTAGTGTTCACATTTGGGCATATTGAGTATTTGTGCCAAATTTGGTCCTGATCCATCATTGTTTGAGTCCACAGATGTAGGTGAACTGCAACTCCCAAACTCAAGATCCATGCCCACCAAATCCTGATCGTGTTTTATGTTGGTCATGGGAGTCCTGAGTGCCAAGATTGGTTCAGTTCCATCATTGGTGGAGATCAGAATGCTCTTTGATTGTAGATGAACTATAAATCCTAGCAAGTACACCTCTCAAATGATAAAGTCCCTCCCCCAACCCCACTAATATCCAAAATTGGGCATATTGGGTATTTGTGCCAAATTTGGTCCAGTGAATGAAAATACATCCTGCATATTGGATATTTACATTACGATTCATAACAGTAGCAACATTACATTTATGAAGTAACAATGAAAATAATTTTATGGTTGGGGGTCACCACAACATGAGGAACTGTATTAAGGGGTCCCGGCATTACCAAGGTTGAGAACCACTACTCTAGAGTGATCAGACAAAGGATGGTCTTGAGGGAAGTTTGAGGACCCTAAAATAGGCATTTGGACCACGTATGACTCCAAAACTGTCCATGCTTTGTGTCTTCATTCTTATATTTGCATATATATGTGTAGGTTAGTGTATGAAAATTTTATGTAAGTATATAAGGTGTTTGAGCAACATGTATAAGTGGCTAGTAGAAAGTAGGCCTTAACATTAGGGATTTATTGTATTTACTAGCCGTCCCCTGCCACGCCTTGCTGTGGCCCACATGGGGGTTCTGTGTGGGAGGTTTGGCCCAATTCTATCATTGGTGAGGTTCAGAATGCTCTGTGATTGTAGGGGAACTATAAATCCCAGCAACTACAACTCCCAAATGCCAAGATTCTATTTTCCCCAAACTCCAACAGTGTTCACATTTGGGCACATTGAGTATTCGTGTAGAGTTTGATCCAGATCCATCATTGTTTGAGTCCACAGTGATCTCTGGATGTAGGTGAACTACAGCTCCAAAACCAAAGGACACTGCCCACTAAACCCTTCCAGTATTTTCTGTTGGTCACGGGAGAACTGTGTGCCAAGTTTGGTTCAATTCCATCGTTGGTGGGGTTCAGAATGCTCTTTGATTGTAGGTGAACTATAAATCCCAGCAACTACAACTCCCAAATGATAAAATCAATTTTTTTGAGTGAGGGACATACATTGGGTTGTTAGGTGTCTTGTGTCCAAATTTGGTGTCAATTCATTCAGTGGTTTTGAGTTCTGTTAATCCCACAAATGAACATTACATTTTTATTTATATAGATTGATTCTGAGCGTCTTCCTTCTCTCTCATATTTTCTCCACCTCCACTTTCTTTTCTCAGAACTGCTGGAGACCCGCACAGCCCGTCCCTTCAGCTTTGCCTTCAACACAAGCGATTATCGAATCTTGTTGGTGGACCAAGACCAGGAACGACTCTACCTAGGAGCCCGGGACTTCCTTGTGGCCCTAGATCTGCACAACATCAACAAGGAGCCACTCATTGTAAGCCTGAAGAAAAAAAAGAATCCTGATGGGTTGGGACAAAAGTTACACCTTGTTCGGGAGCATTCCTGTTTCCAATTGTAGATGGCCAGGTCCTGCTGAGGGAACATTTGTGTTGAGTTGATAAAATAAAATAAAGAGAGAACTGGGGCACCATTGCTATTTTGCAAGGGAAGACGGATATGTGGGATTCTTGAATTCTAACCCAGTGCCGAAGGGGCTAGAGCAAGCAACTGAAATCTGGGGAAGGCGAACAGAGTTGAAGGTAGAAAGCAGCCCCAGCCTTTCACAGCCTTTTCCACCTCTCTTCTTTTTTCCTAGATCCATTGGCCAGCTCTCCCAAGCCACCAGCATGAGTGTCGTCTTGCAGGAAAAGGTCAGAGGGTGAGTCGTAATTGCTTGCCCCACAACACTTATTTTGCTTTAGCTCTCTTTGTGAACTAGAAAACTATGGGCCCAACCACATTTTTGTTTCTATTTATTTATTAATTCATTTATTTCATTTAATGCCATGTATTCTCTCCCTTGAATCATCTAAATCCCATGATCTTCTGACAGCCAGTTCACCAGATGTCATTGGACTTCGGCTTCCATCATCCCTATCCATTACAGCCATTGATTATGGGAGGTGCAGTCCATTGCACCGGAAGGGCCATTCGTGTTTTGTAACTATTGGTTCGCAGCTTGGGAGTGATCCTGGACTCATTGCTGAGCCTGGAACCCCAGGTCTCAGCGGTGGCCGGGAGAGCTTTTGCGCAATTAAAACTTGTGAACCAGTTGCGCCCGTACCTTGGGAAGTCTGATCTGGCCACAGTGGTCCACGCTCTTGTTACACCCCGTATAGACTACTGCAACGCACTCTACGTGGGGTTGCCCTTGAAGACTGTTCGGAAACTTCAACTGGTCCAGCGAGCGGCAGCCAGATTGCTTACTGGGGCGAAATACAGGGAACACACCACCCCCCTGCTGTGTCAGCTCCACTGGCTGCCGGTTCAATTCCGAGCACAATTCAAGGTGCTGGTTTTGACCTACAAAACCCTTTACGGTTCCGGTCCAGTGTATCTGTCCGAACGTATCTCCCTCTACGTCCCACCCCGGAATTTGAGATCATCTGGGGAGGCCCTGCTCTCGACCCCACCGCTATCACAAGTGAGGCTGGTGGGGACGAGGAGCAGGGCCTTCTCAGTGGTGGCCCCTCACTTGTGGAACTCACTCCCGGGGGAAATCAGGGCATCAACATCCCTCCTCACCTTCAGGAGGAAGGTAAAGACGTGGTTGTGGGACCAGGCCTTTGGGCAACCTGACAATTAGATATGGAAACCAGATAGATAGGACTGAAAGGACTGACAATTGTGGAATTGGAATTTAAACTATGAGATTGTGAAACGCTGACCGTCAAGGAGGTTTGTATGGGTTTTTATTGCTTTTATTGGTTTTATGGTTGTTTTTGCCTGTAATAATTATTGTTTTTATGGTAATTGTTGTTATTGATAGAATTGCTGTTTTGTTAAATGATGTTATTGTCTTTTGCTGTTATGTGATGCGAGCATTGAATTGTGCCTCGCTTTTGTAAGCCGCCCTGAGTCCCCCCCGGGATGAGAAGGGCAGGGTAGAAGTAACCGAAATAAATAATAAATATTGCGCAGAATAATGTTGCCACCATGATACCTCCATTGCTGCCTTCTGATTCTGCTTGGCCTTTAGAAACTATGAGATCCACAAGGATTCATCTATAAGGCCTCCACCTATTAAAACTTTATTCCCAATCTGCTCTATACGGTTCGGGTCCAGCTTACTTGTCCAAACTCATCTGCCCCTACGTCCCATCTCACAATTTAAGATCATCTGAGGAGGCTCTGTTCTCGCTCCTGTCAACTTCGCAAATGCAACTGGTGGGGACGAGGAGCAGGGCTTTCTTGGCTGTGGCCCCCCACCTATGGAACACACTCCCTCGCTCCTGACCTTTAGGAAAAAAAATAAAATCATGGTTCTGGGACCAGGCCTTCGGAGAATAGATGTATGCAGCTTTTAGTGGGACAAGGACTGGAACGGCGACTCGACTGATGAGATTGTTTTATGGTTTTAATAACTTTTTTAAAAAGAATTTTTATTAAATTTTATATAGAATACAACGAAAGAGTGAGAACAATAAGGTATAGGAAAGTGAAGAAAGAAAGAGAAAGGCCAATAAAGTAAAAAAATAAAAAGGATATCCTAAATAAAACCCTAAAAAATATTTTAAAAAATATAAACTACAAAAATACATCCGCACACACACACAAAGGTGACTTCCATTCCATCTTCTTGGAGAAAATATTCTTATTATTCAAAAATATTTTTTTTATTAAAGATAATAAAATTGTCTCTCTTGTTTCTTATTTTCGCAAATTGTCCAGATAGTCATGAAGATTATCCCAATTCGTTCTTTTTATTATCATGGCTGTATTTTTCTTCAACTGTCCTTTATTTCTCTGATTTTTTTCCACCCAATCCTGTATGCGTGGTACTGTGCCTTGCTTCCACTCTCTAGCAAACACAATTCTAGCGGCGGTTGATAACTTTTGATATTTGATGATGTACTGTTTTTAATATGATTTATGTCTAATGGTTTTACTATTGTAGTTGTAAGGCATTGAATTTTTGCCATTATCTATGTGTAAACTGCTTTGAGTCCCCCTAGGGGTGTGAAAAGAGGTATATAAATGCTGTAGATAAATAATAAATAAATAAATATGTTGGGTTACTATTTATTTATTGATTTACCATATTTATCTATCACCTTTTTCAGCCTGAAGGCGACTCAAGGTGGTTTACAGTCAGCACAATTCGATGCCCCCAACAACATAAAATACAATTAAAAACATTTAGAATATCATCATCATCATCATATTTAATTACTTATTAATTGCCCTCCATCCAAGAATGCTCTAGGTGATTTACAGCTAAATTGTAAAAGATAAAATACATACATACAGAATTTAAAAATTAACAGAGATCGAATGCTCTAGTAAAAAGCCAGGTCTTAAGTGCTAGGGTAAAAGGCCCTAACTCACTCATGGCTCTCATGTAGGGCGGCAAGGAATTCCACAAGGCAGGGGCAGAAATAGAAAAAGCCCTGCGTCTGGTACTTTCCAAGTGCACTTCTCTAGGGCCCGGTATATAGAGTAAGTCACGTTGGGCTGGTCGTTGCAACCTCCGATGATGGGAGAAGGAGAGGCGGTCCCTAAGGTACGATGGACCCTGGCTGTAAAGAATTTTAAAGGTTAGAACTAACATCTATAAAACCATGTAAACCAATAAAAACATAAATCCTCAGCGTCTCCTTACTAAAATCATTTTCCAGTCGCATTGTCCAGTTGTTCCGTGGATCTAGATTTGCCAGTTACACTGCATTTGCAAATGCTTGCTCGAAAAGCCAAGTTTTAACTTTTTATGAAATGTTAGGAGGGAGGAGGCTGATCTAATATCCCTAGGGAGGGAGTTCCACAGCTGAAGGGCCACCACTGAGAAGGCCCTGTCTCTCGTTCCCGCCAAACGCATCTGCGGAGAAGGCGGGACCGTGTGCAGGGCCTCCCCAGACGATCTTAGAGTCCTAGATGGTTCATAAGGAGAGATACGTTTGGACAGCTAAGCTGGTCCGGAACCATTTAGGGCTTTATAGGCTAAAGCCAGCACTTTGAATTGTGCCCGGTAGACTGGCAGCCATTGGAGTAGGCACAACAGAGGAGTTGTGTGTGGAAAGGGCTGGGATGCAGAAGGTGAAATTGTACCATCTCCTGACTTGTGATACCATAACTGCCAGCTTATGTCCAACTACTCTCTCATCCTGCCCTTTAGGGTGAATGTTTCAACTATATACGGCTTATGGAGCCACTGAATCGTACCCACATCTATGCCTGTGGAACAGGTGCCTACCATCCAGTCTGTGCTCTCATCAACCGTGGGTGGCGCTCTGAAGTAAGTAGAAAAACTTGAGTCACTTTCTGTTGATAAAGTAGTCATTCAAAAGTAGTGCATGCACACTACAAGAGGGAGGCCTCAGGTGATGTCCCTAGTGTCTGCAGGTAGGCTGTGTATGAAATCTTGCCTGACATCCTGAAGGGCAATTCCAGTATCATTGTATCACTGAGGCAGGGGTCCTCAAACTTTTTAAACATAGGGCCAAGTCACAGTACCTCAAACTGTTGGATGGCCAGATTATTATTTTTTTTAAAAACATGAATGAATTCCTATGCTCACTACACATATCTTATTTGTAGTGCAAAAACACTTTAAAACATTACAATAATTAAAATGAAGAACGAATTTAAAATATATATAAACTTATTAGTATTTCAATGGGAAGTGTGGACCTGCTTTTGGCTGATGAGAGAGGATTGTTGTTGTTGTAGTTGTTGTTGTGTGCTTTAAGTCGTTTCAAAGTTAGGTTGACCCTTGAGCGAGGGCCAGGTAAATGACCTTGGAGGGGCGTATCCAGCCCCCAGGCCTTAGTTTGAGGACCCCTGTTGTAGACCAAAGATGTGAATAGTGCAACCCTCTGAGAGTTGTTGGACTGCAACTCCCAGCAGCCTTGGACAACACTGAAGAATGCTGGGAGCTGGAGTCAAAAGGTGTTGGGAAGGTTGCATGACTCCTATACAGAGTGTAAGCAATACCAGGTGAACTGTGAAATGTACTCTTTAGAAGCTTTCCTGTGTTCAGAGGGCGAGGGAAGCTAGGTCAGAACTAGAGTGAACCTGGAGGCCCACTGGAAGCAGGACTCTGTACTTTCCTGCCCGCAGCAATGAGAGTAGGATAGGAGGATCTAGGTGATGAAATTCAAGATACCTTGTGTCCGTGCTAACTTTCCTGTCTTTTTCTGCTCTTTTGTCTCTGTGAAGGAGTATCTCTTCCGCATGGTTCCTCGTTCAATGGAGCCAGGAAAAGGCAAATGCTCTTATGACCCCCGGCAACACAGCATGGCAGTGCTAGTTAGTAAGTAGCTATCTGTAATTGAGTAATTGTCATTGGGAAGCAATCCAGCTGCCATAGATAAAAGTCTTCTGAATTTACTGACTTTGTTTGTGTTTATTTGTTTTTGAAAATTAACACTTACAAGTATTTATTTATCATGTCAGGTGCAAACCAAACAGTTGTATTGCATTTTTTAACAAACAAACAAACAAAACACAAAGTTTGCAAGCTTGGTAGTTGATTAAATGTCCTTTGACCAGCATCTGGCCACTTGGAGTGCTTCTGGTGTTGCCGCAAGAAAGTCCTCCATTGTGTATGTGGCAGGGCTCAGGTTGCATTGCAGCTGGTGGTCAGTGGTTTGCTTTTCTCCACGCTCGCAGGTTGTGGATTCCACTTTGTAGCCCCATTTCTTAAGGTTGGCTCTGCATCTTGTGGTGCCAGAGCACAGTCTGTTCAGAGCTTTCCAAGTCACCTAGTTTTCTGTGTACCCAGGGGGGAATCTCTCATTTGGCACCAGCCATTGATTGAGGTTCTGGGTTTTGGACTTAGAAAACTATTTCTTGATTTAAGTCGTTGGCGTGCTGGTTGATACCCAAACAGGGGGTGGGCTGGAGATGTCAATGCCTTGGTCCTTTCACTATTAGTTGCTACTTCCCGGCAGATGTCAGGTGGTGCATACTGGCTAAACAGTGTAATTTCTCCAGTGGTGTAGGGCGCAGACACCCCGTGATAATGCGGCATGTCTCATTAAGAGCCACATCCACTGTTTTAGCGTGGTGAGATGTGTTCCACACTGGGCATGCATACTCAGCAGCAGAGTAGCAAAGCGCAAGGGAGATGTCTTCACTGTGTCTGGTTGTGATCCCCAGGTTGTTCCAGTTAGCTTCGTATAATATTGTTTCTAGCACCCATTTTTTGCTTGATATTCAGGCAGTGCTTCTTGTAGGTCAGAGCATGGTCCAGAGTGACTCCCAGGTATTTGGGTGTGCTGCAGTGCTCCAGTGGGATTGCTTCCCAGGTCATCCTCAGAGCTTGGGATGCTTGTCTGTTCTTAAGATAAAAAGCATGTGTCTGTGTTTTAGATGGATTAGGAATCAGCTGGTTTCCCCTGTAAAAGGCAGTAAGAGCACCTAGAGCTTCGGAGAGCTTCTGTTCAACCATCTCAAAACTCCCTGCTTGAGCGGTAATGGCACAATCATCAGCATCTCTGTCCCTCCTGGCAGTGGCTGGTCATTTGTGTAAATGTTGATCATTGATGGAGCAAGCACGCTCCCCTGAGACAGAATGTTCTTCTGCTTCTGCCATCTACTTCTCTGGCCCTGGAATTCAACAAAAAAGCTCCTGTTTTGTAGCAAATTTCCTATGAGGCGGGTGAGGTGGTAATCCTTTGTGATATTATACATTTTACTCAGGAGGAGGTGGCGGTTTACAGTATCATAAGCCGCTTACAGGTCTATGAAGACAGCTCTTACAAGTGAACTACCTCAATTTATTTATTTATTTACCATATTTGTATACCGCCTTTCTCAGCCCGAAGGCATGTGTCCCATCTTTCATACCAATATGTCTGTCTGTCATGTGGAATCGATGTGCATCTGTAGTTTATATTACCTGGTCTTTCTGGTTCTCTTGTCTTCCTTTGATATATTATTTCATGTAAAGAGCTCATTAGTGCTTAACAGCAGATGCATAAGGAACAAAAAAGTGGTAGCATATCAGAATCACTTGTTTACTATCTTCAGGAGCTTTGGCTGGCTGGCATGGCATGGGCTTTGGATGTATAAAATCCCATATTTGTGACTGGCATCTCCAGTGTAAAGAATCTTAAGTAGCAAGATGGTAGGAGACCCCCAATTTCTTGATGGCTGGTGCAAGTTAGAATAGATGGTATTGGATAATATTCTATGCATCTCATGCTCGTATTAACTATCCTGGATCAGAGCAAAGATTGTCTGTTCCAGTATTTTATTTCTATAGTAGCCAATGAGATACTTATGGAAATTACACAAGAGATGCATATGCGCAGTAAGACCCTTCCACTCATGTTCCTCAGTAACTGGCATGGAGCATTATATTGCCTCTAATATTAGAGGTAATACACACCCATTAGGGCAATAATAATAATAATAATAATAGATTTATATACCGCTCCATCTCCCCGAGGGGACTCAGAGTGGTTCCCAAGTAACATCACAAAACATACAAAGTAAAAAAAATAACATAACCATAAGATTAACAAAACAAAATATAAGCATAAAAATGTCGCTATAATACACATATACTAAAAAGTAGCCATAAGAAATGTAGCCATAAGAGATGTTACATCTTTCTCCCTTGTTTTTGGGCTTGTTTTGTAGTCATCTGCTAGCCCATGTATGTCTCTTCTTTCCGCAGATAACACACTCTATGCTGGGGTTCATGTGGATTTCATGGGCACAGATGCGGCCTTGTTCCGTACCATGGGGCCTCGTCCAGCTGTCCGGACTGAGCAACACGATTCCCGCTGGCTCTATGGTAGGAGGCTGAGCATCCACGAAAAAAAAAGAATGGCTAGAATACAGAGTAGATGAAGCTTTGAGATAAGAGTGGGATAGGATGTCGTTTGTTGAGTAAGAATAAGGGTAGATAAAATATAAGATAGAATGCAGAATGACCAGAGTGATAGAAAATAGAGAGGGCAAAAGTATTGTCGAAGGCTTTCATGGCCGGAATCACTGGGTTGTTGTAGGTTTTTTTGGGCTATATGGCCATATTCTAGAGCAGTGGTTCTCAACCTTCCTAATGCCATGACCCCTTAATACAGTCCCTCATGTTGTGGTGACCCCCAACCATAACATTGTTTTTGTTGCTACTTCTTAACAGTCATTTTCCTACTGTTATAAATCATAATATAAATATCAGATATGCAAGATGTTTTTTCATTCACTGGACCAAACTGGGCACAAAAACCCAATGCACCCACAAGTAAATGCTAGTGGGGTTGGGGGAGGATTGATTTTGTAATTTTGGAGTTGTAGTTGCTGGGATTTATAGTTCACCTACAATCAAAGAGCATTCTGAACTCCACCAGCGATGATTTTGAACCTAATTTGCCGCACAGAACTGCCATGACCAATGGAAAACACTGGAAGGGTTTGGTGGGCATTGACTTTGAGTTTGGGAGTTGTAGTTCACCTATATTACCGAGAACTGTGGACTCACGCAATGGTGGATCTGGACCAAACTTGGCACAAATACTCAATATAAACACTGGTGGAGTCTGGGGAAAATAGACCTTGACTTTTGGGAAATGGAATTGCCGGGATTTATAGTTCACCTACAATCAAAGAACATTCTGAACTCCACCAACAATAGAATTGGCTCAAACTTCCCACATGGAATCCCCATGACCATCAGAAAATACTGAGTTTTCTGATGGTCTTTGGCAACCCCTCTGACACCCCTTCGTGACCCCCTAAGGGATCCCGACCCCCAGGTTGAGAAACACTGTTCTAGAGGCATTATCTCCTGACGTTTCGCCTGCATCTATGGCAAGCATGCTCAGAGGTAGAGAGGGCAGAATTGGAGTAGAGTGGAGAAAGAATACACAGTGGAGGGATAGCAAGGGAAGCTCAGGTGGAGAGAGTGTTGGAAAAGAAAAGACAGATGGTAAGAAAAAAGTACACAGAAAATTAGGATTAACCAGAATGGAACGTCGAGTAATACAGAAAGGATAGAATACAAAATGAGTGGAATGGGGCAAAATGCAAAATGCCTGCAGTGGTGTCAAACTTGTGACCCTCCAAGAGTTTTGAACTACAGTTCCTGGAATTCCTGACCATTGGAGCAGCTGACAAAGGCTTTTGGGAAATGGAGGCTCAAACACCTGGAGTGCGACAGGTTTGATACCTCTTGGGTTAGAGCAGGGATTTTCAAACTCCAAGGTCATTTATCCGGCCCTCGCTCAGGGTCAACCTAAGTCTGAAACGACTTGAAAGCACACAACAACAATCCTATCTCATCAGCCAAAAGCATGCCCACACTTCCCATTGAAATACTGATAAGTTTATATTTGTTTTTAAAAATCTTCATTTTAATTATTGTATTGTTTTTAAGTGTATTTGCACTACAAATAAGATATGTGCAGTGTGCATAGGAATTCATTCATGGGTTTTTTTTTTTCAAATTATAATCCGGCCCTCCAACAGTTTGAAGGACTGTGACCTGGCCCTCTGTTTACAAAGTTTGAGGACCCCTGGGTTAGAGTGTTAGCATAGTGTGGCTAGATTAAGGGTAGGGGGAATGTTGGAATAGGTTTAGGAGAATACTGAATAGAATACAGTATCAAGATTCATGTAATGAACAGGCTGAAAACATATATGGCTCCCCCCCCCCCCCCCCCCCCGGTGCCACATATGGCACAGGGATGTGAGTGTGTTGTGCATAGGAACAGAAAGACATAGAACCTAAGTCTCCAGCCCTGCCTTCCACTCCTATGTTATGTTGCAGCTTTGCTCATAGTCTAAAGGCAAAACTTCTTAATGATGGAATTTTCTTGGCAAGATTTGTTTGTGGTGGTGGTGGGCAGGGAGGTCGCCATTCTTTGAGGCTGGGAAGGCATGGCTTGCCTAGGATCACCCACTGTGTTTCCATAGCCAGGTGAAGATTTGAATCCTTGTCTTCCAATATAATTCGGAAGTTCTAATTGAACCCTTAAGCTACAATTTCCACTGGTGCCTTACATTTTGTAGTAGGGCATCACTATAATATCCTTTGGATTTGGTTTCTTTTTTTAAAATGATTTTTATTAATAGTTACACAAAATATTATAAGATAACACAAAAAGCAAAAGATAATCATACAAATTAAAATAAAATACCGTATATACTTGAGTAGAAGCCGACCCAAATATAAGCCGATGCACCTAATTTTACCACACAAAACTGGGAAAACTTATTGATTCGAGTATAAGCCGAGAGTGGGAAATGCAACAGTTACTGGTAAATTCCAACATAATAATAGATATCAATAAAATTACATTAATTGAGGCATCAGTAGGTTAAATGTTCTTGAATATTTACATAAAACAGTAATTTAAGATAGGACTGTCCAGCTCTGATTAAATCATTATTCTAATCTTCAGTGTAAATGTGCTTATGTATCCTTCCAATAATAATAATAATAATAACAATAACAATAATAATAATAATAATAATAATAATAATAATAATAATGGAAATGTAATAACAGTAATAACAGAGTAAAATTATAAAAGCAGTAACAATAAAAATAAAGTAAAATAATAAAAGTAATAATAATAAAGAGTAAATAAATAATAATACTAACAATAAATAGAGTAAAATAATAAATGTAATAAAATAATAATACTGTAGAGTAAAATAATGTAAATATAATAACAATAATAATAATAATAAATATATTAAAATAATTCATGTAATAAAATGATACTAATAACAAAGTTAAGTAATAAATAACCTTGACTCGAGTATAAGCCGAGGGGAACTTTTTCAGCCTAAAAAGGGGGCTGAAAAACTAGGCTTATACTCGAGTATATACAGTAATATCCATCCCTAATTTTGAATTGCTAACCGCCACCTCTTTATTTCATCTCTAAAAAAACAAAAAGACCAACTAACTAAAACAAACTGCAGTATAAAACATGACTTCTGTTCTTCTTACTTCACCTTTCTCTAATTTTACCTGGATTTGGTTTTGTTCGAGACCCTTACCAACAAAGTTGCCTAATATCAGGGTAAAATGTTTGCTTATGCCACCAAATGGTGGCACAAAGAAATAGCCTCTTTTCCCCTCTCCCCCCAGACCCTGTGTTCCTCCAAGCCCACGTCATCCCCGACAGCTCCGACCACAACGACGACAAGCTCTACTTCTTTTTCCGTGAGAAAGCACTTGAGGGTGCCGTGGGGCCTGCTGTGCTCGCTCGGGTGGGACGGGTTTGCCTGGTGAGCGACGCTTGGAGTGGGGCGCACACACAGAACCGGGTCTTTTGCTTGAGGCATGGATGGGGCGCCAAGCCGAGAAAGATGGAGAGGCTGGGGGCTGCTGCCTGAGGTCTGTGTGCGTGTGTGTACTTTGTGGGAGATGGCTGTTGCTCCCCTTGCCACAGAGTTAACGTGGCGCTTGGAGATCCTTCAGAGAGAGAAAAGGGCTCCAATCAGTGTGTTGGGTTGAACCAAAGCTTAATCAAGTTCCATTTTGCATTACAACTCCCATAATCCCTCAACCAGCATGGCCAACCTCTGGGGGATTTTGGTGGATCTTAGGAAATCCTGGGAGTTATAAACACAGAGAGGAAAAGGAACTTTTTCAAGCTGTGGGGGACTAGGAAATGCTATGTGCACTGCCCTAATTGTTTAAAGGCGATGGTACTGAGGATAAACAACAAAAGTGGCTGGGTTGTTGTAGGTTTTTTCGGGCTATATGGCCATGTTCTAGAGGCATTCTCTCCTGACGTTTTGCCTGCATCTATGGCAAGATCCTCAGAGGTTGTGTGACCTGTCGGCAGTGCTTGTCAACTACCCAAAGGTGACTGGCTGGCTATTGACAAACCCACCCACACACACAGATAGATCTATATAAATAAAAATGTAATGTTCGTTTGTGGTATTCACAGAACTCAAAAACTGCTGCACGAATTGACACCAAATTTGGACACAGGACACCCAACAACCCAATGTATGTCCTTCACTCAAAAAATTGATTT
Organism: Anolis sagrei ordinatus; assembly: GCF_025583915.1. Classification (NCBI taxonomy): domain Eukaryota; kingdom Metazoa; phylum Chordata; class Lepidosauria; order Squamata; family Anolidae; genus Anolis; species Anolis sagrei. The sequence goes on along the minus strand of NW_026845477.1, from coordinate 134,090,831 downwards.
TGCCATTTGGGAGTTGTAGTTGCTGGGATTTATAGTTCATCTACAATCAAACAGTATTCTGAATCCCACCAATGATAGAATTGAACCAAACTTGGCACACAGTTCTCCCATGACCAACAGAAAATACTGGAAGGGTTTGGTGGGCAGTGTCCTTTGGTTTTGGAGTTGTAGTTCACCTACATCCAGAGCTCACTGTGGACTCAAACAATGATGGATCTGGACCAAACTCTACACGAATACTCAATATGCCCAAATGTGAACACTGGTGGAGGTTGGGGAAAATAGAACTTCACATTTGGGAGTTGTAGTTGCTGGGATTTATAGTTCACCTACAATCAAAGAGCATTTGAACTCCACCAATGATGGAACTGAACCAAACTGGCACACAGTTCTCCCATGACCAACACAAAATACTGGAAGGGTTTGGTGGGCATGTCCTTTGGTTTTGGAGTTGTAGTTCACCTACATCCAGAGATCACTGTGGACTCAAACAATGATGGATCTGGACCAAACTCTACACGAATACTCAATATGCCCAAATGTGAACACTGGTGGAGTTTGAGGGAAATAGAATCTTGACATTTGGGAGTTGTAGTTGCTGGGATTTATAGTTCACCTACAATCACAGAGCATTCTGAACCCCACCTACGATAGAATTGGGCCAAACCTCCCACACAGAACCCCCATGTGGGCCACAGCAATGCGCTTCACCGGGGCAAGAAACGTAATCAAAGCCCTCCTGACAAAGAGACATCCAGCTATATATATATATATATATATATATATATATATATATATATATATGATTCACACACACACAGATATAGTATTGTAGATTTGAAGGGAACCTCTAAAGGATATTTATATGTTGCATGTTTCAGAGTAGGCAAACCAGACAATCTCCACATCAACACTGACAAAAACAACAAGAAATACTGTTTACCCACAAGCATAAAGGCATTGCATATATTATAAACCAACACTTTCTCAGACTGGGCCACAGCAACGCGTGGCAGGGGACAGCTAGTATCTACATAAAAACTCCAACAAAAACCAAAGTCAAAAAAAGAAGCACCATTAAAGCCTTGGCAGACCGTGCAAAAAGAATCTGCGAAGCTTACCTCCTCCAAGATGAACTGAACCACCTCAACTGGGCTCTCCAGGCCAATGGATACTCCACCTCAGACATCAGAAGAGAGGCAAGACCAAGAACAAGCCATGAGAGTCAAGACAAAGACTCACCCAGAGGAAAAGTGTTCTTGCCATACATCAAGGGAACCACTGACCGCATAGGGAAGCTGATGAGGAAACACAACATACAAACTATCTACAGACCCACCAAGAAAATCCAACAAATGCTACATTCAGCAAAGGACAAGAGGGATCCTCTCACTTCTGCAGGAGTCTACCATGTACCATGCAGCTGTGGACAAGTCTACATAGGGACCACCAAACGCAGCATTGCCCAAACACGAATCAAGGAACATGAAAGGCACTGCAGACTACTTCAGCCAGAGAAATCAGCCATAGCAGAGCACCTGATGAACCAATAATAATAATAATAATAAAATTTTATTTATACCCCGCTACCATCTCCCCAAGGGACCTGGTGCGGCTTACATGAGGCCGAGCCTATAGAACAACAATAATAAAAGCAATAACAAAACATCAATACAAAACAATCAAAATAAATCTCATAAACAAAAAATAAACAGTAACAGTAACAACAAGCATTTAAAAACCTATAGCTGGACCAAATGTGATAATTAAAAATTAAATAAATAATGCTGGGCATGAACAAGGTAATATACTGGGATAGAATTTTCGGTGAAAGATGGGGCGAGCAAACAATCCTAAATCAATGATAAAGTGCATTTAGAGGACCTATTGCTGAGAGTATTTCCTTATTCTGGGAGGGCACACTGGAACAACCACATTTTCAGGCTCCTCCTAAAGACTGCCAAAGTTGGGGCATGTCTGATGTCCTTGAGCAGTGAGTTCCAGAGTCGAGGGGCCACTACCGAGAAGGCCCTCTCCCTCGTCCCCACCAATCACACCTGCGATGGAGGTGGGAGTGCGAGCAGGGCCTCTCCAGATGATCGAAGGGATCGTGTGGGTTCGTACACAGAAATGTGGTCACGCAGGTAGGCAGGTCCCAAACCATTATTTGAGAACAGAGAAATGCTGGACCACTCTAACAACCACTATGTCAGACTACACAGAGAAGCCATTGAAATCCGCAAGCATGTGGACAGTTTCAACAGAAAGGAAACCATGAAAATGAACAAAATATGGCTAGCAGTATTAAAAAAAACCTCTAAAATTAGAACAGCAAAACAACAGAGAGGAAACAATCAAGGACATCTAATCACCTCTCAGCAAAAGATTGCCCCAGGCACCAACAAGCCACACCAAACAACTGCCAGGCCATCAAATGCAGTTGAAACATTCACACCTAGCTCCTGGGAGTCACTCTGGACTGTGCCCTGACCTACAAGAAGCACTGCCTGAATATCAAGCAAAAAGTGGGTGCCAGAAACAATATCTTACGAAAGCTTACTGGCACAACCTGGGGATCACAACCAGACACAGTGAAGACATTCACCGTTGCACTGTTCTACTCTCCTGCTGGGTATGCATGCCCAGTGTGGAACACATCTCACCACACTAAAACAATGGATGTGGCTCTTAATGAGACATGCTGCATTATCACAGGATGTCTGCGCCCTACACCACTGGAGAAACTACACCACCTGACATCCGCTGGGAAGTAGCAGCCAATAGTGAAAGGACCAAGGCAGAGACATCTCCAGCTCATCCCTTGTTTGGGTATCAGCCAGCACGTCAACGACTTAAATCAAGAAATCGTTTTCTAAGATCTACAGAGACACTCGCTGAAACACCTCAGCAAGTGAGAGTCCAAAAGTGGCAGGCTCAAACCCAGGGCCTCAATCAATGGCTGATACCCAATGAGAGACTCCCCCCTGGGCACACAGAAGACTGGGCGACTTGGAAGGCGCTGAACAGACTGCGCTCTGGCACCACGAGATGCAGAGCCAACCTTCAGAAATGGGGCTACAAAGTGGAATCCACGACATGCGAGTGTGGAGAAGAGCAAACCACTGACCACCTGCTGCAATGCAACCTGAGCCCTGCCACATGCACAATGGAGGACCTTCTTGCGGCAACACCAGAAGCACTCCAAGTGGCCAGATACTGGTCAAAGGACATTTGATCAACTGCCAAGCTTGCAAACTCTGTGTCTTTTGTATGTTTGTTTGTTTGTTCTGTCAAAAATGGAATACAACTGTTTGGTTTCCTGACACGATAAATAAAATACCTAGCTCCAGCAGACAAGAGTCCTTTGTCCACCCTGGTCATTTCACAGATATATAAACCCATTCTCTTAGTTCCAACAGACCTCACTACCTCTGAGGATGCTTGCCATAGATGCAGGCGAAACGTCAGGAGAGAATGCCTCTAGAACATGGCCATATAGCCCGAAAAAACCTACAACAACCCAAACAGGGTTCTTGTTATAACTTCTTTGAATAGCAAATTGAATGTCCATTGATAAACAAGAAGAAAGCAAAAACCCCAATGTTTATAGAAGTAAAAAAAAAAAAATCAAGTGGAAAATGAGACAGTAAAACATCACCACAACAGTTTTCTTAATGAGGACTGAGCATTCTTTAAGTGGCTGCTAAATGTCAAATGATGTTTTCAAGGATGTGGTGAGGAGTAAATGGAAATATTTTACAATTTGGCAGGGCTTTTTGTTTCACTGAAACCTTAAACAGAATTCTTCAGTTTGATGTGTATCGCTCCAGTCCACACAGTAGACTCTTTTGTTTGTGTTCCCACTAGTACAAAGAAATACAAATCCAGAGTTGTCTCTGCTGGGCCCATACCTGCTGTGAAAGTGCTCTACGCTACAGCATATATATGTCATATGCATGTACCATATGCATATCACATATGGTATGTGTATATTTTGCTCTTCCTGGATCACAGGTTCTGAGCATAATTTGCTGAAACTATTCACTGGTGAAAGCTTTATCGAAATTAAGGAGACTTGGAATAAGAAGCTTGTAGCTTTCTTCGGAGTAGTGGGTTAAGACACCGAGCTGCTGAACTTGCTGATCAAAAAGTCACAAGTTCGAATCCAGAGAGAGGGGTGAGCTCCTGCTGTTAGCCCCAGCTCCTGCCAACCTAACAGTTCAAAACATGGAAATGTGAGTAGATTAATAGGTACCGCTCCGGCGGTAGAGGACAAACATACACATGCACACATATATAAACACAAATATGCATATAGACAAGCACACACATATACACAATATACATATAAACATATAAACACACAAATATATACACACATATATACATCCACTCACACACACACACACGTGTGTGTGTGTATATATATATATATATGGTAAAGGTTGTCCCCTGACATTAAGTCCAGTCATGTCTGACTCTGGGGTGTGGTGCTCATCTCCATTCTAAGTCGAAGAGCCGGCGTTGTCCATAGACACCTCCAAGGTCATGTGGCCGGCATGACTGCATAGAGCACCGTTACATATACATATACAGACACACACATATATACACAGATACACAAATATATAAACACATATACACACACACACACAAAACACATATATACAGACTGGGTCACAGCAACGCATGGCAGGGGACGTCTAGTCTATATAAATAAAAATGTAATGTTTGTGGGGTTAACAGAACTCAAAAACCACTGGACGAATTGACACAAAATTTGGACACAAGACACCTAACAACCCAATGTATGTCCTTCACTCAAAATAAATTGATTTTGTCATTTGGGAGTTGTAGTTGCTGGGATTTATAGTACACCTACAATCAAAGAGCATTCTGAACCCCACCAATGATGGAATTTAACCAAACTTGGCACACAGTTCTCCCGTGACCAACAGAAAATACTGAAAGGGTTTGGTGGGCAGTGTCCTTTGGTTTTGGAGTTGTAGTTCACCTACATCGAAAGATCACTGTGGGCTCAAACAATGATGGATCTGGACCAAACTCTACACAAATACTCAATATGCCCAAATGTGAACACTGGTGGGGTTTGGGGAAAATAGAATCTTGACATTTGGGAGTTCTCGTTGCTGGGATTTATAGTTCACCTACAATCAAAGAGCATTCTGAACCCCACCACCGATAGAGTTGGGCCAAACCTCCCACACAGAACCCCCATGGCCACCACAGTGGGCCACAGCAAGGCGTGGCAGGGGACAGCTAGTAGTACATAAATGTAATTATGTAGCCTTGGCATTGAAAACATTACTAGCCACATAAAATGACATGACGGACTGGATGTGTTCCACATGTGTGGTTTAAAGTCAAGTTTCCAAATGAAACCAAGATTCGTATTTTATGTAATGTTACTGGCAATTCCCACCTTTCCTCCTTCTTCAGACTGCCAAATAATCTTATTCTTGCTCCTTTTATACATGCCGAAGTTGGGCCAGAAACACCTCCCCCAGTGCAAACCAGAACATGGAAAAGCTAATTTATTTGGACGGCAGTTCCCAGAGTTCCCCAGTCAATATGACCAGTGGCTATACTGGTTGACTAGAGCAGTGTTTCTCAACCTTCCTCAAGCTGCGACCCCTTAATACAGTTCCTCCTGTTGTGGTGACCCCCAGCCATAAAATTATTTTCATTGCTACTTCATAACTGTAATTTTGCTACTGTTATGAATCATAAATATCTGATATTCAGGATGGGTTTTCATTCACTAGACCAAATCTGGCACAAATACACAATACACCCAAATTTGAATACTGGTGGGGTTGGAGGGAATTAATTTTGTCATTTGGGAGTTGTAGTTTATTTTATTTATTTATTTATTTATTTATTTAGAAGTATTATATACCGGTCTTGTCCACCTATGAGGAGGGACTCAGGCCGGTTCACAACATGTGTTCATATACAGTAATATAAAAACAGCACAGTGCATCATCATTATACATTAAAATATAAAATACCATAAAATACATCATCACATTACACAAGCCAAGTCGTCAAATACAGTCACAATTCATCGCCATCCTTCCATGTGGACAAGGGTTATTGACTCAATTATCTAATGCCATATTCAAAAGCCAGGTTTTTATTAGCTTTCTAAAGGTCAGGAGGGAAGGAGCAGATCTAATCTCTGGTGGGAGGGAATTCCAAAGCCGAGGGGCCACCACCGAGAAGGCCCTGTCCCTCATTCCCACCAGATGCGATTGCGTGGGTGGTGGGACCGAGAGCAGGGCCCCTCCGGAAGATCTTAGTAACCTTGATGATTCATAGGGGAGAATCTGTTTTTGATTATAGGCAAACTATAAATCCTATAAATTGAAGGAGCTGAGGGTGGTGACGGCCAACAGGGAGCTCTGGCGTGGGCTGGTCCATGAGGTCACAAAGAGTCGGAGACGACTGAACAAATGAACAACAACACTAAATCCTAGTTGCTAGGATTTATAGTTCACCTATAATCAAAAAGCTTTCTGAACTCCACCAATGATCGAATTGAACCAAACTTGGCACACAGAATTCCCATGACCAACAGAAAATACTGGAAGGGTTTGGTGGGCATTGACCTTGAGTTTTGGAGTTGTAGTTCACCTACATCCATAGAGCACTGTGGACTCAAACACTGATGGATTGGACCAAACTTGGCACAAATACGCAGTATTCCCAAATGTGAACACTTGTGAAGTTTGGGGAAAATAGACTTGGACATTTGGGAGTTGTAGTTGCTGGGATTTATAGTTCACCTACTATGAAAGAGAATTCTGAACCCCACCAACGATAGAATTGGGCCAAACTTCCCACACAGCACCCCCATGACCAACAGAAAATACTGTGTTTTCTGATGGTCTTTGGCGACCCCTCTGATACCCCCTTGTGACCCCCCCCCCCCAGAGTCCCGACCCCCAGGTTGAGAAACACTGGACTAGACGATGCCGGAATCTGACATTCAAACAAGAAACTTTCCTAAGTTCTGATAATAAGCTGGCTTTTCCGAACATGCAGCCTGAACATGGCTGTAGTCATCTGTTTGTGGGATTTGCATCTTACACTATGGGGGCCTCCTTTATACTAGTGGAGTGCCTTTCTTTCTCCCCTTTTCCCTACAGAATGATGACGGAGGACAACGCTCCTTGGTGAACAAGTGGACCACGTTCTTGAAAGCTCGTTTAGTTTGCTCTGTAATTGGAGATGATGGTGTGGAGACCTTTTTCGATGAGCTGCGTAAGCCACTCTTTTTGAAGCAGGGTTTTGTTTTGGCAGCCAGGAATGAATGACATTGTGGGTGGGCAAAGGTTTATTGATAAGCAATCCTTTAGCCAAAGTGAGAAGATGCCAGGAGCTGGGCCGCGGGGGGGAGGAGTTGGAGGCCGGAGCTATATAAGCCCAATGGCCTATGTACCTAAACTAGAGCTGGAAAATGTTGCTGCTTCTGGGGACTACAAACACCAGAATCCTCAACCTAATTACAAAAAAATGAACTTTCATAAGAAGTTATCCTTAGTTAGTAGAACAGTGACTTGCTATTGGTTCAATTGTCTGACATTTGTGGAATTCATAGAATCAAAGAGTTGGAAGAGACCTCATGGGCCATCCAGTCCAACCCCCTGACAAGAAGCAGGAAAATTGCATTCAAAGCACCCCCAACAGATGGCCATCCAGCCTCTGTTTAAAAGCTTCCAAAGAAGGAGCCTCTACCACACTCCAGGGCAGAGAGTTCCACTGCTGAATGGTTCTCACGGTCAGGAAGTTCTTCCTAATATTCAGATATAATCTCCTTTCTTGTATTTTGAACCCATTGTTCTTTGTCCTAGTCTCCAGAACAAGCATGCGTCCTCTTCATGACTTCCTTTCACATATTTATACATGGCTATCATTTCTCCTCTCAGCCTTCTCTCCTTCAGGCTAAACATGCCCAGCTCTTTAAGCCGCTCCTCATAGGGCTTGTTCTCCAGACCCTTGATCATGTTAGTCGCCCTCCCTGGACACATTCCAGCTTATCAAGATCTCCCTTCAATTGTGGTGCCTAGGATTTGACACAATATTCAGGGTGTGGTCTAACCAAATCAGAATAGAGGGGTAGCATGACTTCCCTAGATCTAGACACGATGCTCCTATTGATACAGGCCAAATTTCCATTGGATTTTTTTGCTGCCACATCACATTGTTGGCTCATGTTTAACTTGTTGTCCAAGAGGACCCCAAGATCTTTTTCACACGTACTGCTCTCAAGCCAGGCATCGTCCCCCATTCTGTATCTTTGCATTTCGTTTTTCCTGCCTAAGTGGAGTATCTTGCTTTTGTCCCTGTTGAACTTCATTTTGTTAGTTTTGGCCCATTTCTCTAATCTGTCAAGTTCGTTTTGAATTTTGCTCCTGTTTTCTGGAGTATTGGCTATCCCTGTCTTCTGGAGAATTGGTCCCCTCATCCGTGCTGTCTCACAAAGCAAAATGTTTGAGCTTGGGGTTGATGATAAGGATTGAGTTTTCACATTATGGTCCAACTTGGATGGGAAAATAGGGAAGGGAACAAGGATTCTGTCTCAAGTTTTGAGGGAAAAGGTGCTGCGACCACACGTGGAATATTGTGTCCAATTCTGGGCACCACAATTCAAGAGACATTGATGGACAAGCTGGAATGTATTCAGAGGAGGGCGACTAAAATGATCAAGGGTCTGGAGAACAAGCCCTATGAAGAGCGGCTTAAGGAGCTGGGCATGTTTAGCCTGAAGAAGAGAAGGCTGAGAGGAGACATGATAGCCATGTATAAATATGTGAGAGGAAGCCACAGGGAGAAGGGAGCAAGTTTGTTTTCTGCTTCCCTGGAGACTAGGACGCTGAACAATGGCTTCAAAGTACAAGAAAGGAGATTCCATCTAAACATGAGGAAGAACTTCCTGACTGTGAGATCCGTTCAGCAGTGGAACTCTCTGCACTGGGGTGTGGTAGAGGCTCCTTCTTTGGAAGCTTTTAAACAGAGGCCAGATGGCCATCTGTCGGGAGTGCTTTGAATGCAATATTCCTTCTTCTTGGCAGGGGGTTGGACTGGATGGCCCATGATGGCAAGCATCCTCAGAGGTAGTGAGGTCTGTTGGAACTAGGATTCTATGAATGAAACTCTATGATTCTATAGATGCATTAAAGTTGGGACAGAATTAAATTAATTCCGTGGAATCACCATTTGCAAGGCATTAGTATGTTTCAGAAGGCATTTCCTGCTACTTTTTTGAAGCGTAGGACTAGGAGTGGGTAGAATTAGGCATAGGGTGAACTCTAATTTTGGAACAGTTTGGACTACAACTCCCAGGATCCATTAGTCAATGACATGTTTCTGGAGGTTGAGGTCTAAAAAATTAAAACACGTTCACATCACTTATGATGATCACTTTCTTTCTTCCCCTTCTCCAGGTGATGTTTTCTTGTTGCCAACGCAGGATGAAAAGCACCCATTGGTGTATGGGGTGTTTTCTACACTGGGGTGAGCAGATCCAGTTAACTTTTTTTAGAGGCAAGGGGGAGTGGACCATCCATCTGTTCACAGGCCCCGAGCCCTTTTGCCTCATGCATTTGTCTCTCTCTTCTGCAAGGTCTGTGTTTCGTGGTTCGGCAGTCTGCGTTTACTCCATGGCTGATATACGCACGGTCTTCAATGGGCCCTTTGCCCACAAGGAGGGCCACAACTACCAGTGGGGCTCATACACGGGACGTGTGCCCTACCCTCGCCCTGGAGCTGTGAGTGATGTCTTCTTCTCTAGTGTTTAAATTTCATGCCCTGACCCCTTGTGTTCTGTTTCCCTAAGTAAGCTCCATGAGATCTTTCCTTAAATTTAACTCTGGTTTTAAGTAAACAATGCATTCCCTTTCCATTCTGGATTTAAGCGGACTGAAAAATAATTGCAAAAACAAAAGCCGAACTCCTGATTCTTTGCCCTTCCCCTTCAAGCTTACATATACAGTCCAATCCCTGTATCTGCAGATCTTTTATCCACCATTCACTTATTCAGTTATTCACTTATGGTCCCTTGTACAAGCTACACTCTCATCATCACTTGTCCAATTGGAAATAATAATATGCATGGTTTCACATATCCATTCAAAGTTTGGATACAGGGATTGTACTGAAGAAGTAAATATTTATTTATTTATTTATTTAATTTACAGCTTTTATATTCTGCCCTTCTCACCCCGCAGGGGACTCAGGGCGGATTACAGTGTACACATATATGGCAAACATTCAATGCCAATTTTGACATACAAACATATACAGACATACACAGAGGCTATTTAACTTTTTCTGGCCGCCAGGGGAGCTGTCGCTTTCATCGTCCATCTGCGACATTGATGAAATACTTCCACATTCCCCGCGTGCTTACCCGCTGGAATGCTTTGCTGGAGTCTTCTTTATGGCCTCATAAATCAGTTAATTTAGCCTCCCCATACTTTAAGGTGGTACCTTATTTTCCTACTTGACAGATGCAACTGTCTTTCGGGTTGCAAAGGTCAACAACAGGCTACACACAATTGGTTGGAAACCCACTCCAACCCGGGCTGGCTTTTTTGGTCAGAGTGATCTTAATGCAGCTGACACTCAGCCAGTTGTGCCACAACCCTGGTGCAGTTTTGGTTTTTTGGGGTTTTTTGTCATTAGTTTTTTTGGGGTTTTTGTCATTAGTTTTTTGTCATAATTTATAATTGTAATAACATACAATTGCATTCTTCTTGCAGAATAACTGTAAGGGCCCTTCCACACAGCCATATAACCCAGAATATCAAGGTAGATAATCCACAATATTTGCTTTGAACTGGGTTATCTGAGTCCACACTGCCATATACTCCAGTTCAATGTGGATTTTATACACCCTTCTCTGTGGTGGCCCCTCGCCTGTGGAACTCACTTCCTGGGGAAATTAGGCCATCTTCATTCCTCCTCACCTTTAGAAAAAAAGTTAAAAACATGGATGTGGGACCAGGCTTTTGAGTAATTAAGCGGACAATGACAATAACAATGTTGACAATGGTTTGGAAATGGATTATGGATAAGTGTGATGGAGCATCCAACCAGTTTTCAGCCAATAATGGCCACCAGAGTGGTAATTCTTAGTAGCTTTGAATTGTATTGTTTTTATGTTTTTAACTATTTATAATTATTGACAATTTGTTTTTATTATGTATATATTGAGGCATCAAATTGCTGCTAATTGGGAGCCGCCCTGAGTCCCCCCCCCCCAGGGGGTTGAGAAGGGCGGGGTACAAAAATTCAAAATAATAAATAAATTCTGCATCCACAGTTTCAACCATCCATGGATTGAAATGTGTGTGTGAACAATCCAGAAAGCAAGCCGTAACTTTGTCATTTTATATAAGGAACACCATTATAATGTGTTGTTATATATACCGTATATTCTAGCATATAAGACTACTTTTTAACCCAAGGAAATATTCTCAAAAGTTAGGGGTCGTCTTATATGCTGGAGTAGCCTTATGCATGGGAGTTGTCTTATATGCGGGAGTAGTCTTATACACCGGGAGTCGTCTTATAGAGCGGGTGCTGAAACTTCCAATCCAGATTGGAGAATCTGTGGTTGCTGCATATGATGGAGGGAGCTCAAAAATGGCAGGGGCCGCGTCCCTGCCGTATGCAGCAACTGTATGAAAGCATTAAGGGTGACACTGTACAAGTATGGTAGAAAAAAATTCATTCATCAGGATCCGTGGACTTAATGTGGTCCCGATGGTGAGGTGAAGGGACGACTCACTGGGAAGGTGTAAGTGAAGGGCGGAGCAAGCTGCAGGCATCCGGGGTATGGAAAAAAGAGAAAGAGTGACTCTGGGCCCAGAAAAACACAACTCTTACCTGTCTGGCCCGCCCTTGTGTCCTATTACCGTACCTCCTCCTCTGCCTCTCAGATCTCGTTCCTGAAGATTGCAGTGCAGCGGTGCAGGTGCGCAGGTGCGAGATCTGAGAGGCAGAGAAGGAGGTACAGTAACAGGAAAATTACAATATTGAAATCAAATCTAATGCTTTTAAAAATTTTATTTGGTATGCGTTGGAAGAGGGGTAGTCTTATACGGCGAATTTATTTATTTATTTATTTATTTCGCGCATTTCTACCCTGCCCTTCTCAACCCCCGAGGGGGACTCAGGGCGGCTTACAAAAGGCACAATTCGATGCCAACAAACAGATAATAAAATAAACATGTATCAACAGCAGTTACAAAACAATTAAAAACAATCCAATTATACATCACAATTAATAAAAACCAATCTAATATTCAACGTTCGCCAAGCTCAGAATCCGTAGTTCATTCCATATTGTCAAATCCTATCAATTCTAGTCGTCATTGTCCTTTGTCTATCCGCCAGATTACCCAAAGGCCTGGTCCCGTATCCATGTTTTCAATTTCCTTCTAAAAGAGAGGAGGGATGTCGATGACCTAATTTCCCCGGGAAGCGAATTCCACAGGCGAGGGGCCACCACCAAGAAGGCCCTGCTCCTCGTCCCCACCAACCTCACTTGTGATAGAGTTGGGGCCGAGAGCAGGGCCTCCCCTGAAGATCTTAAACTCTGAGGCGGGACATTCGGACATATCCCAAATGCTATATTTTAACTGGAGAAGTTATGCTGGAATATAGCCCATGGGGTCTCTTCCAACTCCTTAGGACATTTTTGATGGGTGAGCATCTGTCGGGAGAGATCGGATGGTGCCTTCATGGCCCTTGGGCCTCATGGCCCTTGGGGAGTCTTCCAAGTCTATGATTCTATGGAAGTCTTGAAACAGAGGCTGGATGGCCATCTGTCGAGAGGCAGTCAATGATATCTTCCTGTCTGTTCTTTACTATTACTTGAACAGCCATGGATTTTGGTATCAACAGGATTCCTGGAACCATACCCTGAGACAACAAGGGACCATATTACTAACCTTGGGGCCTGCCTTCTGTTTCAGTGCCCAGGAGGGACTTTTACCCCAGGGCTCCGCTCCACCCGTGAGTTTCCTGATGACCTGGTGACCTTTGTGCGTGCCCACCCCTTGATGTACAACGCCGTCTACCCACTGCAGCGCCGCCCCCTGCTGGTGAGGACCAATGTGCCCTACAGCTTCACCACGTTGGCTGTTGACCTGGTGGATGCCGTGGACGGGCGCTACGAGGTCCTCTTTCTTGGCACCGGTATGTCTGTAGACACGGGTCTTGCTTTCCAGCTGCGGGAGGGCACAAGCGAGAAACCAGGTCCTGGTGGGCCAGTGCCTGCTTTCTGCAAATATTTATCTTCTTCCACTTCTTCTTCCATTTCTTCCACTTTTAATTCAAATGGGCAAAATGTTGTCACATTGAACCAGGCTAGCTGGAAGTCACTGAGCTTGTGTTACTTCAAATAAATGCAAAGAAGGACAGGCAGTCCCCAAGCTGCAGAGTCTCAGTTATCTGGCACCCATGCGGATTGGTAGGTGCTGATAAATAAAGTTTCGGGTGTCTTGAGAATACAGAGAGTCCTCAAGTTACAAACATCCACCTTACAAACAACTCCAACTTAAGAACAGGGGTGAGACAACAGGAAGTGAGATAAATCTACCGCTAGGAACGGAAATTCACACCTGGAAGAGTTATCCTGGGGTAAGGGGGTCTCTACTGAAGCTTTCTCACTAATCCTTGTTTCCACCACAAGTCAAAACTTTCAAAATCTAATCAAAATCTAATTCTCACAATGGCTTCAAACTACAAGAAAGGAGATTCCATCTGAACATGAGGAAGAACTTCCTGACTGTGAGAGCCGTTCAGCAGTGGAACTCTCTGCCCCGGAGTGTGATGGAGGCTCCTTCTTTGGAAGCTTTTAAACAGAGGCTGGGTGGCCATCTGTCAGGAGTGATTTGAATGCAATATTCCTGCTTCTTGGCAGGGGGTTGGACTGGATGGCCCATGAGATCTCTTCCAACTCTTTGAGTCTATGATTCACGAGCACAGAAAGTGAGGTGAAATCTTCTAAACAGGAGCACAGACAGCAAAACAAACACCATAGGGGTTTTAACCCTTCCTTATTCTATCCAAAGCTAAATATGTATATATTTTTGACTGGAGTAACACTTTAAAAATGGATCTGTTCCAATTTACAAACAAATACAAAACTACAGAACCTATCTTGTTTGTAAAGTGCAGATTGATATATAGATTTTTCCACTTACCAGTATTTTCAATTTGTAACATAAGATGCTTTTCTTGGGCCCCTTCTATGCTTCCATAAAATCTAGATTGTCAAAGCAGGTAATCCACATTATCTGCTTTGAACTGGATTATATAAGTCTACACTGCCAGATAATCCGGTTGAAAGCAGATAATCTGGATTTTGTATAGCAGTGTAGAAGAGCCCTTAATGTCAGGAAAAGACAAGATGGAGCAGAAGTCGGGGGACTCTCTGTCAAATTCAGTACTTCGTTGCTCATCAGTAGATTTAATGATTATTTTTATCGTGGTCATGTTGACTGGGGGATTCTGGGAGTTGTGGTTTCCAAAAAGAAACTTTCCACAGCTCTGCTCAAGCCTTTAAAGTAAACCCTAGAAGAATAAAAAGGCCTTTGCAGCACATTTAGTGGCTCCTTCACAGTAGAAGTCGGAAGTAGTGATCTGAAGGTTAACAGACAGCATTAATATTAGTCATCTCTCCATGTTTGCAGTTTTGACTTTTTCCTTCCCTCCTTTTCTTTCCCTTCTTCCTTCCTTCTCGACCTGTTTCTTTCCTCCCTTCCTTTGCTCTTTGGTTCCATCTTCCTTGTCTCTTCCTTCCTTCCCTCCCTCTTTCTCTCTTTTGTTCCTTCTCTCCTTCCTTCCTTCCTTCCCTCTCTCTTTCCTTTCACTTTTAAAAATTTCCTTCTCTCCTTCCTTCCTTCTCTACCTTCCTTTCTGTCCTTTCTTCTCTCCTTCCTTCCTTCTTTCCCTCTTTCTCTCCCTCCTTCTCTCCTTCCGTCCTTCCTTCCTTTCTTCCTTCCTTCCTTCCTTCCTTCCTTCCTTCCTTCCTTCCTTCCTTCCTTCCTTCCTTCCTTCCTTCCTTCCTTCCCCCTTTCTTTGTTTATGTGTTTTGTGTGTGTATATGCATATATGTGTGTATATATTTGTGTATATATGTGGTTTTGCGCATGCGTTGTAATGTAAATTTTGTTTTTTGGCTTTTTAAGTCTCTTCCGCTGTGTTTTTCAGGGTTTTTATGAGTGATGGTCACTCGTTGGCCTGATAGGTATATTATGTCCAAATTTGGTGTCAATTCATCCAGTGTTTTTTGGGTTATGTTAATCCCACAAGCGAACATTACATTTTTATTTACCGTATATACTTAAGTATAAGCCGACCCGAATATAAGCCAAAACTAGGCTTATATTTGAGTATATACAGTATATAGATTGAAATAGGATGCTCCTTAGAGTGTGCGTAGGTGTATGTGTTTGTGTATGTCACAGGGAGATAGAGAGCCTGTATATATCTCAGTGTGTTTTTTCCTCAGGGAAGGTGGACTTTGCTGTTCATGCCAAGTTCTTTTTTTTTTTCCAGACCAGGGCACAGTTCAGAAGGTTATTGTGCTGCCAAAGGAGCAAGGAGTCTTGGAAGAACTGACCCTGGAGGAGGTTGAGGTGTTTCGAGTGAGTGAGCAAGTCACCCAAATCTGTATTGCTGACCCAAAACACTTCCCATTTGTGTCCCTCTCATGTTCCTTTCCCCCTTTTGCCCTGCAGGTTCCCGCTCCAGTGAAGACACTATGGATATCCTCTAAACGGGTATGTTTTTATTTACGGTTAGAGCAAGGGAAAGATCCTTTGTATTTTGGATGGTGGCTGTCACAATCCACCAATCATGTTGGAAGCTGCAATGGGAAAAAAAAGTTCTGCCAAGCTCTGGTTGGGATATAGATCAGGCATGGGCAAACTTCACCCCTTCCGGTGTTTTGGACTTCAACTCCCACAATTAATAATAATAATAATAATAATAATAATACTTTATTTATACCCCGCCACCATGTCCCCAAGGGGACTGGGGGCGGCTTCATGAGGCCAAGCCCAACAACACATCAGTAAAAACAAAACAGCAAGCAAATAAAACGATACAATTAATATAACTCACATAATCATGACACACAATTTTTAAAAACCTTATGGCTGGGCCAAATGTAATAAATTAAACATTTTAAAATAAACACTGGGCGTGAACAGAGGTAGGAGGTATCTAAGCAGGAGGGTTTTAAAAGATAATGTAGGGAGACCAACCCAACAGGTAATTAAAGTGCTTCTGAGGACATTTTGCAGGGAGTTAATCAGAGCAGGGCATTGTTTCCTTATTCAGGGAAGGCACACTGGAACAGCCACGTTTTCAGGCTCCTCCTAAAGACTGCCAGTGTGGGGGCTTGTCTAATATCCTTGGGGAGTGAGTTCCAGAGTCAGGGGGCCACCATAGAGAAGGCCCTCTCTCTTGTCCTCACCAATCGCGCCTGCGAAGGGGGCGGGAGCGAGAGCAGGGCCTCTCCAGATGATCAAAGAGATCACGTGGGTTCGTACACAGAAATGCGGTCACGCAGGTAGGCGGGTCCCAAACTGTTCAGGGTTTTGTAGGTAAGAACCCGCACCTTGAATTGGGACTGGAAAATGAATGGCAGCCAATGGAGCTCCTTAAACAGGGGGGTAGACCGCTCCATGTAAGTCGCTCCAGTTAGTAACCTGGCTGCCGCCTATTGGACAATTGAAATTTCCAAGCCGTCTTCAAGGGCAGTCCCACATAGAGTGCATTACAGTAATCCAATCTGGAGGTGACTAATGCGTGGACCACCGTGGCTAGATCTGACTTCACGAGGTACTCAAGCTGGCGCACGAGTTTTAATTGTGTGAAGGCCCTCCCAGCCACCGCCGATGCCTGGACTTCAAGCATCAGTGATGACTCTAGGAGGACACCCAAGCTGCAGACCTGTGACTTCAGGGGGAATGCAACCCCATCAAGCACAGGTTGCCACCCTATACCCCGATCCGGCTTACGATCGACCTGGAGGACCTCTGTCTTGTCGGGATCGATCCTCAGCTTATTCATCCTCATCCAGACGGCCACAGCGGCCAGGCATTCGTCCAATACCCAAGGGACTTGTTTGGAATTAGATGGAAAGGAGTAGTAGAGTTGGGCGTCATCCGCGTAGAGATGGCACTCAACTCCAAAATTCCGGATGACCTCTCCCAGCTGTTTCATGTAGATGTTAAAAAGCATGGGGGACAGAATGGAACCTTGCAGGACCCCACAGGTCAAAGGCCAGGGGTCCGAGCAGGTGTCCCCCAGCCTCACCATCTGGGAACGGCCTTCCAAGAAGGCTGTTAGGAATCGTGGGAGTTGCAGTCCAAAACACCTGGTGGGCCAAAGTTTGCCCATGCCTGATATAGATAAACTACTATAGATAAACTGATATAGATAAACCACTGTGGGGGAAATAGCAAAAAACGCACTGGGTTCAGTCCAGTCATTTTGCCCTCTTTCCTTTGTAGCAACAGCTGTATGTCTCCTCAGATGTGGGGGTCTCCCAGCTGAGTCTGCATCGGTGCCGTGAGTACGGAGAAGCGTGTGCCGACTGCTGCCTGGCCCGGGACCCCTACTGTGCCTGGGATGGCCAACGCTGCACCCGCTACAGCCACACCGCTAAAAGGTGAGGTCATTGAATCCTAATGTTAGAAGGGATCCCAAGGGCCATCCAGACCAACCCACTTCTGCCATGCATGAAGACATTAACAAAGCACTCTTGACAGATGGCCAACTTTTACCTATTGCTTAGGTGGAATATATTTTCCTGCAATTTGATTCCGTTGCTCCATCTCTTTGGAAGCTTTAAAAGCTTCCAAAGAAGCCTCTACCACACTCTGGGGCAAAGAGTTCCATGGCTGAACAGCTCTCACAGTCAGGAAGTTCTTCCTCATGTTCAGATGGAACATCCAGCCTCTGTTTAAAAGCTTCCAAAGAAGGAGCCTCCACCACACTCCGGGGCAGAGAGTTCCACGGCTGAACAGCTCTCACAGTCAGGAAGTTCTTCCTCATGTTCAGATGGAATCTCCTTTCTTGTAGTTTGAAGCCATTTTTCCATGTCCTAATCTCCAGGGAAGCAGAAAACAAGATTGCTCCCTCCTCCCTGTAACTTCCTCTCACATATTTATACACGGCCATCATGTCTCCTCTCAGCCTTCTCTTCTTCAGGCTAAACATGCCCAGCTCTTTAAGCCGCTCCTCATAGGGCTTGTTCTCCAAACCCTTGATCATTTTAGTCGCCCTCCTCTGGACACATTCCAGCTTGTCAATATCTCTCATAGCAACGCCAAGCGTTGTTTTGCTTGCTTGCAGCTTAGTGTGAATGTCTTACGATCTAATTGGGAAGAGATCTTTGCATGGGAACGGGAGTGAACCTATTGATAATTTGCCTCCTATCCAGGAGGAGCCGGCGCCAAGACATCAAGCACGGTGACCCCCTGCGGCAGTGCCGAGGATTTAATGCCAAGGGTAAGCCTCTCCTCCTTACTTACTTAGGTGATCCCTCGTTGTCCGAATAGGATCGTCTTCCAAGTTCAGTGTACTTGATTGATTATAGATGCCTGATTACTTAAGCGATCCCTCATTGTCCGAGTAGGATGATCCTCCAGGGTGGGTCCGTATGTGACTGTAGAGCCCTATTCTTGACCTGCATCTTCTCCTGCAGTGAAGGCATTGGTTTCCAGGTGGAAGGCGGTCCTGGTCGGGGTTGGCTTGACGCACCTTCCTCTTGGCATGTTTCTCTTTCACCCTCCATTCATGCTTCTTCAAATTCTACAGCACTTCTGGTCACAGCTGATCTCCAGCTGGAGCGCTCAAGGGCCAGGGTTTCCCAGTTCTCGGTGTCTATGCCAGAGTTTTTAAGGTTGGCTTTGAGCCTCTCCTCCACCGCACAAGAATAACCCTTATTCGTATCCTGGCTTAACAAACGTTGCATTTCCCCCTTATTCAGAACATTGGAATTATTTGGCAAGTCTTAGAGGGACAGTCCAGAAAAAAGAAGAAAATAGCCCTCCTCTGGGGATGAAAAGGCAAAGGCGATCTGTGTTCCATCACAAAAGCAGGAGAGGAAAGGTTATCCCAGCTCCCCAGAGCAGAGCAATGCCTGCTCATCACTCTGGGTAGAAAAATACACATCAGCACTTCTACAAGGAAGATAGTGTAATAAAGGTTGCAAGGAAACCTTGTGTAGTTTAGCTGCAATGACATAAAAAGCATCTCTGCAGCCGAATGAAGAACACAATGTGGAAAGAGACCAGTTGGATCAGAATGAAGCCCCTCTTCTTGCCTCTGGGAAGCCCCATGAAAGCACCCTTCCTTTGTTTTCCCCCACAAGCTGGCATCCATAGGCATACGTCCTCTCATAGCAGAGACTTCACAGTTCCACCATGATGGATAGCCATTGAGAGATTCAGCCTCCATGAATATGCCAGGCCTTTTTTTGTATGAAAACAGAGCTCAGAAAAAAGTCATTGGGGAGGAGGTAAAACCAAAGAATCCCAGAATGCCGCAGCTTGTAATGTATTGCCACAAGCTATGTCAGTGGGGGTTTTCTTTTAGAGGTTGAGAGAGTTTCTCAAAGAAAGAAAAAGAAACTTCTAAGCTCCTCTAGTAGCAAATCTCCACAGTTTAATAAATAATAATAAAATAAAAGTTTTTTTATATACCGCTCTATCACCGCATGGGGAACTCAGGGCGGTTTCCAAGTAACATCACCAAAACATACAGAGTAAACAGCATAACATAACTTTAAGAAAACAACATAAGCATAAAAATTATCACAATAACACATATATTAAAAATAATCCTGCCTGTTCAGAGCAATTAAAAGGCCGGGCCAAGGCTAGCAGCTGCATTAAGATCACTACTGACGGAAAGGTCATGAGTTCGAAGCCAGCTCGGGTCGGAGTGAACTCCCGACCAAAATTGTTTGGCTTGTTGTCAACATTTGCAACCTGAAAGACAGTTGCATCTGTCAAGTAGGAAAATTAGGTACCACTTTGTGGGGAGACTAAATTAACTGCTTTACGAGGCCATAAAAATCTCCAGGAAGTATGCAAGTATGCAAAGAATGAGGAAGCAACAGCTCCCCTGGTGGCCAGAAGCTGGATAGTTAATAGCCTCTGAGTGTCTATCTATATATGTTGTGTGTCTATGGCATTGAATGTTTGCCATGTATATGTACATTGTAATCTGCCCTGAGTCCCCTGCGGGGTGAGAAGGGTGGAATATAAATACTGTAAATAATAATAATAATAATAATAATAATAATAATAATAATAATAATAGTGCAAACTCAAAATATGAGGGGCCCAGGAATTACGTACAGTGCTATAAGAGGCTAACAGCAATAGCAGGTACGGGTCTGTGGCTGCTCATTTCCGGGGCCTATTAGAGGGATGACCGGGGTAATAGCTAGGAAGTATAATGTTTGGGGCTGGGCTAAAGGTTTGTTGCATTCTCAAAGGTTTGTTGAAACCACCAGGTCTTCAAGCTCTTACGAAAGGAGGGGAGGGATGGGGCCTGTCTTATTTCCCTTGGAAGGGCGTTCCAGAGGTGTGTGGCCACCACCAAGAAGGCCCTCTCTCTCGTCCCTACCAATCGTACTTGTGACGGTGGTGGGAGTGAAAGGAAGACCTCCCCGGAAGATCTTCGAGTTCATGCTGGTTTATAGAAGGAGATGTGATTGCGGAGATGATAATAATAATAATAATAATAATAATAATAATAATAATAATGTGACTTAAGCAATATGCAGTCATTGAATTCTTGACAGCAGAAGGTGTCACCCCAAAGGAGATTCATCAGAGAATGCAAGCTGTTTATGGTGATTGTGTTGATGTGAATACTGTGCGTCGTTGGGCGAGTAAGTTTAAAGATGTTGAGGTGACACCTTCTGCTGTCAAGAATTCAATGACTGCACGTTGCTTAAGTCACATTGACCGACCATCTGCGTAGGGTTCCATACTTCCCACTTTAACAACACAACTGTTCAATGCTAAGGCTTCCTGCCAAAATGGAACTGTAGAGGAGAGTCTACTGAACAAGCCAGTACCTGCCGCATATCAGTACTGCCATCTGTTGAGGAGTTACGAAGGTGGAGGCGTTACTTTTCATTCACCCTCGTAATGCCATCTTCTGCCCAAGGAGTTTTGCAGCTCTACTTTTCAGAGAGATTGGTCTGTGAAAGACAGCATATTGGAGGAAACTATTGGTATGGGACTAGGCCAGTTGATGAGTCATTTATCCTGATGCAAGAGTTTCCTTTTGCATTCTTGCCTCTTGCAAACAGGGAATTACATTTCAGTAATTTTAGATTAGTCAGGAACATCTTGTAGCCTGGGATTTTGCATCCCCTGTGCTGCTTCCCAGGAAGGATTTGCTGTGACGTCGGTTGCAATGAGCGTGTCCTATAAAACGTTGAGGCTGGCAGTTAAGAGGATAAACGAAAATGATGCATAACTCATCATGCCCTCTTGCTTCACTGAATACATGTGGTTTTGCACGTTCAGTAGGGAATGGCCTGCCTTGTTTCACCCTGCCTTTATTAGCATAGCATAATCATTTCCTAACCAGATCAGACTAACTCACTCTTGAGAGCCATTGCCAGGTCTTAAACCATTTTTGCTGAGTAAGACTTTGCTGTTTCCTTGCTTTCCTTCTCACTGGGGCAACGGCATACATATATGGGGCTTAGTCATCTTAGGCAGACCACCCCCTCCTCTCTATTCCCTATTTTTGCAGCCAGTTTGGGTTTGTTTTGATCCTGGGAGAGGTTTAATAGAACCTAGTGACTGAAGCTTTCCTGTTAACACATGGTGCCGATACCATTTGCCATTTTCAGCACTTCAGAAGGTAGGGTTGTGTAGATTCCTGGAGACTAGAAGTTCTCCAAGTCATGTGCTTGGGTGCTTCTCTTTTCAGCTGTTAAAGAGATATTTTCATGCAATTTTTTCAAGGCACTGAAATGCCAAGCTGCTTTCTCTTGAGTGCCTAAGATGCAAGATGGTTTTGTTTGATGCTTCTTTAAAAGCTCAAGGCCTCATGTAAGCCGCCCCAAGTCCCCGTTGGGGGAGATGGTGGTGAGGTACAAATAAAGACGATGATGATGATGATCAGGGGCGGCTCATCCATTACGCGAAGTAAGCGGTTGCAGAACACTTTTTTTTTGCCAGGGGCGCAGAGGCACCTCTGTAAATGCCCCTCAACCGCCACTTGAGGAGCACCCCCTCAGCTCACAACAGCCCTAGCAGTCCGGGGGGAGCCTCGGCTTTCTTGCCTCGCTGCTGGGCGATCCTCTTCCCAAAGGGGCCGGGCCCTTGAGCCTCGCCTAGCCCCTCTCGTTCCTGCTCCACCCGGCCACCGGGTGCGCGAGCAGAGCCGGCGCTCAATCGTTCTCTGCATTCGATCCCTTCCCCATGACCGGCTCCCTTTCCCGATCCCCCGTGCTCCACCCGCCTCCTCTCCTCTCCCCAATCCGCGGGTGGGCCAAGGGGCGGAGCCACCGTGCCTGGCCCGCTTCAGGTCCGGAGGCGTGTCTGAAGACCCCAGCGTGTGCACCAAAAGTCGCCTCTTCTCCTGACTTTCTCTTCAGCCATTGGGACCAAGAGAGAGAGAGAGAGAGCCCCTCCGGCTGGAGGTATCTCCCACCTCCGCTCCCTCCTTTGTTTTTGCGCCTACCTTCAGGAAAGGTGGGCATCTCCATCTCTCTCTCTCTCTCTTGGTCCCAATGGCTGAGGAGAAAGTCAGGAGAAGAGGTGACTTTTGGTGCACACGCCAGGGTCTTCAGGCCCCTCCGGACCCAAAGCGGGCCAGGCAAGGGAGCAAGTGCGGCAAGTGTAGTTACTGGGATGTATAGTTCACCTACAATCAAAGAGCATTCTGAACTCCACCAATGATGGAATTGAACCAAATATGGCACACAGAACTCCCACGACGAACAGAAAATATATATCAATGATTGGTTGGAGGGGGGCGCACCAAAATACTGTTTGCTTACCATTGAAAATTACCTAGGGCCGCCTCTGATGATGATGATTATTATTATTTCTTTCAAGGCTGCCCTCATATTTCTAAGGAACTGGGTACCTGTCCAGAGGTCCAGCCTTCCTATTAGCTTCTCAACTTTAAAACCAACTATGCTTTCAAGCCTATTGCTCGTACAATATAAGAAAGTGTTGGGCACGCAGGTGAGCCATTTTGGACAACAGGCCAAATGTCAATTGATGCCATTCAGTTTTAGCAAAGACTCTTTAATGTACTGCGTATCTTCACAGGCGTGGATACAGATTTTGGACATTTACTACAAAGTGAGTTCTCCCCCTTGCTTATATTCCTGTTCAAAATGGGAACAATCCTGTTCAACATAGGGGGCTCCGAAACCAAGATTATGGCAACCAGACTGATTGATAACTGGCAAATAGGGGCAGAAAACGTGGAGGCTATTACAGACTTTGTATTTCTAGGTGCAAAGATTACTGCAGATGCAGACTGCCGCCAGGAAATCAGGAGATGATTACTTCTTGGGAGGAGAGCAAGGACCAATCTCGATAAAATATTGAAGAGTAGAGACATCACACTGGCAGTGAAGATCCGCATAGTTAAAATAATGGTATTCCCCATAGTAATCTATGGATGTGAGAGCTGGACCTTAGGGAAGGCTGAGCGAAGGAAGATCGATGCTTTTGAACTGTGGTGTTGGAGGAAAGTTCTGAGAGTGCCTTGGACCGCAAGATCAAACCAGCCCACACTCCAGGAAGTAAAGCCCGACTGCTACTGGAGGGAAAGATATTAGAGGCAAAGACCAAGTTATTATTATTATTATTATTATTAACTTTATTTGTACCCCGCTAGCATCTCCCGAAGGACTCGATGCGGCTTACACAGGCCGAAGCCTCAAAACACAATACAGTAAAACATAACACACAATAACAAAGCAAATCAACAAAAGCAAAACAACAACAATGGCAATACATCAAAACATTATTAAAACTGGTTCGGCCGGCGCACTGGGGTACTAGGGTTAAAAGTGCTGAAATGGCAGGAGGCACGTAGGTTTAAAAGTGCGGTGTGCAGCAACGGTTTGTTGAACTAAAGTGCTACTAGGACTTGGGTGGGGATTCCTAGTCTGAGAAAGCACAACGGAACAGCCAAGTTTTTAAATTCCTTCTAAAAAGTTATGGCAGCTGGTTGGGAATCAGCTGCATTAAAATCACTATTTGACTGAGAGGTCATGAGTTCGAAGCCAGCCTGGGCCGGAGTGAGCTTCCAGCCATTTGTCTAGCTTGCTGTCGACCTTTGCAGCCCAAAAGACAGTTGCATCTGCCAAGTAGGAAATTTAGGTACCGCTTATGTGGGGAGGCAAATTTAACTAATGTACGATGCCATAAAAACTCTCCAACGTGCAAAAGAATGAGGAAGTACTCCATCGGTGTCACAAGTGGATAGTGTAGCGACAGCTCCCCTGGTGGCCAGAATTCAAAAAGCATACTCTCACGAAGCTGGAAAGTTAAATACTTACTTACTTAGGTGATCCCTCGTTGGCCAAGTAGGATAGTCTTCCAGGATCAGTATTCTGGTGGGTCCGTAGGTGACTGTGGAGCCCTATTGTTGACCTGCATCTTCTCCTGCAGTGAGGGCATTGGTTTCCAGGTGGAAGGTGGTCTCGGTTGGCTTGACGCACCTTCGTCTTGGCACGTTTTTCTTTCGCCCTCCATTTGTGCCTCTTCAAATTCTGCAGCACTGCTGGTCACAGCTGACCTCCAGCTGTAGAGCTCAAGGGCCAGGGCTTCCCAGTTCTCAGTGTCTATGCCAGAGTTTTTAAGGTTGGCTTTGAGCCCATCTTCAAATCTCTTTTTCCTGTCCACCAACATTCCATTTTCCGTTCTTGAGTTTGGAGTAGAGCAACTGCTTTGGGAGGCGGTGGTCGGGCATCTGGACAATGTGGCCGGTCCAGCGGAGTTGACGGCGGAGGACCATCGCTTCAATGCTGGTGGTCTTTGCTTCTTCCAGCATGCTGACGTTTGTCTGCTTGTCTTCCGAAGAGATTTGCAGGATTTTCCAGAGGCAGCGCTGATGGAATCATTCCAGGAGTTGCATGTGATGTCTGTAGACAGTACCACGTTTCGCAGGCATAGAACAGGGTTGGGAGGACAATAGCTTTATAAACGAGCACCTTGGTCACCTTACGGATGTCTCGGTCCTCAAACACTCTCTGCTTCATTCGGAAAAATGCTGCACTCCCAGAGCTCAGGCGGTGTTGTATTTCGGTGTCTATGTTGACTTTTGTGGAGAGGTGGCTGCCAAGGTAGCGGAAATGGTCAACATTTTCTAATGTTACACCATTAAGCTGTATCTCTGGCATTGGAGAGGGATTGGCCGATGACTGCTGGAACAGCACTTTGGTTTTCTCGATGTTCAATAACAGGCCAAGTTTCTTGTATGCTTCTGCGAAGGCGTTTAGAGTGGCTTGTAGATCTTCTGAATGTGCACATACGACATTGTCATCAGCATACTGGAGTTCTATAACAGATGTTGTTGTAACCTTGGTTTTGGCTTTCAGTCTGCTGAGGTTAAACAGCTTGCCATCTGTCCAAAAGATGATTTCCACTCTGGTGAGAGGCTTCCCATCAACAAGATGAAGTATCATAGCGATGAAGATGGAGAATAAAGTTGGGGCAATAACACATCCCTGTTTGACGCCTGATTCCACCTTAAATGGGTCACTTTGGGAGCCATTGCTGTCCAGGACCGTTGCCATCATGTCATCATGGAGGAACCGCAGGATGTTCACAAATTTGTTAGGGCACCCCATTTTTTGGAGGATAGTCCAGAGTGTGCTGCGATTCACTGTGTCGAATGCCTTTGCAAGGTCAATTAATGCCATGTACAGAGGTTGATTTTGTTCCCTGCATTTTTCTTGGCACTCTCATGCAGTGACGATCATGTCCACGGTTAAATAGCCTCTATGTCTCTGTCTATATATGTTGTTAGTCTGTGGCATGGACTGTTTGCCATGTATATGTGCATTGTGATCGGCCCTGAGTCCCCTGCGGGGTGAGAAGGGTGGAATTTAAATGCTATAAGTAAATACATTGGCCACATAATAAGAAGACAGAAAGCTTAGAGAAGACAATGATGCTGGGGAAAATGGAAGGAAAAAGGAAGAGGGGCCGACCAAGGGCAAGATGGATGGATGGGATCCTTGAAGTGACTGGATTGACTCTGAAGGAGCTGGGGGTGGCCATGGCCAACAGGGAGCTCTGGCGTGGGATGGTCCATGAGGTCACGAAGAGTCAGAAGCGACTGAATGAATAAACAACAACAGAAAAGGGATGAAGTGCAGGTCACTGAATCAGGCGACAGTGTCTGATTCTGAGTGAATGGGAATCTCTTACTTCCCACAGCAAAGAGAAGTATAGGTGTTGTTTCAGGTATGCTTGGAGGAGGTCTGTGAATTAAATGTGAGAAGTCGTATGCAGTACACTGTTAGGATAATTGCTGCTAGTTTTTCCGAAGTAAAAACAATAAAATATGTTAAGTTCACAGAAACAAAGCGGGTGCACACTGCACAGAGTTCAGAGAACCTTATTTTTCCATCTCCTCTGACTCATTTCCCTTTTCTCACAGTAGAGCAGCAATTACGTGAGCAGATCCAATATGGACTAGAAGGAGGAAGTATCTTCTTGGAGTGTGAACCACGATCTCCTCATACATCTGTCAAGTGGCTTATGCAAACAGACGATTCTGACAAACGCAAAGTGGTAAGCCCCTCGTCACGTCTCTACTCGGAATGACTTAACTGTAGTCATATTTGGTCTGTGTAGAGGTTAAAATAATCGAAGAGGACAAATGCAGAAGCTTGTTTCGTTTTAATGCAAGTTGAAACAAAATGGAATTAATTTAAAAAATTAAAATAGCAAGTATCTGGTAGGATTGCTGGCTTTTGGGAGTTGGAAACTATGTGGTTTCTTTCTCAAAAATTATAGCCAGAGATTACTGCAAAATTACTAGACACCGACGTTTTGGGGGGTTGGAACAGAACCTGGGAGATATATAGGCTGTTTACCTGTAATTGTAGTTTCCCGAGTGGTCACCTGTGAATTTGCACATATGGTAATTTCTGCGCAGGAGCAGGAATTACCATATGTGCGATTCACTGGGACCACTATGGAAAAGTAATGTTTGCCATTTGGGGCAAGTTTATATTTCATACCTGTTTATTGATTATTGACCTATATATGCTGTTGTATTTGTGGGCATAGATTACTTTGGTGCCATTTGGGGCAGGCAGCTGCTTTCAGCCTGACTTATAGGATCACAGACCCCTAAGAATTGGGACTGGCCACCAGAGCAATCTGATCCAACCCCTTGCCTTGCAGGAACACCCAATCAAAACACTCCTGACAGATGGTCATCCAGTCTCTGCTGAAACCCCTCCCTCCCAGCAAAGGAGGCTCCACTATATTTCTAGGCCGCCTATTCCACCGTGAAACAACTTTTATGGCCAGAAAATTATTCTTAATACAAATGTCTTTGGATTGCTGTAAGTTTTTCTGGCTGTATGGCCATGTTCCAGAAGCATTCTCTCCTGACGTTTCACCTGCATCTATGGCAGGCATCCCCAGAGGTTGTGAGGTCAAACCAAAAAACTTACAGCAACCCAATGATTCTGGCTATGAAGGTCTTCAGGAAATTCCAAGCTAATCATACCCCACTTCGGGCCTTTTCTGATAATAAAGCAGGGAAGAGGTCATGCCACAGGCTGATCTGGCCGGGGTGGTCCATGCCTTGGTCACCTCTAGATTGGACTACTGTAATGCGCTCTATGTGGGGCTGCCCTTGAAAACGGCTTGGAAATTTCAGCTGGTCCAACGAGCAGCAGCCAGGTTGTTAATTGGTGCTTCCTACAGAGAGAGGTCAACCCTCCTGTTCAGGGAGCTCCACTGGCTGCAAGCCCAATTCAAGGTGCAGGTACTTACCTACAAAGCCCTAAACGGTTTGGGACCATCCTACCTGCGTGACCACATCTCCGTCTATGAACCCACGCGTTCTCTTCGCTCATCCGGAGAGGCCTTGCTCGCAATTCCCCCTGCATCCCAGGCGCGGTTGGTGGGGATGCGAGACAGGGCCTTTTCTGTGGTGGCCCCCCGACTCTGGAACACCCTCCCCAAAGACATTAGACAGGCCCCTACGTTGGCAGTCTTTAGGAAGAACTTGAAGACTTGGCTGTTCCAATATGCCTTTCCAGAATAGGAAAACTCCCAACAACCTGTCCCAGAAGCACTTTATTAGACTTTAAGATTGCTTGCACATTGCACTTACCCTAAAATCCGACATACCACCTGTCACATCAGCACTTTTAATCTGTACCCATTACATTTGGCCCAGCCCAGTTTTATTGTGTTTGGTGTATTGTTTTATTGCTCTGTTGTTTTGATATTGCTTTAATTGTTTTGATTTGCTTTGAGTTGTGTATTGTTATGCTATGTTTTTGAGGCCTTGGCCTTTGTAAGCCGCATCGAGTCCTTCAGGAGATGCTAGCGGGGTACAAATAATAATAATAATAATAATAATAATAATTCTGGACCTCTTTGAGGGAGAAGCAGTACATTAATGTATCTATAACAGGGGTTCTCAAACTTTTAAAGCTGCGGAGCCCTTTTTGAATGAAAAGTTTCTTGTGGAGCCCCAATAAACTTTGGACACAGGGGCCGTATTACATTTCAAAATTTGACAGATGGGCCAGTGACAGATGGATGGAGAATGTTTGTGTGAACTAATGGGGGGGAAAATTACTATGCACAAGACACACACCTTGTTTGCAGTGCAAAAAAAAAGGAAAGAAAGAATACAATTAAAATGAAAAAACAATTTTAATCAACATAAACAGTGTTTCAGAGGAAGACCCCCAGGGCCATCTAGACTTTGCAATAATAATAATAATAATAATAGAGGCAATTCCAGGGGCCATCCAGTCCAACCTGTTTGTGCCATGCAGTAAAACCACAAATCAAAGCACTCCCAACATATGATCATCCACCATTTGAAATAATAATAGTAATAATAACCATAGGAACAACTCCAGGCACCACTTAGTTCAACCTGTTTCTGTCATGCATGAAAAGCAGTCAAAGTACTGGCAGGAAGGCCTTGCAGGCCATGGTGACGGCGGGATGGCCCCATAGGCTCCCTCACAGGCTGCCAGAAGGTCTCTTTACCAACTGGAAGGCCATCTCCACTGGCCAGAAGGCTGCCTTGCTAGCAGAAAGTCTTACAGGCTGCACTGGTGGCAGGAAAGCCCTCTTGCTGGCAGGAAGTCCTCGTAGACCATGCTAGCGGTAGCTGGGCTCCAAAGGCCGTGTGCTTCCTAAGCAAGGTGGGGGGTGCCTAAGGGCTCCATGAAGCAGTTTGAGAACCGCTGATCTAGAAATATACTAAAAACAGCTTGTTACCCATTTATCATTCTTTTCTGTTCCAGTTGTCCCGAGATCGTGTGCTGCTACGAACCCCTCAGGGGGTGCTTTTAGGACCCGTGACGCCAGCTGATGGTGGGCTCTACCAATGCATTGGCACCGAGAATCGCTTCCGCCACACTCTCCGCCGCCTCCGTCTGCATGTCCTTCCACGTGCCTTGCTTGAGGGAGCCATGGCCCAGGAACAGCCGCCGGCCCTTGGCATCTGTGAGAGCTATTGGCAACAGCTCCACAGGGGCCAGGACACCAGCCGTGGTCGGAGTGGCCGCCAGTCCCACAGCGGTCCTAACCTTTGGGACTTGGAACAACAGGCCAATTGGCAAAGAGCATTACAGCATTCTCTGAACTGGACAGCAGGAAGTGCCCAGCACTCCCAAAGCAGCAGCAGCCTTCGTCGGCATCAACACCACCATCACCACCGCTCCAAGGCATGGACAGGCCACCGTTCCCCCCCTCGAAGCTGAGTGGAGGGGCAAGGGGAGTTGGGGGGCAGAGAAGGGTCTCTTGACCCATGGTTTTTTTGTGTACAAGAGTGACATTCCAATGGACTCTTCTTCAGAGAGCTAGGTGGATATAGACATGGGGAGAACCTCTCCCTGCATCCTTCACCCCAACCTGAGGGGACAACACTGTTGCTAACAGGGTGTGTTGTGTTGTGTGTCCAGGCTAATTCCAGGGTTTTGCAGGACCAGGGCTCACTGGCTTTTTTCACAGATGTAAATATGAGCAGTGCTGATTCCAGGGGCTTTGGTTTTAGAGTCTATTTTTTACAGTGTTCATTCCTCTTTCCCTACAGCAGGAAATTGGTGTGGCTTCCTTCAACATTTTTAACCCCATGATTTTATTAACTCTGTATTGCAGGAACTGATTGCAGAAAATAAAAAAGTGCTGACTTCTTTTCTAAACAAAACGTCAAAGGCCTGATCCTTGTGGATGAATGTCTTGCTGAGAATAGTGAATGACATCAGCAGCCAAGGATTTTTTTTTTAAAAAAAGTAGCTTGAGCTAACATAAATCTTGACTATAGCAGAAAGCATTAAACCAAACTTCAGTGGAAGTGGAAAGCTCCGTACTTGTTTTTTTGTGGCCAAATGAGCAAATATAGCCAACGTATATGAAGCTGCTCTCAATCAAGCTACAGTTGATTGTGTATCCATTGCCATTCCAGCTGAAACACAACAATCAGCAATAGTGTGCAGCTCCTGGGGGTCACTTCCAGTGGTGGTTACAGCAGTGATGTCTCTTAGAATGAATGCATTTTTCTCTGTACATTGGAAACATTTTCTCCTGTGCCTTTGTATATCTACTGTTTTGTTCAGGAGGGGGCTGGAACACCTGACAGTCTTATATTTACTGGTGAGTTTGCTTTCTCCACCTTTCCCACTCTGATTGGAGAAGAGAGACCCTCTACTTGACTAGCTGCTTTCCTCCAGTCACTGGCAGAAGTTGTGTTTAAAGGAATGGGTGGATGACAATTCCTAGTATTCTTCATTGCACACTATGCTGCTGAGAGGTGGTTTGTTATCATCAACACAATACATGATTAGCATACCTGACACTTTTAAATGTCACTTAGCTGACTTTGGTGGAAAGTACTGGCAACTTTGAAATTTTTTAAAGCCACTGAAACCTGGGGCTGTCAGTTGCTAGTAGCAGTGGACTTCATATATTCATTTCACAGAGTGTGAGCTAGTGTGCACTGAATGAGGAAGGCTCTTCTGATACATACTCTTCCCAGGCCACCTGAGATTTTGTTATCTGGAAGAAGCTACTGGGAGTTATACAGGGTGAGGCAGCATAACTTCCTTTTTTCAAAACTTAATAATACCCATTGTATGAATCAGAAAGAAATTATAAGTAGGCGCATACCTAAAGTTTTATTTTACGTAGTTTTGAAGATCAAATTAGGTAGGTGACGTCCCCCATTCTCCATACACTGATGTTGGCGTTTGTCATAACTCTTGCCAGCATAACAGGCATTATGTTGGCAATTTCTTCCTGGATGTTGGTCCTCAAATCTTGTAGGGTCACTGGACGGTTCACATAAACATTTGTCATGACTCTTGCCAGCATAGCAGGTGTTATGTTGGCAATTTCTTCCTGGATGTTGGTCTTCAAATCTTGTAGGGTCCTTGGACGGTTCACATAAACACGGGATTTCAAAAAGCCCCATAGAAAAAAATCACAAGGGGCCAAATCTTGAGAGCGGGCCGGCCACTCCAAATCCGCTCGAAAAGTAGGCCTCAACGGCAAAAGTGCGCTCCTCGCTGTTCCCACGCATGATGGCGACTGAAACAAGACAAAGCAGCAATTTCTTCCTGGATGTTGGTCTTCAAATCTTGTAGGATCCTTGGATGGTTCACATAAACACGGGATTTCAAAAAAACCCCATAGAAAAAAATCACAAGGGGCCAGATCTGGAGAGCGGGCCGGCCACTCCAAATCCGCTCGAAAAGTACGCCTCAACGGCAAAAGCACGCTCCTCACTGTTCCAACGCATGATGGCGACTGAAACAAGACAAATCAGCAATTTCTTCCTGGATGTTGGTCTTCAAATCTTGTAGGGTCCTTGGACGGTTCATATAAACACGGGATTTTAAAAAGCCCCATAGAAAAAAATCTGGAGAGCAGGCCGGCCACTCCAAATCCGCTCGAAAAGTAGGCCTCAATGGCAAAAGCACGTTCCTCGCTGTTCCAACGCATGATGGCGACTGAACTGTGTCAGGACAAAACTTTATACTCCCGCCTCTCGAACGAGACCACTAGTGCTCCGCTACGTCTTCAACGGACTGAATGGCACGCATTTTAAAAAAGGAAGTTATGCTGCCTCACCCTGTACAACCTGGTAATTTCCTATTCATCTCCTTCATTTCTAAAATGCTACCTAGTGTTAAGGTACACTGAAATACTTCTTTTCTTACTTTTCTTCACTGTAAAAGTGGTGCTCATTCCTATTTTACAGCCAGTCGTTGATAATTGGGAAGCAATCTCTCCTATTCCTGACCACTTGTATTTTCTAAGCAGCTTTGGAGAAACTATCAAAAAAAATTACAGGTATACACCATGTCTTCTGGAGCCCCAGTGGCGCAGTGGGTTAAACCCCTGTGCCGGTAGGACTGAAGACCAACAGGTCGCAGGTTCGAATCCAGGGAGAGCGCGGATGAGCTCCCTCTATCAGCTCCAGCTCCTCATGTGGGGACATGAGAGAAGCCTCCCACAAGGATGATAAAACATCAAAAACATCCAGGCATCCCCTGGGCAACGTCCTTGCAGACGGCCAATTCTCTCACACCAGAAGTGACTTGCAGTTTCTCAAGTCGCTCCTGACACGACAAAAAAAAAAAAAAACACAAAAAAACCCCATGTCTTCTGGAACCGTTCTAGATCTCCAAGAAGCAGTATCTGAAGGAAATATTAAGGCTTTCCATGAAGACATAAAGGGCAGAAGATAGGTACACAATTTTGTACATTTCTTAATTTTTAAAGCCATTACAATGGTACAATGGGCACAGCTGTTTTATATTAAATTTAAGTCTTGGGTGAATTTCCAACAGGCATGCTGCTAGCAACAGATAATTTTTGTAAGGCCAGCATCCTATTTACCAATGCAAACAGTGGAGATGCAGCCGCTTGCTAGTTGCTAGGGGAGCAAGCAGGGCAGTTCAACTCCAATGAGCACGACTTTCAAAGCTGCTACATCTGGGTGACTGATTCCTGTTTGAGTCACCAAAAGGATTTCACCCCATGAATTCCAATTCCTCCTCTTTTGACATTCGGCTTCAACGCTGCTTATGAGGTGCGTTCGCAAGAGTAAAAAGTCCCCCAGTTGTTTTAGGGGCAAGCCCAACAAAACACAAACAACTCATTAACCTCTCTCTGTCTACACCTTACTATTCTGCTGTCTTCATCTACTAGTCCTACTATTCTCTGGCTAACTTTCCGATTCTGAAATGTTTAAAGACGTATTCAGCATTCATTTTTATAACTAACACATTTGCTTCTCAAGTTTATTCTGTTTGTCTTACCAACTACCTATCTTGCCTGCAGGCAAATCTCTCACGCTTCTGACTGGGTGAAAATCTGTATGCTCACGCCCACACTTTCAAAACAAGACAAATCAGCAAGCCAGAGCTACAATGTTTGGACCGTTTTCCTGCCATGTTGTAGAAATGTACAAGGGGAGCAACGGGCAAGATGTGTAAACAGCACCATTTAAAAGAGTGACCAAATGACACCCCTGACTAAACAGACGGGCTCCAAGCCAAAAGCTAAGCAAGTTCATTAACCTCCAAAGTTTAATAATAATAAAAAATCATAATACAATAAAATAACACGCCCCTCCCTACCCCTCAACAGCCCACCCTCCTCTGCTGGAGAAAATAAAGGAAAAACACTAAAAAGAGAAAGACAAAAGACTTTAGTGTCAGAGCCTGAGGCAGCATGGGGCAAGGAAAGTGAGGGTGGAGTAGAGGCTGAAGTGGAACTATAAGGTCCCTTGCCCTTTCCACCACCCCAAAGATCAAAGTGGTTGCCCAAATTCCTATAAAACCCAACAGGTACCAGAGGAGGATAGGAGTGTTTGGGGAGAGTTGCCCAGCTGTCCCATAGGAGGGGCTACCCCTGCTGAATCCAAGAGGTGCCGGGACAATGAGCCTGGCCCTCGGGGGGTGGGGGGCTCCCAGCTCCTCCTGGCCGAAGCCAGGCTCTGTGGCTAGTCCCAGCACACACTGCTACCACCCCGAACAGGTTTCCGCGAGGCTCACCTTCTCGCAGCAAGAGGGCTAGCATCCTCTGCTGCCTCTGCTGAAGGGAGCCGGCGGACTCTGTGCGCTGGTGACCCCTGCAATGCCTCTCCCCACTTTCGAGGTATCAACAGTACAAAAGGAGGAAAAAGAAAAAGAAATATTAACATCGTCTGAAAATAAGTCTGGTGCGGGGCCAGTGCTGAATCCTAGGTGGGGGTTGGGGTGGGCGAGTTGTAGTCCCCATCTTCTGGGGCTGGCTACCCTCCCATGCAGAGTGCTAGTCAAACCAACAGAGTGACCCGGGGCTGCCAGAGTCCCTTGCAGTGCAGTATAGTCCAGAAGGAGGAAATCCAGGCATCATCTAGCCGTCACAACTGTGGGGGAAGAGGAAGACAATTACTATCCATGATACAACGGTTCACTTGATCGGGGGCAGGAGAAGCCAGTGAGCCA
The DNA here is from genome assembly GCF_025583915.1 of Anolis sagrei ordinatus. Lineage (NCBI taxonomy): Eukaryota > Metazoa > Chordata > Lepidosauria > Squamata > Anolidae > Anolis > Anolis sagrei. The sequence goes on along the minus strand of NW_026845477.1, from coordinate 134,056,069 downwards.
GTCCCCTCCAGGGCTGTATGCCCATCACGTATCCTCCTTGCCACTCACCCCAACTCCATTGTGGCTGCAATCTGTGCCTGCTTCAGGGGGAGCGCAACCCTGGGGCAGCCCTTGCTCTGCCCCCCGGATCTTCTTTGGCTCTAGTTCCTCCTTGGGCACGGGCGGGCAGTCGCCCCGCTCTGTCTTACGCTTCCGCCGTCGCTCTGAGTCCCGCCCTCGCCCCCGGGTGACACGCCGCTCCGCTTGTTCCAGCTAGAAAGGAATGAATAGCCAGGATATAAATGGTACTAGTAGTAGTCATTTTATTGATTAGCCCTTAGGCCATATCACAATAAGAAACAGAACAACAAGGCCTGACAAGATCTGATCACACTCCACGTAGTAAGTTAAAATAAGACACTTAGAACAATACAGTAAATAGATATGATAAGACATGATAAAACTGATAAACTGATCAAGCTGAGCATACACATCACACTTCATTATCACCCCCACAATTCACTCCAATCAGCCCTACATATGTGGTTCTCAGACGTATTGTTTTGCTTAAGTACAGAGCTGTTTTATATGTTATTTTTGGGTCTTGCCCACACATAAAATATGTTGTTCTGATGTGAGAATCCCAATACATTGTCTGTTTGATATATGGACCAAGGTGTAAGTCTCTCACCTTTTGATACAATTTGCAATCAAATAATATGTGTGCTATATCCTCAATTTCAGGTGCCCTGCAGATACAACTCAGTTCATTATAAGGGATGCTGTTAAATCTCCCGTATCTAACCATTGTCTCTAGCTGATCAAATCTGGCTCGAGTGAATATCTCCCTAAGATGTTTTGGTATTTGCATTTTTAGGTAGTTAGCAGTTTGAAAGGTACGTTTATATTGACTCAGCCATTTTAGGTTAGCAGTCTTACTGAGGGTGGCTATGTCTTTTTGTGCTTCTATATCCAAAATTCTTTGTATAGCACCCTTTCTTACTTGGTCATTTGAGGCGCAGGAGACAGGAAGTCCACAACTTCTTATATAATTTGTCAGTTGTGTAATCCAGGAGGTCAGTAGTTGGGATTTTATCTGTTCTAGTAGGCACAATTTTGGGAGTTTATCAGGCTCCATTACATTGATTTTACACCAGTAATTGTACGCTCTAAGTTTAGACTGTGCATTGATTGCGTAGATTTCCAGTTCTGCTCTCACTGCAGCAGCGGAGGTCCTTTTATCTACTCCCAGTATGCTTCTCAAGTGCTGGGATTGTGCTTGTTCTATTACTGAGATGGAACTTAAACCCCATACTTCTGCTGCATATAAAAGCATAGGTGTAACCTTAGCTTTATACACTTTAATTATTGGGATTAGGGTACCTGGGTAGCTATGTGTTTTTAGCTTAAGTATTAGATTCAGGCTAGCCTTTGAACAGCTCTTTCTCACAGCCCAGATTCCCAGCCCACATTTACCAGTTTCCTTGACCCTGTAAGAAATCTAAAACTTTCTAAAAATATTCCTAATGGTGGCAATAACCACAAAACAGCAAACATATTTGAAGTGTGGCTAAAAGCACATGTGGCATTTCTTGAGGTAGAATACCATTAAAACAGTCGACAGCATAGGAATGCTGCAACGTTGCTCCTGTGTGAAATTTTCAGAGATACTGTGGAATACGAAAAACCCTTTCAACCACAAAAGGCTACTTCCAAGACAATATTTATGTGATTCATGTGCTTATGAGGCAGTTAGCTCCCATCTTGGAAGAAAGTAGTTATGTGCCTTCAAATTGTGTCCAACTTATGACAACTAAGATGACACTATTATGGGATTTTCTGGGGAATGAGAGTATGATTTGCCCATGAATTCACAAAAGGTTTCAATGGCATGACTGAGGAATTGAACCTTATACCACAGTCTTAATACTCAAACCACAACACCACACTGGCACTTGGGAAAAAGGTCGGATAAAAATTCAATAAATAAGCTCGTCCTGTTCTGCTGTTAATTATCAATCAGCTCCCCAGCATGACATATATGATAAACTCTGCTCCCCTAACCTTTATATACCCATATATAAGACTCCAATATGTAAGATGAAATTTATGCAACATTGGCAAAACTGCAACATTTGTTCTAGTGGACTATAAGTTGATCTTTACAATGATGCCACCAGAAACCACTTCAAAAATGATAAATGATTATATTGTAAAGAAATGGGCATAATTTTGTAGTAAGGTGAGTTTTTTTTTTGTCGTGTCAGGAGCGACTTGAGAAACTGCAAGTCGCTTCTGGTGTGAGACAATTCGCCGTCTGCAAGGACATTGCCCAGGGAACGCCTGGATGATCTGATGTTTTTATCATCCTTGTGGGAGGCTTCTCTAATGTCCCCGCATGAGGAGCTGGAGCTGATAGAGGGAGCTCATCCGCCTCTCCCCGGATTCGAACCTGCGACCTGTCGGTCTTCAGTCCTGCTGGCACAGGGGTTTAACCTACTGCGCCACCGGGGGCTCCATAAAGTGAGTTAAAATGCATTAAAAATACCTTAGTTCTGAGTGATAATAAGCCAGACAGAAAGTCCTTGAAACTCTGTATCATTCCATTTTTACCATGTGTTACTGAGAAGTTGTTGCAAGGTTGCAACTGAAACTCCTTTTCTGCTATTTCTGTTACAGAAGGGATCACAATTAATTCAAAAACAGGAAAGGAGGAGTTTCACACACAAAGGGGATATCTGTCAATGGTTATGTTATATCACAAATAAAAAGCAGCTACTCACATCCAGCAGCTGGTGGAATTTCTCAACCTGAGGGGCATAGGCTGCCTGGAGCAGGCGCCAAATGCTCTGGCTTTCATCTAATGTCACCTCCAGAAGGTCGCCCTCCATTAGCAGCTCCTCCAAGGGAAGACGGATGGTATTGGGCAGCTCCAGCACAGGGCCCTGCAGCTGCGGCAGGTAAGAACCGAGCACCTCCAAGTCTGTGAAAAAGGCACAAGCACAACTGAAGGGAAGACCTAGGATCCTCACCCCCGTGCACAGAGCGGAGATTCATCCTCTCTCCCCCACCCCCACCCCCACTGCTGTTCTAACTAGGCATTGGAAAATTGGAATAAGGTTTTCACTGGCTGCCGTTAAGTTGCCAAGCCAAATTCAAAGTGCAGGTTATGGCCTATAAAGCCCTAAACAGTTCGGGCCCCGCCTATCTTCACGATCGCATCTCCCCTATGAACCTGCGTGAACTTTAACATCTTCCGGGGAGGCCCTACTTTCGCTCCCACCAACCTTCACATGCACGGTTGGTGGGGACGAGAGAGAGAGGGCCTTCTCGGTGGTGGCCCCCCGTCACTGGAACGCCCTTCCTGGGGAAATAAGACAGGCCCCATCCCTCCCCTCCTTTCGTAAGAGCCTGAAGACCTGGTGGTTTAAACAAACCTTTGAGAACGACTAGTTCTAGCTCTGCCCCAGATGCTGTTGAAATTGGCCATATCTTTTTCTACCAATTACCCAGGTCACTCTCTTCTATTAGGCCCTGGAAATGTACAGCCATAGACTCTACCTAATTTCCTGGGCCCTCTAAAATCGCATTAGCCCGGCCCGGCCTTTTAAACTGCTTTCAAAGGCAGGATTATTTTAAATATATGTGCTATTATGGTTTTTAATACTTATATTGTCTTGTTAATTTTATGTTTATGCTGTTTTCTTTGTATGTATTGGTCATGTTACTTGGAAACCGTGTCCCCTTGGGGAGATAGAGCGGTATATAAATAAAGTTTTGTTGTTGTTTTGTTGTAAGGTCACTTCCCATCCCTGTAAGCGAAATGAAAAAATCAGACTACATAACTTTAACAATGGAAGGATGTTACTTGAGCAATACCTGAGGGAGGGGAGCTGTTTTTTTCTGGAGCAGTGGAGTCCCCATTCTCCACTGAAACCTGGAAAAGGAAGGAAAGAAAAAAAGGAGAGATTAAAAGAGACTGCTGAGCCAAAGATGCAATCCTCGTTAGAATACCTCATTCAAACAAAATGGCATGGATGCCAGCACCTACTAAGATTTCTTTGAGGCTACAACTCAATCAGACAAAGGCAATACATATAACATATACTGGACACAGTGCCTGAAACCTCTAGAACTTCTCTCACTAACCCAGAGAATAGCTAATTTGATGTGTTGGCCAGAAGAGCAATGCTCTGGCAGTAAGACATTTGACAGATGGCCTTCTCTGGGTGAAACAACATCAGTTTACCTGAGTTTAAAAACTTTAACCACTGATATTCAAAAGACTGCTAAGAATAACTGGTACATCAAGCAGTTAAGGCTGGTTGCTCTGGATGCACAGAACAGATCAGTGGGCTACGGCCTACTCCACTGCTGCTGCATCTACAGTCCTGCTGATTTTGGGGAAAAGAAGTTCGGCTTTCCCCCTAAGATTATGAAGGACCCCCCCCCTTTTTTATGCTCTCAGAAGCTTCTAGGAAATGACATTATTCTTAAAAACAAGACAATCTGCATGCACTTGGTTCATCTTTTTAAAAAGCATTCCACCTTAAATATTTCATGGATCTTAGAGTGAAATTATCTGTTGCCAAGTTGTTTTCTTGGGGGGGGGGGGGGGGGGGGGCACACAAAAACATTTTGTGCTCACTTTGTACCAGGCCATCAAATGCTAATCAAGGTAGTCAGTTGAAACATTCACACCTAGCTCCAACAGACAAGAGTTCTTTGTCCCACCCTGGTCATTCCACAGATATATAAACCCACTTTTCCTAGTTCCAACAGACCTCACTACCTCTGAGGATGCTTGCCATAGATGCAGGCGAAACGTCAGGAGAGCATGCCTCTAGAACATGGCTATACAACCTGAAAAAACCTACAATAACCCAGTGATTCCAGCCATGAAAGCCTTTGACAATATATTTTGTTCTCTCTCTGTGTGTGTAAGCAACCCTTAGAAGAAGGGTACACAGACAACAGAATGAGAAACCTTCAGAAACAGCTGAAGGACAAGGTGTGTTGACTCAGTGGCCAACTTCCACAGAAACTTGGCCATAGAATCACACTGGAGGGTCTAGAAATTCCTAGATAAAACATTTAAATAAAATCCACAGAAGTACATTCCTCAAATGTGGAGAGCTGACTGTGTATCATAGGCTCAGCAGCAAGGTTGTTGTTGTTATTATTGTTGTTGTTGTTATTATTATTGCATTTGCTGAATCTCACATATTGCTTGGCCAGACAACCAAATCTTTGATGTCTTCTCTGAGAACTCTCCTAACATCTCATATGACATCTCCAACTAACATTTTTGTTGTTTATTCGTTCAGTCATTTCCGACTCTTCGTGACCTCATAGACCAGCCCATGCCATTGCTCCCTGTCGGCTGTCACCGCCCCCAACTCCTTCAGAGTCAAGCCAGTCACTTCAAGGATCCCATCCATCCATCTTGCCTTTGGTTGGCCCCTCTTCCTTTTTCCTTCCATTTTCCCCAGCATCATTGTCTTCTCTAAGCTTTCCTTTCTTCTCATGATGTGGCCAAAGTACTTCAACTTTGTCTCTACTATCCTTCCCTCCAATGAGCAGTCAGGCTTTATTTCCTGAAGTATGGACTCGTTGGATCTTCTGGCGGTCCAAGGCACTCTCAGCACTTTCCTCCAGCACCACAGTTCAAAAGCATCTATCTTCCTTCGCTCAGCCTTCCCTATGGTCCAGCTCTCATATCCATAGGTGACTACAGGGAATGCCATTGCTTTAACTATGTGGATCTTTGTTGCCAGTGTGATGTCTCTACTTTATCAAGATTGGACATTGCTCTCCTCCCAAGAAGTAAGCGTCTCCTAATTTCCTGGTTGCAGTCTAACATGGAATACTTTAAATCAATGCTTCTGATGTGAGATACAATGTTATAAACTTTTCTTTAAAATGTGTAAGGTTACATATTTGTGCTATATTTTAACAGTATGGAATGTTAAGATATATTGGGAATATAAAATATTAGGCGACTTAATATCTCTCAAGAGAAAAAGACTAGGCAGACCCAGGTCACTTAGGCTCAGAGGAAAGGACACATGTTTAAGAGGGAGAGGTACAAGTTTTAGGAATGTGAGGCAGATGAGAACTGGACTTAATTAGTCAGGATTTGCATATTAAATAAACAATCTTTGAAGTTATTTCATCTCCTGGCTGATAAATTACTTTTGTACTATGCTTGAGAAGTGATATTAGAAAGCTCTAATATCTAATATCTAATACCAAAGCCACACAGTGTCTATGGTATTATTTATTTATTTACAGTATTTATATTCCACCCTTCTCACCCGCAGGGGACTCAGGGCGGATTACAATGTACACATATATGACAAACATTCAATGCCAAAGACACACAACACATGTAGACAGTCAGAGGCCATTTAACATTCTACTTTTCTGGCCGCCAGGGGAGCTATCGCTTTCATCGTCTATCTTGCAACACTGATGAAGTACTTCCACATTCCCAACATGCTTTGCTGGAGTCTTTTTTAGGTGGTACCTAATTTTCCTACTTCACAGATGCAACTGTCTTTCGGGTTGCAAAGGTCGACAACAAGCTACACAACTGGTCGGAAGCTCACTCTGACCCGGGCTGGCTTCGAAGTCATGACCTTTTGGTCAGAAGTGATCTTAATGCAACTGACACTCAGCCAGCTGCACCACAGTCCTGGTGGTAGCAACAATTATTCAAGTGTAGTGGTGTTCAAGAGGGAAAGCAAATCAATAAAATCCCACACAGGAACCAAGAGTAGCAGTGGAATTAGAGAAAGCCCTAAAAGTAAGATTCCCCCTCCTCTAATGTGCCAGGAACCATCACATATTTCTGCCCAATGAATTCATTTGTTTGTTTCTTTCTTAGAAACTCTTCAGAGACCAACATTTTGAGCAGCATGGTTTTAAACCACATGGGAAAAGTGAACATTATTACTCAAATTGGATTTTCAAGACAATGCCACTCTCCAGCACTTTAATGTCTATGCAAGAGGAATCAAGAACCATTCCTTCACATCCCTTCCAAGGGAAATAGGATAGGCCCCATCCCTCCCATCCTTTCGTTAGAGCTTGAAGACCTGGTGGTTTCAACAAGCCTTTGAAAATGACCAGTTCTAACTCAGTCTTACACATTGTCGAATATGGCCTTATTTTTCCTACCAATTATCCAGATCATTTCCTCTAATCGGCCCCGGAATGAACAGCCACAGACCCGTACCTAATATTATTGTTGCCTGCGATAGCATTGCACTTAATTCCCGGGCCCCCTAGAATTTTTGGGCTTGTACAAATCTTGGCCCGGCCTTTTAAAAATTTTAATTGCATTGAACAGGCAGGATTACTTTTAATATGTGTGTTATGGCGACAATTTTAATGCTTATATTTTGTTTTGTTAATCTTATGGTTATGTTGTTAATCTTATGGTTATCTCAGGGAGATGGAGCGGTATATATATATATTTTTGTCGTGTCAGGAGTGACTCCTGGTGTGAGAGAATTGGTCGTCTGCAAGGACGTTGCCCAGGGGACACCTGGATGATTTAATGTTTTTATCATCCTTGTGGGAGGCTTCTCTCATGTCCCCGCATGAAGAGCTGCAGCTGATAGAGGGAGCTCATCCGCCTCTCCTCGAATTTGAACCTGCGACCTGTTGGTCTTCAGTCCTGCCGGCACAGGGCTTTAACCCACTGCGCCACCGGGGGCTCCATGGTATATAAATAAAGTTATTATAATTATTATAATAATTATTAATATTACTACTACTACTACTACTACTATTATCCTTTCCTCTTGTCCTTTCCATTATAAAGCAGAAAAAATTCTAGCAAGCTTATATCATACAAAGTATAAATTCATTATTTGGAGCACAGAAGCTTGACACTGTTCCAAATATCAGCATGCGGTGCATATTAATGTCCCCATCCGTCTGTATTGTACCACACACTGTGCATTTCCTCTGGGGTGCCTGCAAGCCCAGCCTAGAAGGCAAGCCAAGGCTTCCTGCACTTACCTTGGTCTGTTCATTGCAGCTGCTCTCTTTGAGTGCACTTCCTTCCTTGGCAGAGTCCCCAACCAGCCTCTGCCGCAGCTCTGCCAGGCGCTCCAAGGCCGTAACAACATCCGAGGAGGCGAGGAGCTGACGAGCACGGTCCTGCCACGTAATAGCTCGCTCCGTCAAGCACTGCAAAGCTTCTCCCTCAGGCAGCCGTACAGGGAGCTTCTGCAGGGCCACGAGCAGGGCCAGGATTGTTTCCAGACGAGGCCGGCGAGAACGCTGGCAAAGCGGGCACAGGAATTTGGCATCCCATTCCCACCATGCAGGAGCAGGACGGGGGCTGCCCAAGTGGGGCCACGCCACACAGGTGGGGTGGAACCAGTCCTGACACAGTTCGCACTGCAACATGGCAGGGCTTGGAGGCTGGGAACACACACAGTACTGGCCTCCCGGAGGACTGTGTGCTGACGGCACGGGCTTCTGGGCATTTGATTGGCGCAGGCGCAGCATCCCTGCTTTCTCCTTCTGTTCCCCTTCTTTGAAGGCCAGGATCTGCTGGGACACGGTAATTGGTCGCAATTATACACAATTTTAATCAAATTCATTTTTTTCACAAGAAAACCTCACTTCCCTAAACAAGGCAGATTAGAAAAAATCCAGCCATTCCCTCAAATTTAATTCTCCAGGCATACGCTAAGTTCTTCTGAAGTCAGCCTTTGCATCCTAATAGTTCTTTCTTTTGCTCCGAATGAAGCAGAGAGTGTTTGAGGACCGGGACATCCGTAGGGATACCAAGCTGCTTGTTTATAGAGCTATTGTCCTCCCAACCCTGCTATATGCCTGTGAGACGTGGACTGTCTACAGATGTCACATGCAACTCCTGGAACGATTCCATCAGCGCTGCCTCCGGAAAATCCTGCAAATCTCTTGGGAAGACAGGCGGACAAACGCCAACGTGCTGGAAAAAGCAAAGACCACCAGCATTGAAGCGATGATCCTCTGCCATCAACTCCGCTAGACCGGCCACGTTGTCCGGATGCCCGACCACCGTCTCCCAAAGCAGTTGCTCTACTCCAAACTCAAGAACGGAAAACGGAATGTTGGATGACAGGAAAAGAGATTTAAAGATGGGCTCAAAACCAACCTTAAAAACTCTGGCATAGACACTGAGAACTGGGAAGCCCTGGCCCTTGAGCGCTCCAGCTGGAGGTCAGCTGTGACCAGCAATGCTGCAGAATTTGAAGAGGCATGAATGGAGGGCGAAAGGGAGAAAAGTGCCAGGAGGAAGGCGCATCAAGCCAACCCCGACCAAGACCTCCTTCCACCTGGAAACCAATGCCCTCACTGCGGAAAAAGATGCAGAGCAAGAATAGGGCTCCACAGCCACATATGGACCCACAAGAATACTGGAAGACAATCCTACTCGGAAAACGAGGGATCACCTAAGTAAGTAAGTAAGTCTTTTGCTCTGCCTTTGGAATTCCTAAACATTTGCCTGAAACTCTTAACAATACTGTCACAAAACTTTTTTCCAAGCTGCAAGATTGCACTGGCAAAAGAAGACTCCTCCTGAACTGATAATGATCCTAAACCTGCTCTGTTCATAAGAAAAGAAGTTCTGATTCCTCCTCCTGCCCTAACTTCCTCCCAAGCCAATCACTCACAACGGAGCCAGGGTCCCTGAGGTCTTGTGCAGAGAGGCCCAGGCTCTCTGTGTCGGATTTGTACAGGCTCGGCTCCTTCTCCTTCTGCCACTTCATGCGCTTAACGCTGTCAGAGTCCGCATCAGCACACGGGCACAGCACCTGGAAGAAAGAGGCAGAGAAATGAACCAGAGATCTGAAGGACAATGCTGCCCATCTCCCGTTCTTAAGGCTCACAACTGACCTCGAGCAATGTGTAACAGGAGTTCTTCTTGAGGAAGGTCTTGGAGGCCTTTTCCCGCCAGGAATGTGCTGTCGTCACTTGTAGCTCCAAGTAGCGCAGTTCTTCAAGATGCACGGGCAAATCCCTACCCACAGCCACAAGTCCCTCCAGGTCATCCAGGCAGGGATAATGGTCTCCATTCTGTAAAGAGGAGACATATTGAAGTATTCTGGAACCCAGTGACAAACTTACCCACAGTTAACCAGGCTCTCAGGGTTACAGCCCACCTGGATTTCCTCCACATCAGCAATCCACGCCTGGGCCTTAGACAGAGCTTCTTTGAGGGACAGGATGTTGGGCAGATGGACCGGGATGTTCTCTGCCTCCTTGATGATGGCCTCCAGTGTGGCTGGTGGGTGCTTTTGCCTGTGAATAATTGGGATAAGGGAGCTATCAGATTGGGCTTTTCATGGGCACGTATGTGTATTCTGCTAAGAGCACTGATCAAGCACCTCTGTCCCCAACTAGAGCAGCCAAGTCTCACCTGGCCTCCAGGCACATTTGGGCTTTTTCCTCCCATCGTTGGGCAATGGTGAGTAACTCCTGCAGCTCAGCCATGGCCTTCTCCACAGCTGGGCTGGGAGCGACTCCGCGGCCAGAGGTGATGAGTGCCCGCATCACAGACAGCGTGACTTTATCCTGGGGTGAACGCAGAGTCTGCTTGACCTCTTCCAGCCAGACAGCCTGTTGCACCTGCTTCTCCAGTCGTTCCATCTCCGGCACTTCCACCCCAAGTTGTGTGCCCTGTGCCAGCAACTTATGCAGCTCTGGAGAGTTGCCTGGGAGACCCTGCAGTGCCTCCTGAACCTCTGCTTGAAAAGCCTCCACTTTCTCCAATACGCTCTGGAAGATGACAAGTAACTCGTCAGAGACAGATCTCATGCCTCTTCAAGCAATCTCTTCCCATTACTTTACACTCTACTCTGCTTACCTGGACATCCTTTATCTGGTGCATAACACAGGGCAAGTTGTTCATTTGCTCTAGGAAGGCACGCAATTCCTCCACTGTCATATGGACCGATGGTTCCCTGTAACAGCCAGCAGGAGAAAGGGTGGGATACAGTTTGTAGCTATCAGAGGAAAGGGCAGAAGGCCTCTGCCCACAGGCAAGCGCCAAACAGATCAAGGTGAACATAATACAATACACTTAAATCAGCAATAAACCTCTCTCAACGTTAACTGTCCAACAAAAACCACAGTTGGGGCACACTTTCAAAAATGCCACCTAAGCTACTGTCTTCTTAAACTGTGGGTCATTACTCCAAATGGGTTCCCATTGGCTTATTTTTGGGGGTTGCAAAACAATTCACAATAGGAAAAGGTATCTGAATGCCATCTAGTGGTTGTTTTAGATATGTATGTACCGTATATATTCGAGTATAAGCCGGCCCGAATATAAGCCGAGGCACCTAATTTTACCACAAAAAAACTGGGAAAACTTATTGACTCAAGTATAAGCTGAGGGTGGGAAATGCAGCAGCTACAGGACAATTTCAAAATAAAAATACATACTGATATAATTACATTAATTGAAGCATCAGGAGGTTAAATATTTATTAAAATTTACATAAAACTGTAAGATAAGACTGTCCAACTCTGACTAAACCATTATTCTAACCTTCTTCAATGTACATATGTTTACGTATCCTTCCAATAATAATAGAGTAAAATAATAAATGTAATAATAATAAAATTACAATTAAAATATTACAATTAAAATTAACCTATAAATGCAATAGTAGTAGTAGTAGTAGTAGTAGTAGTAGTAATAATAATAATAATAATAATAATAATAATAATAATAATAATATAGTAAAATAATAAATAACCTTGACTCAAGTATAAGCCGAGGGGAGCCTTTTCAGCCTAAAAAAAGGGCTGAAAAACTAGGTTTATACTCAAGTATATTCAGTAAATGTTAGCAACAACATGCAGTGTTTATAGTGGACTCTGCAGAAGATGCTTCAGATGTACTTCATAAAAAGGAAAAATCAGCCTGTTAAAAAAGCCCTGCAAATGCTGATTTGTTATCAGTAAATGCTTGATTTTCTATATTTCTACCCATATACCTGAGGTCACATAAAAGTTTATTGGGTGGAAAGAGATCTTGGGTGGAAAATGTTTAAAAAGTCTTGCCCTAAGCTCATTCACAACACTGAATTAGATAAATAGAAAGGGTCATATTTTCTTGTGCTTACCCTGTTTCTTGGCTGCTTATCAGACCCAGGGCTTCGGAGACACATTTCTCTGCTTCACTCAAGCAGCTCTTGAGCCGGTGAAGCAGTTCATTCTCTGGAAACTTCCTCTCACGTGCTTCCGACTCCAATGCACGTAGTTCTTCCAAGGCTGCAAGAACAGAGAGACCCAAAGTAGGCTCAAAAACTATCCTACTGTCCCAGCTGCACAGCCAGTTACTATGATTTATTGCTAGCATCTCCCAGAAAACAATGAAGGGAGACACATTAGGAGTTACTGAGCAGCGATTCCCAAACCTTTTCGATCATGTAACCCAGGGGTCCTCAAACTAAGGCCCGAGGGCGGGATACGGCCCTCCAAGGTCATTTACCCGGCCCTCCCTCAGGGTCAACCTAAGTCTGAAACAACTTGAAAGCACACAACAACAACAACAACAACAACAACAACAACAACAACAACAACAGCAATCCTATCTCATCAGCCAAAAGCAGGCCAACACTTCCCATTGAAATACTAATAATTTATATTTGTTAAGATTGTTCTTCATTCTAATTATTGTATTATTTTAAAGTGGGTTTTGCACTTCAAATAAGAGATGTGCAGTGTGCTTAGGAATTCATTCACATTTTTTCAAATTATAATCTAGCCCTCCAACTGTTTGAGGGACTGTGATCTGGCCCTCTGTTTAAAAAGTCTGAGGGCCCCTGATGTAACCTTTCAGAAGACTTTCCCTCTCCCGTGGAACCTAACTCTTTCCCTGATTTTCCCACAGAACCTTAACTCTGTACCTAAGCTTCGTGGACCCACAAAAATCTTCTTCTTTCATCTACTCCTATTGACTGGGTGTTTTGTATAAAGTAGTAGGTTTGGAAAAATATTTGAAATATAACCACAAGCATTTATTTTGGTACAAGGAAATATTGGGTTCACACATAAAGTAATGAATTAAATAGTTTCATTTTTGTACTTTAAAAAACTGTGAAATTAGCTTTTATGTCCGGTAGCTAAATACATAAATCCACAGCAGCATCCAACTTACTCCTAAATTTGTTTATGGTATAAGCACAAGCTAAAAAGCCTGATTTATATCCACAAGTGGACACGAAGGGGAGCATTGCTCGGATAACCTTTCTAGTTACTGACAGCTATACATCAGTCCTACCTAAAAGTCATTCAATGACACAGATTCAAATTTCATTTTTATAGCATGGAATCACTGAAGAACAGTAAGATCTTCACACTCTGAAATCGACTTTTAAAAAGATTTTGATGATTTTTCACAGAACTCCTTCCGATGTTTCTGTGCATTCTTCTCATTCCCAACCATGTCATCAACCCCTTCTAACCTAAATGTCCTTGTCCCATCTCTGTTCTTCTTATACTCCTCTTTAAAAAAGAGCCAGCATGGTATTTACAAGGATGTTATGCACTTCCTGCTCAAATTGTACTTAAGCAAATCTAATATTAAATCGGCAGAATTTTGAGATATACGAGTGCTTTCTTTGTCTATTTTATTTATTTATTTAATACATTTCTATCCCACCCTTCTCCCCACTCAGGGCAGCCTCACACAGGCATCAAATGATGCTAAAAACATATATACCATAAAAATTACAACTAAAACAATAAAAACATTGTCGAAGGCTTTCATGGCCGGAATCACTGGGTTGTTGTAGGTTTTTCCGGGCTATATGGCCATGTTCTAGATGCATTTTCTCCTGACATTTCGCATGCATCTATGGCAAGCATCCTCAGAGGTAGTGAGGTCTCACTACCTCTGGACGCTTGCCATAGATGCAGGCGAAACGTCAGGAGAAAATGCCTCTAGAACATGGCCATATAGCCCGGAAAAACATACAACAACCCAATAAAAACATTTTAAAACATTATACGAATCATCAATACATTCATTTAACAATAAATTAACGCAACAGGTGAAGGAAAAAATCAATTGGCTCATTAAGAATCCCGGTCATACATTAACTGAGGCATCAGGGGGTTAAATGTTTTTGAATATTTACATAAAACTGTAATTTAAGACAAGACTGTCTAACTCTGATTAAACCATTATTTTAGCCTGCTTCAATGTAAATGTGCTTATGTACACACCTTTCCAATAATAATAGAGTAAAATATTAAATGTAATAAAAATAATAACAATAGAGTAAAATCTAGACCACATCTAGACCACAGAGTCATTTCATTTCCTACAAGACTGAAGATTCATATACTCTCCTACAAAATCAAGTAGAATAAAAGAATCCAGAAATGAGGGCACTTACTTCTCTTGCGCCCATCTTCCACTTCTAAAGCAATTCGAACTTTGTTGGCCCATGTGTCAAAACACTCTGCCCGGACCTTCAGCTTGTGTAACATGGCTGGTAATTCATCCAGAGTATACCGGTACCTGAAAAAAGGAGAAGCAAAGAAAATTCTGTTCACAGAAGTCTATTCACCACACCAACTCAAATTCAGACCAATAAGTTTCATTCTTACACGAGAACATCTCTTTATTTTTAAAAAAGCCCTGAATACCAACCCATCCATCCATAAATTATAGATTTCCTTTAACAACAAACCTCCTGATGTGGCAGATCATGAAAGCTGCTACATTTCACCTCAAACTTAGCAACTCTTATCTGTATTAATCTATTTTGTAATGATTTCACTCATAGAAAAGCTGGAAAATCTTCACATGGCTACAACGGAAACACCCAAAACGTTTGGCCCAAAGAGATGCCACAGTCTTCAATAAGCCTTCCTCTACCATGAGTGCATTTCAAAGTAATAACTTTAAGACTAAGCACCAATATATGTATGAATAAATAACTGGGTCGGGGAGCAATAAGCTGGGAACATTGTGCCCATTTTGCGTGTGAGATGAGTGAGTATCTATGTTGCGGTCATTCCTGAGAGCAAAACTATTTCAGTGATAGGGAAGTTTGCCCCCGATCTTTGGGAATGAAACCATTTATACTCGAGTATAAGCCTAGTTTTTCAGCCCTTTTTTAAAGCTGAAAAAGTCCCCCTCGGTTTATATTCGAGTCAAGGTTATTTATTATTTTACTCTGTTATTATTATTATTTTTATTACTACATTTATTATTTTACTTGATTATTATTATTATTATTATTATTATTACATTTATTATTTTACTCTATTATTATTAGTATTATTACATTTATTATTCTATTATTACTGTTATTATTACATTTCCATTATTTTACTCTATTATTATTGTTATCATTACATTTATTATTTTACTCTATTATTATTGGAAGGATACGTAAGCACATTTACATTGAAGAAGTTTAGAATAATGGTTTAATCAGAGTTGGACAGTCTTATCTTAAATTACAGTTTTATGTAAATATTCAAAAATATTTAACCCACTGATGCCTCAATTAATGTAATTGTCTTTGTATCTATTTTTATTTTGAAATTTATCAGTAGCTGCTGCATTTTCCACCCTTGGCTTATACTCAAGTCAATATGTTTTCCCAGTTTTTTGTGGTAAAATTAGGTGCCTCGGCTTATATTTGGGTCGGCTTATACTCGAGTATATATGGTATTTATATCTAATTCAGTGCTTCTCTCCAAGTTTTTGAAATTGCCTTTCCCTCGCCACAAAACGTATTCTACTTTCTAACTCTCCCAGCACAGCACCAATACATCCCATGCATGTGGGAACAGAGGCTTCTGCATTACATGCAGACAGTATTCTACAGCATGTAAGGATGAGAACAGGACTGTAGGCTGACATTAAAACATGAAAGCCATTGATTCCGGTCAGCTGGCTGCTAAAGAGTGAAAAACCTGAAAGGGACAAGTGGACACAGACTGGTAAACATTTTATATATGTGAAATGGGGAAAAAAGATGAAAAATATCAAAATAATAAAATATGCTTATTATAAATTAATATAATATATTTAGTATTAAGAAATAAAATCTACTCCAAACTACAAAAATTAATTATGTGAAAGGATGATGCATTAACTGTTATAATTACTTCCAATTCATTACTGGTTACATTTATTACAGTGTGCCTTTAATTCAATACAGAAGTTGAAATAAATTTGGATACTGTGATCTTTAAATTAATTTTCTTGGTAAAATAGAAAAACAGTAATAACAAGAAAAAAGAAGTGTGCTACTCTGATGGATTGAGAAAATCTGCTCGCTTCATCTCTCCAAATACCTATCCTAGTTATATGTCACCTGGTCATGCCCAGCATTTTTTAAATTTTTTATTACATTTGGCCCTACCATAGGTTTTCAATGCGTCATGGTGTTATTGTTACTGTTTATTGCTTTGCTTACGAGTTTATTTATTGTCTGTATTGCTGTTGTTGTTGTTTTACTGATGTACTTGGGCCCGGCCTCTTGTAAGCTACACCGAGTCCTTTGGGAGATGGTAGCAGGGTATAAATAAAGGTTTATTATTATTATTACAAGGATTGGAAAACTAAGGCACTTAGCCATCTCATACTAATTTTTGGGGCTAATGTTTTTTTCCCCCTGAGGTATTTGAATGCCCCCCTCCAATAGAATTGGGAAGGCCATGGGCAACCTGCAAGCTCCACTTCCCCCACCCCAGCCCTAAAGCAATAGCAATCATGGCTGATTTTTCTAAAAAAAATCACACAGAAGATTAATGCTAAAATAATATTTTAAAACCCAAACACCACCAAACCTGAGCAAAAAATCAGCCAGGCTTGCAAACACGAATAAAAAAGGATTTGTGAGAGCTCTCGGGCAGTATTTAATAATAATAATAATAATAATAATAATAATAATAATAATAATAATAATAAATACTCCTGACCTAACAATCGTGTTAAAAAACAAAGTATGGATCGCTGGGTTGTTGTAGGTTTTTCCGGGCTATATGGCCATGTTCTGGAGGCAATTTTTCTCCTGACGTTTCGCCTGCATCTATGGCAAGCATCCTCACTACCTCTGAGGATGCTTGCCATAGATGCAGGCGAAACGTCAGGAGAAAAACTGCCTCCAGAACATGGCCATATAGCCCGGAAAAACCTACAACAACCCAGTGATTCTGGCCATGAAAGCCTTCGACAATACAAAGTATGGATCGTTGATGTCGCAATCCCAGGTTATAGCAGGATTGCAGAGAAACACCTGGAAAAGCTGGCACGATATGAGGATTTAAAAATCGAACTGCAAAGACTCTGGCACAAACCAGTAAAGGTGATCCCAGTGGTGATCGGCACACTGGGTGCAGTGCCTAAAGACCTTGGCCTGCACTTAAACAAAATCGGTGCTGACAAAATTACCATCTTCCAGCTGCAAAAGGCCACCTTACTGGAATCTGCACGCATTATTCGCCGATACATCACACAGTCCTGGACACTTGGGAAGTGTCCGACATGTGATCCAATTCAACAGCCAGTATAGTGTCTGCTGTGGACTCATCTTGTTGTGTTTCAAATAATAATAATAATAATAATAATAATAATAATAATAATAATAGGCTCCATATATATTTTGCTTGCTTTGTTATACCATGTTTTTGTACAATAATAATATAAAACTTTATTTATACCCTGCCACCACTTCCCATAGGCACTCCACTCAGGGCGGCTTACAAACAGCACATGATGGTACCATACAACATATAAAATGCAATGCATCAACATATAAAATCAGTAACACATTTACATAAAACCAGACCTATAAAATTAATGAAAGCAACATCTATTAAATAGAAAATTTGCAGTCATAAAGACAGAAAACTACTTCACATAAAGTACTGTCTCCTTCTTCCTGCCCACCTGAGATATTGTCTGCTGCTGGGGCACTTGCAGAGGTCGTTGATATGGTAGAGGCAAACAAGACAATCTGGGCAGTCATAGCAAGCAAGCGCTGACAGAAAGCACGTCGTCTTGCATTTGTCACACTGTCGCTCATCATCTGGAAGCAACTCAAAGGCCTCTCGCTCTGCTTCTGTGATGCCCTGAATGAGAAGGAACACTGATGAATCTCTTGGCCTTCAACATAGGCCATACCTGTATTTCCTCAACACAGAATGGATGCCTACCAACCAGAGCTAGGAAAAATTTCTGTTTTGGACTACTACTCCCAGAATTCCCCAGGTAAAAAGGATTTTCCAAGCTATGTCATCATCTCACTACCTTGTCAAGGAGAGCCTTGCGCAGTTTACGCTCTTCTTGCACCAAGATAAACATCTCTTTGTGCACAGCAGCTGCCAAGTTCAGGTCCAGCCTCTCAGGACAAGCAGCCATCTTGCAGATGAGCTCTTCATGTGAGAATACACAGTAGCGGCGGAGGCGGCGGTAGTGCTCTATGCACTGCCGACCAGCTGGTAACTGAACATTAGATAGAGGGGGAAAAGAATGATGATGATAAAGAACTTTATTTCTACCCTCTGCCCTTTCTCTCCATGGCACTCAAGGCAGCTTACAATAACACAACACAACCCAATAAATTTAAAAATATAAATACAATAAAATATAAATACAATGAAAATACAATGAAAATACTCTTACAATTAAAATTACATTTAAAACAAATACCCTCATTAATTTCACACAAAAGAAGACTAATAATCAGATACAATTGTGGTATTTGGCTCCCAACCGTGCTAGGTGCCACATGAAACATCCCAAGGTCATACAAAGCATCTCAAGCTAACTATTACCAGGTCCCTTTAGGGAGTTGTCATTTGGGAGTTGTAGTTCCTGGGATTTATAGTTCATCTACAATTAAAGAGCATTCTGAACTCCACCAACTGAACCAAACTTGGCACGCAGATCTCCCATGACCAACAGAAAATACTGGAACTCATTGACCTTGAGTCTTGGAGTTGTAGTTCACCTACATCCAGAGAGTACTGTGGACCCAAACAATGATAGATCTGGACCAAACTTGGCACACAGACCGAACATGGGTAACTGTGAACACTGGTGGAATTTGGGGAAAATAGAATTGACATTTGGGAGTTGTAGTTGCTGGGATTTATAGTTCACATACAATCAAAGAGCATTCTGAACCCCACCAATGATAGAATTGGGCCAAACCTCCCATACAGAACCCCCATGACCAACAGAAAATACTGTGTTTTCCAATGGTCTTTGGTGACCCCTTGGACGCCTCCTCGCAACCCCCCCAGGGGTCCCGACCCCCAGGTTGAGAAACACTGCTCTAGGTAATGCCTCAGTCCCTCTGGTCTAAGCTCACCCAGTCAGCAGTGCAGAAGTTGACAGCTTCAGCAAAGTTATAACCCTGGTTGAAACCGCTGTGGTAGGCTCTAGGGAACGTAATGACAAACTCTCCTGCACACTGATTGGTCCGCACAACCTGTAGATGCAAAATAAGAAAGGATGAGATTGGTGACTGGAAAGCAGGGAAGGAAGGGCAGCGAAATTGCACCCACGCGCTCGTACTCACTGGTACGCCGTGAGCCATTAGCGTGTTGGGGTTCATGAGCGTCACTAACTGATGCAGCAGGTCCGGCTGGCTCTCAAACAGCTCTGGGGTCAATTTCTTCATGACATCTTCCAGATGTTCGGCTGCAAAGGAAGGGACCCCATACCACGTCTTGGGCTCACCCCTAGGAAAAGGAAGGCCAAGTCAGGAAAGACAGCCTCCATTTGTTCTCAAAATTGTGGGAAAACCAGGAAGAGCACCCAGTCACACTCAGCAGTGAGAGCTTTTCTTTACCCAAAGATTTATGTTTATTAGTGAGCAGAAGGCAGTTCCCACTAAGAATGTACAGGACGTGGATCATACATTTACTTAGTCCTCAAACTTTTTAAACAGAGGTCCAGGTCACAGTCCCTCAAAGTGTTGGAGGGCCAGATTATATATTTTTAAAAAAACACAAATTAATTCCTATGCACACTGCACATATCTTACTGGTAGTGTAAAAACACTTTAAAACAATACAATAATTAAAATGAAGAACAATTTTAACAAATATAAACTTATTAATATTTCAATGGGAAGTGTGGGACTGCTTTTGGTTGATGAGATAGGATAGTTGTTGTTGTGTGCTTTCAAGTAATTTCAGACTTAGGTTGACCCTGAGTAAGGGCTGGGTAAATGACCTTGGAGGGCCATATCCGGCCACCGGGCCTTAGTTTGAGGACCCCTGACTTAGCACATACACATAATTTTTCATACAATATTGTTTTCCAAAGTGGCTCACATCAAATGTTTAATGAAGTGAAGAAGAATGGGGGGAAGTAATACTATAAATAAACACTGGAGCTAGTCCTTTCTGAATATTTTAAAAAATACAATGGAAGATCCTTTGTATTAAAAATCTTGAGCCATGGTCCTCTTAAATCCTGCATAGATGCCACAAAACCGATGTTTGTTCACTGTTTTTACCCCTATTTATAACCAAACAACACTTAAAACCTTTGCACCATTTTTCCTACATCTAACAATTTGTACTCAGGAAAGGGTGTTAAAAAGTCTGAGAATTCTACACAACAGCTTTCCACTCTGGAAACCCCAGTATCTCACCAGTGGAGGTAGTTAATAGAGTAGCTCCAGTGATCCTCTATATGCCAGCAGAAGGCAGAAAACACCATGCCCACATACAACCACGGGACCTTCATGCCTGAAATATCGGCATTGATGTGGCAGAGCACCGACTGTTTCAGGACTGGCATCACATTGAGATTCCAGCCACTGGCTGCATACTCCTGAAATGATAGACAACAAATAAAAATGACGCTTAGGCCAGTGGTAAGGTTCCAGCCTTAAATTGTAAGGGAGTGGAGTGGGAAAATTTGAAGCAAGTGGGGAGAAGTCTGCCTTCACTAATACAGTACATACCTCTTCCTCTGGAGAGAGCTGCCTTTTGCCATCATTAATGGGGAAGCCACTTCCAAATTCCTTGGAATGGATGTCAGCACCATATTCGACTGTTACATCTTCCTCAATGCTGTTTACCAATCGCCAGAACTCCTTTTCTACCAGCTCTGTTGGCACCATCTGAGAAAGGCAGTGGAGACAGAGGTAAAAAAATCTGCATGGAAGAACCTACAAAGAACAACATGTTGTCTCTCTTTCAACATTGTGACTTTACCACCCTCTCCTAAGTATTCCACATATTACAAGCCCATGATACGCCACATGCCTAAGGGTACTGGGACTCACATGCACAGGCATGTTGAAGTAGTCAGCCTTGAAAGAATCTGCCATCTCTCCAAAACTCTGTAGTGTGTACTCCCGAGTAGCCTGCTCAAACCCAAAAGCTTCTGGAGGTCGCTTACATTCCTAAAGATAGACAAAGGTAAAAAACATAGGCTGAAGAGTTCAGAACCAAAGGACTGTTCTGCCACTGCCCTGATTCCTTAACCACTTATATGGCACATTCCGAAATTCTCTTGTAACCAATTCTTCTACTTAAATCAGGCACCTCCATCTGTATCCAGATAACCATAAAAGGCTTCCCAATAAAAGAAGAATCATCAGGGTTGCTGGAAGAGGCAAGTAGAGGCTCCTTACCGCCATGACGCATTTGGGACACCGCCAGACCCCTTTTGGAATTTCGGGCAAGGGCGGCAATAGGCAGAAGATGTGATAGTTGTCATCACATCCATCGCATAACAAGAGCTTGTCGTCTTCATCTCCCCGTGCACATATCCGACAAACATAAGACTCAATCTGAAAGAAAGAAAGAAAGGAAGGAAGGAAGGAAGGAAGGAAGGAAGGAAGGAAGGAAGGAAGGTAGGTCACAGAAATGAAAACATACAATGGGATGGCTCAATCTGAGAGCACCCAGTTGTGGTTGGCTCAAAGGAAAGTGTAATGAAAGGGCTCCTAAGAAGCAGCTCAGCCAGAGATAAACTGAACTGGATGATCTCCTCTTCCAGAATACCTCATGCAATAGTATTTATTCATTTATTTCCTATATTTATACCCCGCCCTTCTCACCCCCGAGGGGGGACTCAAGGCGGCCTCACAGAAGCACCATACGATGCCAACATCATAAAAACATGCTCAAATTTGATATATATTTTTGTTCGCGGAAGTTCAGGAATTACAAATAAACTGATTAATTATTGAAATACAAAGCAATTTCCCCCACTATCCTTGAGCATACCATGTTAGGGGGAAAAATTAGCAAATGAAAGCAAAAGTTACTTCTAAAGCAAAGCTGTTTTTACAAAAACCATGGAGATTTTGTGGTCATTCTATTAATTATTCACAATGACCATATTTTATACACTTTAAAATTCACTAATAAAACCATCAAAACTCTGTTGTCCTGAAGTACTCCATCTATCAGTATATTTAAAACATATCCACAATGGAGTCCTTTTGGGTAAGTCTCTAGCTTAACATGTAACTGTAAAGTGATGGTATTATTATTATTAACTTTATTTGTACCCCGCTAACATCTCCCGAAGGACTCGGTGCGGCTTACAAAGGCCAAGGCCCCAATAAAACAACAGCATAACAAATACAACACTAAAACTCATAAAGCAAATCAATAAACATTAAAGCAGTAACAATAAAAACATTAAAACAAACATTAAAACAAACACAAATGTACAACATTGCTAATTCAATGTTGTACATTTGTGATAAGCCAGAAGTTATCACTGGGTTGAACGCAACCGGGCTGGTGGAAGTGGACTTCCTCTTGTTTCCCACAGAAGCTTTTCCAGCCTTCTTGAAAATACACAGAACTGCACTGAATGGGATAAGCAGTGAGATGGAGAGAGATTCCTGAAAACTGCAAAAGCTATTTCTGTGAATATTTTGTGCATTGAAGGCAGGAAGATCCTGTATCAAGTCTACCAAGATTTTTTTGTGTGTGGTTACTCACATGATACGGACAGATTTTAGTCCAAGAATGGGCTTTATAGGAATTTCTAGCATCCATGAGGCAAGGAGACATTACTGCTTTGCAATTTTAGAGAACATATGTATAACGGCATCCTAAGTTAAGCATATGCTTAAACATTCTCAATGAAACAAATGGGACATGAGCCATTTCAAGTTCCAGATTTAGGGAAAAGGCAGAGTAAAAACAAACCAATACAGTATGTAAAAGGGCTTAATTTGATCTCAAATTCCTCCCATTATATTCTCTTCTGGTTCACTTTCTACACAAAATGATCAACAAGGCCAAAGTAAATGTTTGCTTTAAGGCACATTGTTATATTGAATGTTTCAGAAATACATGCATATTAAGTATGTTTGATAATCTGTATAGCATGCATAACATAATCTGTATAACATGGAAGAGCATGAAACATGAGCTTGGCCACAAAAGGGGAACACACAAATGATTCCACTTACAAACTGAGTGTTGTGGTTGCGACGCAGACGCATTGTCATTTTGGTGCAAGGTTCTGGACTGTGCCTTAGTTCCTCTTTCACATTTGCATAGCCTCTGGGCGAGGTGGGCTCAAGCTTCGTCTCTGGAACAGGAGTCTCCTCTTTCACTATCACTGTTGGAGGGCATTCGGGCATCTCCTTATCTGTATTAGGAAGAAATAAATTTAGAACTCGGAAGGTTGGCTCCTCCAGAGGCTCCCTAAATGCAGGACTAGCTCACCTTTCTTGCGCATGTTCTTGTCCTTGGCTACAAGCCCCAGACCCAGCATCTTGGGGCCAGCACCATAAATCTGCAGTTTTTTCAGCTCTGGGTTCTTCTCAATGTCTTCTTCTGTTGGCTCTGGCTGTAAAGAAAATTTAATTGTGATGGGGGTATCAGAATAGCAATCTTAAACACTGCATCCCAGAAACTTTTAGAAAGCAGAAGCAAAGGGAAGCAATAGGGCAAAGACTCAGCTGGAGAGGAAGAAGAACTGCTGCAGACCTAGATAATAACAGAACAGTGTGAGATGTAGTTGAGCTCGTGTGGCAGAAAACTCATCTTGCTGGGAAGCACAATTCTCAGCAAGATACCCAAGAGGCTCAGAATCCACTGTAAAGTGAATCAAAAGCAATGCATGTTGGGCATTACATTTCCTTAGGCCACATCTCCTGTTGAATTTGGGCCATGGATTTCCATCCATGAAGCAGGGCAAGCAAAAAGAGTAAGAGAAAGGCAGGAGAGTGGACAGAACAGGAACAGTACCCATGCTTGAGGCGCTCGCTCCAGGAACAGAGCTGGGGCGCTGGCAGGATCAGGGCACGATTCGGATTCCTGTAGGAGGGCGACAAAATGTGTGGGGAGTAGGGATCAACAGCAGGCCTCCAGGAATGTTAATGAGGGAATAACCAAGAAACAAAGGGTGGAATTACTGGGTTGTAATGATGAAGATGGTTGGAGGTTTCTAATGTCATTTGCTTGAATTTAAAAACCTCTAATCAGAACTAACAATTATAATTCAGTCAGAAAATAATTAAGATAAACTACACTAGAAAGCCAGCACATGGAAGAAAGTTACATTTAGGGTTCCTAGGAACTTTCTAAACATTTCAGGAGATAAATAGAAAATTGCAATCCAGTTGGCCCTCCACTTTTCCGGGTTGCACTTCTGTGGGCCACTTCTGTAGTATGCTCCTATGCTTATCTTCCAGCAGAGGTTGATCAGCAAAGACACAGAAAGGTGTTGTCTCAAGTAATAAAAAAGTGTACTTTAACGGCAGTTTTCTCACTTTTGCATGATCCTGCACCTAACCCCAACAGATGTGACTGCATTAGCTACTGTTTTACCAGAGAGCAGAAGCAAAACAAAAAAGATTTGGAACAAGAAAGTCTAAGAAAATTTTTGCAAACTTACTTCTTATACGTCTCTAAAGAAATCTACTTAAGGACACTTAGGGTTAATTAAATGGGTTTTTTTTTACTCCTGACTAGAATAGAATTATTTACTCAAGTATATTTATCTAAAATTGAGTCACCATTCAAAAAATTATTTGGTGGACTTACATTAATTGGGATTAACCAATATTCCAGAAAATAAGCATGTCAGATCTCTGCATGCGCTCTGACTCCATCTTGACTGTGATGGTTTCAGTTTAAAAAGTAGAATTTTGCCTAACGTTTCAATGAAAACCTTTGTGGATACAGTTGGAATTCCAATCACTACCTCTGAACGGGAGCACGGAACATTAATGGTTATTTTAGATCAGGGGTCCTCAAATTTTTTAAACAAAGGGCCAGGTCACAATCCCTCAAACTGTTGGAGGGCCGGATTATAATGTGAAAAAAACATGATTGAATTCCTATGCACACTGCACATATCTTATTTGTAATGCAAAAAAAACCCACTTTAAAACAATACAATAATTAAAATGAAGAATGATTTTAACAAATATAAACTTATTAGTATTTCAATGGGAAGTGTGGGCCTGCTTTTGGCTGATGAGATACGATTGTTGTTGTTGTATGCTTTCAAGTCATTTTAGATCTAGGTTGACCCTGAGCGAGGGCCAGGTAAATGACCTTGGAGGGCCATATCCGGCCCCTGGGCCTTAGTTTGAAGACCCCTGTGTTAGATTGTAATGTGAAGGATCTAATCTTGAGCACACGTTATAGCTCCATGTAGTTCTGGTCCCTGAACACTTTGCTGTGATAAAGACACCTGTCACCAAAGGCTGGAGGGAAAATAAACCAAGAGACCAATCATCAATTTAACTTTCAGCCACTAAGTTCACACACCCAACACATCCACAGAGGACTTTTGAACCAAGTATGGGCATGGGGTGCCTCAAAAAATTCAGCTGCTTTTCCATGCTTTTGCTTACCCACTGAGATATGATGAGAACATCTCACTTGGTATTCTTCAACTATCTGAAATATGACTGACAAGGCTTCTCAGAAAAGTAGCTTTACTGGACTATCACCTTAGACTACTTCTTTCTCTCTTCAGTGATATTCCGAATCCCTTCCCTTTACTGAAAAATAGCTGCGCAAGACAACCCTATCTAAGCAGTCCTTCAAATAGGAATCATTTGCACTGCTCTTCTCTACCCAAAGATTCCTTTATCCATCTAATCCCAAAACAACTGATTACAGGTAGATCACAAAAGTGTGTTTGTTTGTTTTTTTTCCATTCAAAACACAGATCTATACTTTGTCCAGCTTATAAAGATGGCACAAAATATAAAATAATTTCACCTTTCTTTTACAGTTGTTACATTTTGATCTGAGTCACATATTTTCTGTTGTTGATTTATGTTGTTCGGGGCCTTTAACTTCAAATATTGTTTTCCAACTCTTGACAACAGTGTCCAGTTTGTATTATTTTATTCTATGCTGTTTTAAATGCACCTGCTGAATAAGGCTAATAGCTAGATTTGTTTAAAATTCATAGACACAGTGCTTCGCTCCAAATGTTCACAGTAATCAAAAATAATCATCTTATGAAGTCAAAAGTAATCAGATATTTTATCCCACGAGAGATGCAAGCTGAAACACTTCTTTCTGTGGGAAGGATGCATGCCAGCAGGACTGTGAAAATAATAAGGCAATCTGCAGAGTCAAGGAGAGTAGCATATACTGGGAGTGATGGGCTCACCTAACCTTAAAAAAATTAAATTAGAGCTCAAATTGTGCTCTAGACTCACCTCTTGCTGTAAACGCTTGGCTCGGCGTCCGTAAGTGTTGAACTTGGAAGGCTGGACTGACTGGCGTAAAGGGATGCTGTGTGGCTTATACTCCTTGTCCTTTTCCTCATTGTCAAATGGGTGGGTATTGCACTGTTTGGAGGGAGAACAGCTTTAAGACTAAGTCAACATCCTCACTGTAATCACCCTACCCCTATGGGTCAGAGGAATAAACATCACCCAGGCTTTGCCATGGCAAAACAACACAGTTAGTGACAAGGGCTCAACAGTTTCCACCATCCACTCTAACAAATCATTCCCTTCCCATAAAAAACCCCAGGAGGCTTGTGTTCAGAAGAATCCTGTGAGTAATAGGAAATAGAAGGTAACTGAAAGTTTTAAAAGTTTAAAGACAAGTGGGGCCAAAAAACTCACCACCAGGTTGGCACCCGACTGGTACATTTCATAAGGGTAGATAATACGCTCATAATGGGAACGAAGAAGAGAGCCAATGTTCTTTCCCGACGGATAGGAAAGGCGCTGGGCCACTCGCGCCCATCGGCGATCCTTGCAGATGGCTTCATATCCACCTTCTTCCATCACAATCTGGCACACAAGAATGCTGAGAAATAAGAATCCTCCCAACAGCGAATACTGTGCAATCACTATACAATCAAGTATCATACATCCCTGTGTGCTATACTAATACAATTCACAACCCCTTGCCCCAATCATGACACATAGTTTCCTTCATACCAATTCTGATTTCCTTCACCCCTACCAATACCTTTCTGATTTACCCTGCAAAAATGCTTGTTAGGACTAGTTCTACCACTCTTTCCAATGCTTTAATATTAATTCTCATGTTTGTCCAACTTACTCTGCTCAGGCTGTACAAATCAAGGATTCGCCTCTCTACGTTTGGGATTTTCAGTGCAGACCCTTGAATCTCCCAGAACTTTGCAATCTGGTCTAAATAGTTCAACTTTACCCTGGTCTGGGCCTAGAGATAGGAACAAGACAATTTTCATTAAGTAACTCAAATCAGAAAAGACATACAATAGTTTTCCATATATTCATGTGATGTTTCAGTTGACCTCAAGTTTGTTTTCACGGTACTAAGATGTGGCCAGAGTTGGCAATGTTAAAAACAACTTATGCATACAGCAATTCGAGCAAGCATCTGTTTTGGTTTCTATGCATCAGCTAGAAGCTAGCAAAGTTTCTTTTTTAACAATTTGTTCCTGTAATTGCAACTGTCAGTCTCCATGTTCTGTGAGAAGGCTTCTTTTGAAAACCAAATTTTAAAGGGAAATAATTACATTAGCAAAGAGAAGTGGTCCTCTAGATATTGGAATACAATTTCAATTAGCCATCACTATTTATTTTATTAGCTAGGGAGGGCAGGAATGGCAAACCAACATACAAACAAACAAAAACAAAACTTTATTTATATACCGCTCTATCTCCCCAAGGGGACTCAGAGCGGTTTCCAAGTGACATAATCAATACATACAAAGAGAACAGCATGAACATAAAATTCACAAGACTAAATAAGCATTAAAAACCACAATAGCACATATATTTAAAATAATCCTGCCTGTTCAAGGCAGTTTAAAAGGTCGGGCCGGGCTAGTGCAATTTTAGAGGGCCCAGGAAATTAGGTAGAGTCTATGGCTGTACATTTCCAGGGCCTAATAGAAGAAAGTGACCTGGATAACTGGTAGAAAAAGATATGGCCAATTTCTACAGTATCTGGGGCAGAGCTAGAACTAGTCGTTCTCAAAGGTTTGTTTAAACCACCAGGTCTTCAGGCTCTTACGAAAAGAGGGGAGAGATGGGGACTGTCTTATTTCTCCAGGAAGGGCATTCCGGGGGGGGGGGGGGGCACCACCGAGAAGGCCCTCTCTCTTGTCCCCAGCAACCGTGCTTGTGACAATGGTGGGAACGAAAGTACGGCCTCCCTGGAAGATCTTAAAGTTCATGCTGGTTCATAGAGGGAGATGCGATTGCGAAGATAGGCAGGGCCCGAACCATTTAGGGCTTTATAGGTCATAACCTGCACCTTGAATTTGGCTTGGCAAATTATCGGCAGCCAGTGAAGCTGTTTTAAAAGGGGCATTGAAAGTAGGAACACAGATCATGGGTCAGAGTTGCTTCTTGCTCTTCCAACCCTTCAGTAGGCCACAACGGGGCATGGGCAGTTACCAGGATGAATACTATAAGCATTGAGAGGTCACCATCAGTTATTCCCCCTGACTCCGCTTTCAGTGTGTGGGGATCCTGGAATATTATTTTAGTTTCAAGAAAGTATTTTTAAGCCAAGGGATTCCCCCCCTCCACACACTAAATGGGGCCAAGATTAATCAAGACATGAGGTCGTCAGGCAAAACATTCAGGGGCTATATATTTCAAGTACATGTAGTTAAATTTGCCTTTACACAGCACAGCTAAGACTTATCAAGTCTTTTCCACCTTAATATCCATTCACAAGCCTTCCAATAGAACCTACAACATTTTTATCCAAAAATCAGTCAACTGTGTTAAGTGGTATTTACTTTCCATGATAGGTTTGTTTAAAATTGTGAACTAAGATCCTTTATTTCAGTAAAATGCAACTCAGTTTTAACATGTAAAAACAAACTAATTTTTGGGAAATATAAGAATAAAAAACAAGATAATCCAAACCAAAACTTCCAAAACCCAAAATATACCACAGTCTAGAACAGGGCTGCTTATACTTTTTCGACTCATTACCTCTTTACTTCCAATAATTTATTTCATGACCCCTTCCTAACCAAGAATTTTTTTTATACAAACCTGGGTATATAGGTATCTAAAACAGGTATAGAAATAAAACATTAAGTGATAATAAATCAGCATTTTATAGGATTGCCAAACAGGCTGATTTCCCTTTTAATGAAGTACAGCAGAAGTATTTTCTACAGAATCCAATGTAAATGCTGCACATGGTTACTAGGTGGCATTCAGAAATCTTTTACCATTGCCAAATTTTCATGACCCCCAATATTATGCTAAAGTGACCCAATTTGTGGCTGGATCCCACAGTTTAAGAAGCAGTGCTCTAAAGCAGTGGTTCCCAACCTCCCACAATTCTAAACAGCTGGTAAGCTGGCTGGGATTTCTGGAAGTTGAAGTCCAAAATACCTGGAGGAGCAAAGGTTGAGAACAACTGCTTTAGAGCAACCTCATGAGAGAGTACAAACTGGAAACCTTAATAAGCCTGTTAATAACTAGGCACAATTTGGGAGTCAGATATTTTAGGAGACCAGCTGACTAACTGCAACACAATCCAGTCCTACGAGAACAAATTACAAAGAATTATATATTTTTGGACGTCTTAAATTCTTGTACTCCTAATATAGCCTATTATATTATATTGTTCTGTAATTTACAGAAAAAACAGCTGTCAGCGTATTTTGCGATATAAAAATTGACCTTTTAGCCCTATTAGAGAACTGCAAGGAAGAGATTTTTCACACATCTACATCCCCAAAACTGCTAAACTCACCTCTAATTCATTAAGCCTCTGTATCCTTGGGGTAAACCGGAAGTTATCCACCTCCACAGCAAAGGGAGGCTGCCAATCCTGAGAAAGAGGTCAAAAGATGTCAATGTAATTAGAAGCCCAATGTAGCAGTCATAAAGTCCATAATTATGCCTGAAGAGCAGAACCCACCTCTATGTTCATAGAATATGCCCAATAAGTATCCATCTTAATAAGTACATTGTCACGGGGTCCCCATTCGATTTCATAGACAAGGACAGTTTAAGTGGAACAAGATAAAATCAAACAGGAAAAGTTTGGCAGGAAGGAAAGACTCTCAGTTGTGTGATGAAATGGTTTTCATAATACGAAAGAGGGACATAGCTTACACAGGGATAAAGCTGACATTTGTGAAAGACTTAGCTTTATGCATGAATGCCTCCCAATGAAGCATGAATGCATTAGCGGATAGTATGTGCCCCTTTATCTTGACTATTATACAGAGTGAGTCTGACGTGGAAGGACAGGACATCATTAAGGTCTTTTTAATGAATCTACCAATCTTCATCACTAAAGCACTGGATGCGAAAGAGCTACACTACTGATGCTGAAGGACAGATGCTCCAACAGTGGGTCAATTGCTTATGTCATCAGCTGCTGGGGACAAGAAGACAAGGAAAGCCTTGTAAAGAGGCGGGTGTATGTGCTTGGGCGTGCCTGTGTGCAAGACCTCATAACAAAAGCTTTTGGGAAGTGAATCAAATTGATGGTTAGACATTTTAATTTCTAAAGGCTGCAATAGTCATCGGGATTTCCTCTCTTCAAATGTGAACCATATTATGGTAGTACATAGCCCGCCTTGCAGCAGCAGGGAGAAACCTTTCTTTTTAAAAGCATGATTAAACTATGCAAAAGAGTTTGAGAAAAGGAGACAGGTTAATCATGTTATTATGTTGCTGATTTCTGTTTCAGTGTTTGAATGAAAAATGAAGATGATAATGAGATCTGTAAAAAGGAACGTGGGGTAAATTCTATTATAAGATCTTTTTGGGGACTCACACTTCGCAATAGGATGCCTCCTCCAGACACATCTACTTGATTTTGCATCAGCATTACTGCCTTCTGGGCCCACAAAAGTATTTAATCTCTATGATATGCCTCCTAAGAGACAAATTCTGAATGACTGTAAAGCTTCCTATATTTCCCCAATCTTCTGCTGGCCGATTAGACAAAGGCTTTATTACTAGAAAACACATTATTTGCTGTAGGTACCTAGAAATATTATTTAAAGATCACAACCAGTTCTATTTTGGCTTTAAAACTACTCTGACTACTATTAAAATTCTTGATCACATGATGGGGTGTGTATGGAAACCAACAAATAAAATTAAAAACAAATAAAACAAATAAAAGGAGAAATGCCTCTAGAACATGGCCATATAGCCCGAAAAAACCCACAAGAACTGAGTGATTCCGGCCATGAAAGCCTTCGACAAAATTTATTTTCATTCCTGTGAAATGAAATGTTTAGCTTCAGATGTTGCTGCTGTATTATACTACAATTTACATCTTGGGCCTAGTGACAGAAACTTATGAAAGTCAGAAGGGGTCAAGATGTAGATGAAAGTGTCATGAAGTTACAAAAGCATATGACCCAACCCACAACTCCTCTTATTTGGAAACAATAGCAGAAACAGTGTCATTCAAATGTGAGTACCACCAAGGCCATAGAAATCGAGGTGCCTACAAAGACAACATGCTCTGAAACTCTAGCGCCTTTTCACACAGCTGAATAAAATCCCACATTTTCTGCTTTGAATTGGAATATATGACAATGTGGATTCAGATAACCTGGTTCAAAGCAGATATTGTAGGATTTTCTGTCTTCATATTCTGGTTTATATGACTGTGTAGATGGACCCTAAGTTAGGTCTGGACAAATAAAGCAGAGCTGCAAGCCTCTTTAAAGCTCACTGTTACCAACCTCTATATGTAGACCAAAAGCTAGTGTTTCCTACATTAAGCCTGTCTGCTTCATCATCATATGCAATTAAACCATATCCTGTCACTGATTGCACATGTGATTCTCTGTTCCACAGGTTACCCAGGGCCCTTCAACACAGCCATATAACCCAATATATCAAGACAGATAATCCACAATATCTGATTTGAACTGGATTATCTGAGTCCACACTGCCATATAATCCAGATCAATATGGGTTTTATCCAGCTGTGTGGAAGGGGCCCTAGTTATCAAGGAATATTCTGGGCATCTCCACTTCCAACATCTAAAGATGTTATTACCCATTTTGTCAACAAATATCCCTTGTTGATTTGTCATTATGTGATGACAGAATTACTAAGTAAGGTCATTTGATGGGATAATTTGGAAGATGCCCAAATCTTTCAACATGCTTAAAGATGATAAAGCATTCAATCCCTTTATTGATCTATGATATTTACCCTTTTTTCCACGAAGGACTCCGGGGCCTCCACACTGCCCTATATTCCAGCATATCAAGGCAGAAAAATCCCACAGTACCTGCTTTGAACTGGGTTTGAACTCAGATAATGTGGGATTTTCTGTCTTGATATTCTGGGATATGGGGTTGTGTGGAAGGACCCACAAAAACACAAACCCAAAACTTATTTCATTCAACAAGTTGGACATGAGCCAACAGTGTGATGCAGCAGCCAAAAAGCCAGTGGGATTTTGGGCTACATCAAAAGGAATATAGTCTCTAAATCAAGGGAAGTCATGGTGCCTCTCTATTCTGCTTTGGTCAGGCCTCCCCTAGAATATTGTGTCCAATTCTGGGCATGACAATTCAAAAGAAAGATTGACAAGCTGTAAAGTGTCCAGAGGAGAGCAACTAAAATGATCAAAGGTCTGGAGTTCATGATCTATGAGGAGCATCTTAAAGAACTGTAGAAGAGAAGACTGACAGGAGACATGTATAAATACATGAAAAGATGCCATAGGGAAGAGGAAGCAGGCTTGTTTTCTGCTCCCCTGGAAACTAGAACTTGGAGCAATGGGTTCAAATTACAGGAAAGGTGATTCCAGCTGAACATTAGGAAGAACTTCCTGAATGTAAGGGCTGTTCAGCAGTGGAAATCTCTGCCCCAGACAGCAGTGGAAGCTTTTTCCTTGGAAGCTTTTAAACAGAGGCTGGATGGCCTTCTGTCGGAGATACTTTGATGTTGCTTATCCTGCATGGCACAGTAATAATAATAATAACAATTTTATTTCTTACCCGCCTCTTCTCATGGCCAGAAGTGGGTTACAATTTAAATGCATAAGCATAGCAAAAACACTACAAATACATATGGTAAAACATACCTCCATAAAAGTTACACACCAAAATATATCTCTACAAATCAAATACTAAAACACAGAAGGGCCCCCAGAATATCAAGGCAGAATAACACAGAATACCTGCTTTGAACTGGGTTATCTGACCCTCTTCCACACAGATGATTAAAATCCCACATTATCTGCTTTGAACTGGGATATATGTCAGTGTGGACTCAGATAATCCAGTTCAAAGCTGATATTGTGGGTTATTCTGGCTTGATATTCTGGGTTATATGTCTGTGTGGAAAGACCCTGAGGCCCCTTCCACATTGCCCAATATCCCAGGATCTGATCCCAGATTATCTGCTTTAAAGTTGATTATATGAGTCTCCACTGCCAAGATAATCTGGGATAAACAGGGATCAGATCCTGGTATATAGAAGCAGTGTGGAAGGTAGCCTGAGTCCACACTGCCATATATCCCAGCTCAAAGCAGATAATGTAGGGTTTTATTCAGCTGTGTGGAAGGGGCCTGGATAGCCCATGCAGTCTCTTCCAACTCTTATGATTCTAACACAGTCATATAAACCAGTATAGTTTTCCCCTGACATTAAGTCCAGTTGTATCTGACTCTGGGGTGTGGTGCTCATCTCCATGTCTAAGACGAAGAGCTGGCGTTGTCCGTAGACATCTCCAAGGTCATGTGGCCAGCATGACTGCATGGAATGTCGTTAAACCAGTATGCCAAGGCAAAAAATCCCACAATATTTACTTTGAACTGGGGCCCTTCCAGACAGGCCCTATATCCCAGGATATGATCTGTTTATCCCAGATTACCTGGCAGTGAGGACTCATATAATCCAGTTTAAAGCAGAAAACCTGGGATCACATCCTGGGATACAGGGCCTGCCTGGAAGGGCCCTTGGTTATCTGGCATACATTCCAGTTCAAAGCAGATAAAAGTGGGATTGCAATCAGCGGTGTGGGAAGGGGCCACAGTCCCTGTTACCATAGACAGGACCAAGTCCACTCTCTTCAGCCCCTTGTACTCAGCTGTATAAAATCCACCCTGAACTGGATTATGTGGCAATGTGGACTCAGTGTGGAGCCCTCGTTGGCACAGTGGGTTAAAGCGCTGAGCTGCTGAGTTTGTTGACTGAAAGGTCACAGGTTTGATTCCGCTGTCAGCGCTAGCTTGTGCCAACCTAGCAGTTTGAAAACATGCAAATGTGAGTAGATCTGGTGGGAAGGTAACAGCACTCCATGCAATCATGATGGCCACATGACCCTGGAGGTGTCTACGGACAATGTCGGCTCTTCGGCTTAGAAATGGAGATGAGCACCACCCACCAGAGTCAGACACAACTGGACTTTATGCCAGGGGACAACCTTTACTAAGAACTTGTAACAGCCCCAGCTTCTGCCAACCTAGCAGTTCGAAAACATGCAAATGTGAGAAGATCAATAGGTACCGCCCTGATGGGAAGGTAAGGGCGCTCCATACAGTCATGCCAGCCACATGACCCTGGAGGTGTCTACGGACAACATCAGCTCTTCGGCTTAGAAATGGAGATGAGCACCACCCACCAGAGTCAGACACAACTGGACTTTATGTCAGGGGACAACCTTTACTAAGAAATTGTAACAGCCCCAGCTTCTGCCAACCTAGCAGTTCGAAAACATGCAAATGTGAGTAGATCAATAGGTACTGCCCTGATGGGAAGGTAAGGGCGCTCCATGCAGTCATGCTGGCCACATGACCCTGGAGGTGTCTACGGACAACGTCGGCTCTTCGGCTTAGAAATGGAGATGAGCACCACCCACCAGAGTCAGACACAACTGGACTTTATGTCAGGGGACAACCTTTACTAAGAACTTGTAACAGCCCCAGCTTCTGCCAACCTAGCAGTTCGAAAACATGCAAATGTGACTAGATCAATAGGTACCGCCCCGATGGAAAGGTAAGGGTGCTCCACGCAGTCATGCTGGCCACATGACCTTGGAGGTGTCTACTTAATGTCAGGGGACAACCTTTACCTTTTTTTTTTTTGGTGGACTCTGATAATCCAGTTCAAGGCAGATACTGTGGGTTATTTTGCTTTGAAATTCTGGGTTATATGGTTGTGTGGAAGGCCTCTTCCATTAGGTGGCATCTTGTGTTCCCCTCCCATAGGATTCCCCATCACAACGAATTCCGTGAAACACACACAGCTTCCGGCGGAGGGGGGGAGGAGAGGGAGAAAACCCCAACCCGTAGCAACCCCCCCCCCCCAATGAATGTCCTCCAGGTCCTTACCGCGGGAGGGCGGATCTTGCAGATGCCGCTCTTCTCTGCAATAGGCCGGATCTTGGCGATGTAGCCCAGGGGGTCGCTGAATTCGGCCCAGCTGGGCTCGAAGACGGGGCACTCGGGGGGCGGGAGGAAGTCCTCCGGGGGCAGGATCGGGTCGGAGTCCCCCGCGGGCCAGGACGGGCCCCGTTCGGCCCACTCGCCCGGCTGCTCGGCGCCCCAGCCCTTCTCCTTCTCCGCCGGCGGGGAGCGCAGCACCCTGTCCCCCGGCTCCGGCCTCCCCCGCGCGGCCCGCTCCGCCCTGGGCAGCGCCTCTCCGGCCTGGGGGCCCTTCTCCACGCAGTCGGCGCTCAGCTCGCCCGGCCCCTCACGGCACTCCATGGCCTGCCGCTCCTCCGGCGCTGGGGGCCCTCAGGGGGCCATGCCCGGCCCCGCCTCCCGCCTCTGCCCTCCTCTCCCGAGCTCAGGCCTGACTAGGCCGCCTTGCCGCACCGGCCTTCCCTCCCGCTTCCCCGCCCGCCCCGACCCCCTTGCCGCCTTCGCCCCTCCTCGGCCTCCTCTCCCGCCTTCCGCGAGGCCTTGACGGGACCGCAGCCGCCTCCTCCCTCCCTGCGCCCGAGACTCAAGGCCTGCCGGGTCCCCTCGGCCTAGCCACCGCCGCCATCTTGGACTCTCTCAATCCCCTCCACAGAGGATGCTGAGGCTGCTTCCCATCAACAACAAAGCGTCTCCCTCCGCCGCCCTCCTCAGGGGTGAGCAATGCTCCCTCCGAGCCGCCCCGCACCCGCCTCGGGAAACGCCTCCCATGCAAGAACCCCCGCTTGGGAGCCTTCTCTGCGGCCTCTCTCGCCCGAAGGAAGCGAAAGAAGCGAAAGAAAAGAGAAGAAAAAGTCCCTCAGGGCCCCGCGGAAGGATTCAACCAGCAGGGAGATGAGGTTGCCGGAACTCCTTGCGCACGTTTAAAGGTCCGCAGAGCGCCTGCGCCAGAGGACAGAAAACAGGAAGAGGGGGAGATGCCTGGGAAGGCGGGGTTAACGGTGGCCCCGCCCATTCAGTTGTCAGAGCAGCCAGAGCCCCGCAGCTGTCAATCGGGTTCGCCTGAGTTCACTTTTCTTCTTCTTCTTCTTCTTCTTCTTCTTCTTCTTCTTCTTCTTCTTCTTCTTCTTCTTCTTCTTCTTCTTCTTCTTCCTTCTTCTTCTTCTTCTTCTTCTTCTTCTTCTTCTTCTCTTCTTCTTCTTCTTCTTCTTCTTCTTTCTTCTTCTTCCTTCTTCCTTCTTTCTTCTTCCTTCTTCTTCTTTCTTCTTCCTTTTCTTCTCTTCTTCTTCTTCTTCTTCTTCTTCTTCTTTTCTTCTTCTTCTTCTTCTCTTTCTTCTTCTCTCCTTTCCTTCCTCCTCTCCTCTCCTCCTTCCTCCTCCTTCCTTCCTTCCTCCCTCCCTCTTCCTCCTTCCTTCCTCCCTCCTCCTTCCTCCTTCCTTCTCCTCCTTCCTTCCTCTTTCCTCCTTCTTCTCCTTTCCTTCCCTTTCTCCTTTCCCTTTCTCCCTTCCTCCTTCCTTCTTCCTCTTCCTTCTTCCTCCTTCCTTCTTTCCTTCTTCCTTCTTTTCTTCTTTCCTTCTTCCTTCTTCTTTCTTCCTTTCTCTTCTTTCTCTTCTTTCTTCCTTCTTCCTTCTTCTTCTTCTTCTTCCTTCTTCCTTCTTCCTTCTTCCTTCCTTCTTCTTCTTTCTTCCTTCTTCCTTCTTTCTTTCTTTCTTCTTTCTCTTCTTCCTTTCTTTCTTTCTTTCTTTTCTTCTTCTTTCTCCTTCTTCCTTCTTCCTCTTCTTCTCTCTTTCTTTCTTCTTTTCTTTCTTCCTTCCTTCCTTCCCTTCCTTCCTTCCTTCCTTCCTTCCTTCCTTTGCTCTTTGGTTCCATCTTTCCTTTTCTCTTTCCTTCCTTCCCTTCCTCCCTCTTTCTCTCCTTCTTCCTTCTTCCTTGCTTCCCTCTCTCTTTCCTTCCTTCCTTCCTTCCTTCCTTCCTTCTCTTTTTTCTTTCCTTTTCCTTTTTCTTCCTTTTTCTTCCTTTTTCTTCCTTTTTCTTCCTTTTTCTTCCTTTTTCTTCCTTTTTCTTCCTTTTTCTTCCTTCTTCTTCCAGGCAGCATCAGTAGCTGCGTCGCTTTGCCAAAGCAGGAGGATTGGCCTTATCCTGACTTTTGTTTGTAAATTCATCCATAATAAACAGGGCATACATCCATCTGCCTTGGAAACTTTTAAACAGAGGCTGGATGACCATCTGTCGGGAATACTTTGTGCTTTTCCTGCATTCTATTCTATGACCCCTAATTATTTGCAATCATGGAGTTGGAAGAGACCTCATGGGCCATCCAGTCCAACCCCATTCTACCAAGAAACAGGAAAATTGCATTCAAAGCACCCCCGACAGATGGCCATCCAGCCTCTGTTTAAAAGCCCCCAAAGAAGGAGCCTCCACCACACTCCGGGGCAGAGAGTTCCACTGCTGAACAGCTCTCACAGTCAGGAAGTTCTTCCTCGTGTTCAGATGGAATCTCCTTTCTTGTAGTTTGAAGCCATTGCTCCGCATCCTAGTCTCCAGGGAAGCAGAAAACAAGCTTGCTCCCTCCTCCCTGTGACTTCCTCTCACGTATTTATACATGGCTATCATGTCTCCTCTTAGCCTTCTCTTCTTCAGGCTAAACATGGCCAGCTCCTTAAGCTGCTCCTCATAGGGCTTGTTCTCCAGACCCTTGATCATTTTAGTTGCCCTCCTCTGGACACTTTCCAGCTAGTTGTTCCAGAATTATTAGGATTAGAAGGGCTGGAGTCATGCATCTCTATAAATGCCGCTGGACTGCAGTTCCCATCACCAGCCCTAGCCAGAACTCAATGTTAAGGAATTATGGGAGTTCTAGTCCAAAAGGATTGGGTTTTTTGCTCATAGTTGGGTTAGTCAACAAGTGGATTCAGCAGTGCCAGCAATGCCCATCTCATCTTGTTAAACCTTTACATAAGTGAGCTGGAGAGAAATGTTTGCACTATTTGCAATTATGACCAACAAATCAGTATTTTCATAAACACCCCAACCCTTCAAAACTTATATTAGTGTCACTGATCCAACACTGGCAATGGATTGTCTAATCTGAACATTAGGAAGAACTTCCTGACTGAACTCTCTGCCCCGAAGTGTGATGGAGGCTCCCTCTTTGGAAGCTTTTAAACAGAGGCTGGATGGCCATCTGTCGGGGATACTTTATTTATTTATTTATTTAAAAGTTTTGTATACCGACCTTCTCACCTCTCTTAATGGCAGTCTCTGAGGATGTAACACGAGCACCTGCTTGTCCAGTTTTGATGGATTCATTTCAATTGGTGAAACCCGAGGATGTGGACAAGATACTTGGAGGAATGAGGCCAACCACATGCATCCTGGACCCCTGCCCATCCTGGCTTCTAAAGGAGGCCAGAGGGGGATTGGCTGAGTGGGTTAAGGTGGTGGTTAATGCTTCCCTTCGGGAAGGCAAGATTCCAGCGAGCTTAAAACAAGCTATAATAAAACCGCTGTTGAAGAAACCATCACTGGACCCCACTAAATTCGACAACTATCGGCCAGTTTCCAATCTCCCCTTCTTGGGCAAAGTCTTGGAACGTGTGGTGGCCTCACAACTCCAGGTATTCTTGGTAGACACGGATTATCTAGACCCGGCACAGTCTAGCTTTAGGCCGGGACATGGTAT
Source organism: Anolis sagrei ordinatus (assembly GCF_025583915.1). Lineage (NCBI taxonomy): Eukaryota > Metazoa > Chordata > Lepidosauria > Squamata > Anolidae > Anolis > Anolis sagrei. The sequence continues at coordinate 134,016,625 of NW_026845477.1, read as the reverse complement.
CGAGACAGCCTTGGTTGCCTTAGTGGATGATCTGCTCCGGGAACTCGACAGGGGGAGTGTGTCCCTGTTGGTGCTGCTGGACCTCTCAGCGGCCTTCGATACTGTCGACCACGGTATCCTTCTGGGACGCCTCGCGGGGATGGGTCTTGGAGGTACTGTTTTGCAGTGGCTCCGGTCATTCCTGGAGGGTCGATCTCAGAAGGTGTTGTTGGGGACACCTGTTCAACCCCACAACCATTGTCTTGTGGGGTTCCTCAGGGCTCAATATTGTCTCCCATGTTGTTTAACATCTACATGAAGCCGCTGGGGGAGATCATCCGGAGTTTCGGGGTGCGGTGTCATCTGTACGCGGATGATGTCCAACTCTGTCACTCCTTTCCACCTGCTACTAAGGAGGCTGTCGAGGTCCTGAACCGGTGCTTGGCCGCTGTGACGGTCTGGATGGGGGCGAACAAATTGAAATTGAATCCAGACAAGACAGAGGCACTCCTGGTCAGTCGCAAGGCCGAACAGGGCATAGGGTTACAGCCTGTGTTGGATGGGGCCGCACTCCCCCTGAAGACGCAGGTTCGCAGCTTGGGTGTGACCCTGGATTCATCGCTGAGCCTGGAACCCCAGGTTTCGGCGGTGACCAGGGGAGCATTTGCACAGCTAAAGCTTGTGTGCCAGCTGCGCCCGTACCTTGGGAAGTCTGACTTGGCCACGGTAGTCCACGCTCTGGTTACATCCCGTTTAGACTACTGCAACGCTCTCTACGTGGGGTTGCCTTTGAAGACGGCTCGGAAGCTCCAACTAGTCCAACGCATCCAGGCAGCCAGATTTTAACAGGAGCGGAAGGGCGACAGGAGACATACAAGCTCCACCCTGTTGGCGCCAATCGTCCTACTGGCTACGAAGTCTGCTACCATACTCCTGGTGCTCAATTCAAGTGCTGGCTTGGTGTTGGCTCTTTAAAGTCCAGCGGGGCCCTTAAACGGTTCGCGTGGCCCGGGCCCGAACTACCTTCCGACCGCGTATCTCATGGGCCTATGAGCTCCACCATTGGGACATTTGTAGATCTTTTGTCTGTTGGCTTTTGTGGAGTCTGCTTGCCCACCTAAGCTCTCAAGCTCGGCTGGCAGGGAGCTAAAAAAATAACCAGCCTCACAAGCAGGGCTGGCGGGGACGAGAGATAGGGCCTTCTCGGTGGTGGCTCCTCAGCTGTGGAACACCCTTCCTACGGACATTAGACTAGCACCATCTCTAATGGTATTCCGCAAAAAAGTGAAGACCTGGCTGTTTGAGCAGGCTTTCGAATAATTAGTGCAATGATTGGTTAATGAACACTGGAATGGAACAATGGATGACGAATCTGGAACATGTTTTTGATGACGAGACGACAGTGAATGGGTATTGTAGCAACTGTTTATTAATTGTGTAATGTGTTAGGTTGTTAACTGTTTCTATACTGTAGCACTGAATTTTTGCTGTTGTATTTGTTGTGAACCGCTGTGAGTCGCCTTCGGGCTGAGAACAGCGGTATATAAGTAAGGTAAAACATAATATCACATACAATCAATAAAACATCATAATTCATATTACAATAAAACATTAAAACAGCAATTACATTCAATAACTACAATGGTCAGTCGTCCTACTAAAAGCATTGTTCATCATCCTCCATCCATATCTCAGGGTGTTGGCTCACTCATCGAATGCCTGTCTCCATAACCACATCTTCACCTGTTTTCTGAATGTCAGGATAGAGGGGGCGGTTCTGATCTCCAGTGGGAGAGAGTTCCAGAGTCGAGGGGCCACTTTGTGCTTTTCCTGCATTCTATTATTCTATGACCCCTAATGATTTGCAATCATAGAATCATAGAGTTGAAAGAGACCTCATGGGCCATCCAGTCCAACCCCCTGCCAAGAAGCAGGAAAATGGCATTCAAAGCACCCCCGACAGATGGCCATCCAGCCTCTGTTTAAAAGCCTCCAAAGAGGGAGCCTCCACCAAAGAGAGACCATCTGAACATTACAAAGAACTTCCTGACTGTGAGAGCCATTCAGCAGTGGAACTCTCTGCCCTGAAGTGTGGTGGAGGCTCCTTAGAATCATAGAATCCTAGATTTGGAAGAGACCTCATGGGCCATCCAGTCCAACCCCCTGCCAAGAAGCAGGAAAATTGCATTCAAAGCACCCCCGACAGATGGCTATCCAGCCTCTGTTTAAAAGCTTCCAAAGAGGGAGCCTCCACCACACTCCGAGGCAGAGAGCTCCACTGCTGAACGGCTCTCACAGTCAGGAAGTTCTTCCTCATCTTCAGATGGAATCTCCTTTCTTGTAGTTGGAAGCCATTGTTCCACTTTCTAGTCTCCAGGGAAGCAGAAAACAAGCTTGCTCCCTCCTCCCTGTGACTTCCTCTCATTTATATATATGATAGCGATGTATAAATATGTATATTTATACATTGCTATCATATCTCCTCTCAGCCTTCTCTTCTTCAGGCTAAACATGCCCAGCTCCTTAAGCCACTCCAGACCCTCATGGGCCATCCAGTCCAACCCCCTGTCCAAGAAACAGGAAAATTGTATTCAAAGCACCCCCAACAGATGGCCATCCAGCCTCTGTTTAAAAGCTTCCAAAGAAGGAGCCTCCAAAAAGAGAGTCCATCTGAACATTAGGAAGAACTTCCTGACTGTGAAAGCCATTCAGCAGTGGAACTCTCTGCCCCGAAGTGTGATGGAGGCTCCTTTTTTGGAAACTTTTAAACAGAGGCTAGATGGCCATCTGTCGGGGATGCTTTGAATGCAATTTTCCTGCCTCCTGGCAGGGGATTGGACTGGATGGCCCATGAGGTAGCTTCCAACTCTATGATTCTATGAGTGCCAACATAATGTTGTGGTTGATTTAGTTATGTGAGATAATTTAATTGGTGTTCTAAACTATTTGGTCAATATTTTTATTTGTGTTTCTCTTGTCCTTTTGATTTTTTTATTGAATTGATCCAGTGTTCAATGTTTAGCTTGTTATTGTTCAGGTCCTCTTTCCATATCTCAGACAATGTTGGTTTCAATTTAAATTGATTTCCAATTAATTTCTTACATATGAAACCCATCAGGTCTGCCTCCTTTTCTAATTTTCACTTTAAAATTCGATCAAAATCTGTTTCTGCCCCTTCCTTTTTCATCCAAACTATAATACTTTGTTTCAAACCATTCCATAGACACCAGTTACATTGACCACAATTATCCTTTATCATCTCCCGATCTTTGAGGTCTTTTATCAATTTCATTCCATTATGTTTTATGTTTGTTATCACTTTGCCATGTGTTTGTTTCTTTTTATTGTCTAAGAACCCTAGTGGAAGTTTATCTACTTTATTTATTGGAAATTTGCTTTACCATTTTTTTCCAATACTCCATTGATAAGATCATTAGGTCCCCTTTAATCTCTTTTAATACCTTATTGTCCACCCTGTCTTTTAAACACAGACAGTGATCCCATCTGTTTATTGTTTTTTTTTTCCATTCTGGCCCATCTTCTTTAATCATCAATGTCTTCTTAATTGGCAGATCTCAAAATACTCCTGTAAACTAGCTGCCCCCCATCCTCCATTGTCTTCCGGGGAGTAAAATACTGAGTTGGTACTTCTACTTTTGTTTGCTTCTGCTTTCCAAGGTTTTATTGAGTTGTCCCATTTCTTGATTATTTTGTTGGGGATACTACCGTATATTCTGGTGTATAAGACTACTTTTTAACCCAAGAAAATCTTCTCAAAAGTCAGGGGTCGTCTTATACACAGGGTCATCTTCTACACGGGAGTAGTCTTATACACGGGAGTGGTCTTATACACAGGAGTAGTCTTATACGCAGGAGTAGTCTTATAGAGCGGGTGTTGAAACTTCCAATCGGGTTGGAGAATCTGTAGTTGCCGCATATGGTGGGGGTAGCTCAAAAATGGCAATGGCTGTGTCCCTGCCGTATGCAGCGACTGTATGAAAGGATTAAGGGTGATGTTGTACAAGTACGGTAGAAGAAAATCCATTCATCAGGATTCGTGGTATTCCGCAAAAAGGTGAAGACCTGGATGTTTGTGCAGGCGTTTGAGTAATTTAGTGCAATCTGGTAATGGAACATAGGAATGGAACAAGGGACGACGAACCTGGACTACGCTTGGATGATGAGAAGATTGGGTACGGTTGTTTTTTGTAATAATTGTGCATTGTAACTGTTTATTGGTAATTTATGGATAATGTGTTAAGTCAATTGTTATATGTTGTATGGAACCACTGCTGTTTCTAATGTTTTTACTGTTTGTGAACCGCCGTGAGTCGCCTTCGGGCTTGAGATACAGCGGTATATAAGCAAAGTAAATAATAAATAAATAAATAATGCGGTCCTGATGGTGAAGTGAAGGGGCGCCTCACCGAGAAGGTGTAAGTGAAGGGCGGAGCAAGCTGCAGGCTTCCAGGGTGCCTGGGGTATGGAAAAAAGAGATAGAGTGGCTCTGGGCCCAGCAAAACACACCTCTTTTACCTGTCTGGCCCGCCCTTGTATCCTATTACCGTACCTCCTCCTCTGCCTCTCAGATCTCACTCCTGAAGACTGCAGTGAAGCGGTGCAGGTGCGCAGGTGCGAGATCTGAGAGGCAGAGAAGGAGGTACAGTAATAGGAAAATTACCATATTGAAATCAAACCTGATGCTTTTTAATTTTTTTATTTGGTGTGCATTGTAAGAGGGGTAGTCTTATACGGCAAGTATATTCCAAACTCTATATTTTAACTGGAAAAGTTGGGGGTCGTTTTATACGCCCAGTCGTCTTATATATAGTATTTAACTTTCTGACAATCTGTATCGAGGTTCCTCAAACTTTTAAAGTTGAGGGCCGGTTCAGGTTCCCCCAGACTGTTAGGGGGCTGGAAAAAAACCAATAACAAATTCCTATGCACACTGCAATATGTTATTTGTAATGTTAAAAACATGAGAGAACAATATAATATTTAAAATGAATAACAATTGTAACAATATAAACTTATCAGTATTTCAATGGGAAGTGTGGGCCTGCTTTTGGCTGATGAATAGCTACATTGGGTACACAAAAAAAGGGATATTACATTTTACTCAGCATGCACGCACACATATAAACATTCACTCCTTATCATGCATACATTACCATCTCTTCTTCCTTCTCCTAGAAAAAAGAACCGAAGTAGGCCAGATTGTGTTCTGTGAATACACCATCTTCCTCCGTCCCTTGGACCAGACTCCTCTGGTTTACCACAATTTTTGGGAGAGTAAAGTGTCTCTTATATGGCAATATTTCTGCTGATGTTGTTCTAAAAGTTGTACATGAATGACAGATGTTTCCCAGCTAAAACATCCTGGCTCCATCAGTTCCAGACAGATGTTGGCTTTTCTTCCTTAACTGAAAATTGGTTTTCCTTCTTATTGTAAGGAACCACTGTGTTGACTTAACTTCAAGGAGTCGTTGTCGCTGGTACTGTAAACATGTTGTTTTCCACTACAGAGTTAACCATTTGTCTCTGGTCATCAGTGTCAGGAGTTCAGAAACTTTTAATTAGAGTTCATGAATTATTTTTGTATTTTTCCAGGCCTCAATCTTAGGATGGCATCTTTAGGCTATATAGGTCTCAACCACACTCCTTTCATACAATTTCATTCAAACCACTCATCATATTGGATTGTTGTAGGTTTTTTTCGGGCTATATGGCCATGGTCTAGAGGCATTCTCTCCTGACGTTTCGCCTGCATCTATGGCAAGCATCCTCAGAGGCAGTGAGGTCTGTTGGAACTAGTAAAAGGGTTTATATATCTGTGGAATGACCAGGGTGGGACAAAGGACTCTTGTCTGCTGGAGCTAGGTGTGAATGTTTCAATATTTCAATATTCAGTTTCAATATTCAATAATATTATAATGTAATGCAATATAATACTAATAATAATAATATGATATTATAATTATTTATATTATATGTAATATTATTAATAATATTACAATATAATTGGTATAGTATAATATAGCAATATTTAAAACTGATATTGTACTATGCTAATAATATATTATATTGTATGTATATATACCTTGTAAGCCGCTCTGAGTCCCCTTCGGGGTGAGAAGGGCGGCATATAAATGTCGTAAATAAAATAAATAAATAAATAAATAAACTGACTACCTTGATTAGCATATAATGGCCTGACAGTGCCTAGAGCAAACTTTTGTTGAGTGGTGATTAGATGATTAAAGAGGTGATCAGCCATAGCAGAGCACCTGATGAACCAATCTGGACACAGCATTTTATTTGATAACACTCTCACAACCACCATGTCAGACTACACAGAGAAGCCATTGAAATCCACAAGCATGTGGACAATTTCAACAGAAAGGAGGAAACCATGAAAATGAACAAAATCTGGCTACCAGTATTAAAAAACACTAAAATTACAACAGCACAACAACAGAGAGGAAACAAACAAGGACATCTAATCATCTCTCAACAAAGTTTTCTCTAGGCACTGTCAGGCCATTATATGCTAATCAAGGTGGTCAGTTGAAACATTCACACCTAGCTCCAGCAGACAAGAGTCCTTTGTCTCACCCTGGTCATTCCACAGATATATAAACCCTTTTTCCTAGTTTCAACAGACCTCACTGCCTCTGAGGATGTTTGCCATAGATGCAGGCAAAACGTCAGGACAGAATGCCTCTAGACCATGGCCATATAGCCTGAAAAAATCTAAAACAACCCAGTGATTCCAGCCATGAAAGCCTTCGACAATACACTCATCATATTTATTCATTACATGAGAGCCACATTTGGCCCGCAGGCCTTAGTTTAGGAAACCCTGGTGTATAGTATCATTTCTTCTCCATGACCACATTTCAAATGAGCTGATTTTCTTGTTACCACCTTTCTTCACTGTCTAAAATCAATAACTATACATAGAAATATGAAGTAAGATGGCATGGACAAGCCTAAGTATTAAACTATATATCTTTACACTTGAGGATCTTTTCTAGTTCATTCATAGTTGCCCTTCCAAGTCTCCGAACTGGTTCATGATTCAGCCAAGGTGTCCTACTCCTCCATAATTTGTTTGGAGTTGCCTTTTTCCAGACTCAAATTACTCCGGTGTGGCATCTCAAGCTCAGTTGACTCTCCTGTATGAACTTGGGTAACCAGTTTTGTAAACTACAAATGCTCCGTGCCTTACAGGTAATGCAGGAAAAGCAAAACCACACCCCATGGTCCAAAGTGATCGGACAGGAGTCTCTGGCACCACTTGCAATATCGTACTGAAACAATTCTCACAGAAATAATATCAGCCTGCTACAACATCCCAAGATCTGAACTCAAGCTCATGTGATCCGTGTGTTTAATCATCTATCTCTGCTTATTAGCAAGTCTATACTCATGTACAACTCTAGGTTTTTTTTTGTTAAAAAAATCAACCCCAAAAACTTATCCAGGGATCATTTGAGTACTATATCTTAACTCTTATTTTAAAAGAAACCATGCTCTTCTCTGGAGACAGTGGCAAAAGGCAAGAGATCGGTTTATCCAGAAAAAACCTAATAACCTAATAATAAAGACCCCAGCACCAATTGTCGCTCTGGGCCAGAGTGAAGAGAGGGGGGCCCAGGGGACAGTTCCACCCTGTCTCTTGTGCTATTCTAATAATATAATATAATATAATATAATATAATATAATATAATATAATATAATATAATATATTGTATATACATATAATATTTATAATATTATAATGTATTGCAAAATAATAATAATAATAATAATAATAATAATAATAATAATAAATGATATTATAAGTATATAGTTATATTACACTAGCTGTCCCCTGCCACGTGTTGCTGTGGCCCACATGAGGGTTTTGTGTGGGAGGTTTGGCCCAATTCTATCGCTGGTGGGGTTCAGAATGCTCTGTGATTGTAGGTGAACTATAAATCCCAGCAACTACAACTTCCAAATGTCAAGATTCTATTTTCCCCAAACTCCACCAGTGTTCACATTTGGGCATATTGAGTATTTGTGCCAAGTTTGGTCATTGTTTGAGTCCACAGTGCTCTCTGGATGTAGGTGAACTACAACTCCAAAACCAAAGGACACTGCCCACCAAACCCTTCCAGTATTTTCGGTTGATCATGGGAGAACTGTGTGCCAAGTTTGGTGGGGTTCAGAATGCTCTTTGATTGTAGGTGAACTATAAATCCCAGCAACTACAACTCCCAAATGACAAAATCAATTTTTTTTTGAGTGAAGGACATATATTGGGTTGTTAGGTGTCTTGTGTCCAAATTTGGTGTCAATTCATCCAGTGGTTTTTGAGTTCTGTTAATCCCACAAATGAACATTACAGTTTTATTTTTATAAATATAATTTACTACGGTAATAATATTACGATATAGTGGTATGGTGCAATATAGCAATATTTAATGCTGATATTGTACTATGCTAATAGTATAGTGTATTATATGTATATATACCTTGTAAGCCGCTCTGAGTCCCCTTCAGGATGAGAAGGGCGGAATATAAATGCCGTAAATAAATAAATTAAAGCACCAGCCTTCTCTGTTCTCTCAGCAATGAGATTCCTTCCAGACTTTTTGAAGGGCATTAGTGCAAAATGATCCTCAACTTATCCACGAGTGATATCAAAGTCCATAATTTTGGCCCCCAAAACTGCCCTTGATTTAGACATGAGGTCTACATATATATGAATACATATGGTAGTACACCAGAGCTAGGGAATTTGCCACTCTCCAGATGTTGGGATTGCAGTTCCCTCCAGCCCTATCCTAACGGCGCTCCATGCAGTCATGCCGGCCACATGACCTTGGAGGTGTCTACGGACAATGCTGGCTCTTTGGCTTAGAAATGGAGATGAGCACCACACCCCAGAGTCAGACATGACTGGACTTAATGTCAGGGGACTACCTTTACCTTTACCAGCCCCATCCATAGTTGCCCGCTCATTTTATAAACATGGCTCAGGTCCTTCCTCACACTGCCGTACTCACTGCCTTGTCTGTTCTAACTCCCCATCTTTCTTCTTGGTTCCGTATTTAGCACTGTTTTAAAGATTAGAAAGGTCCAGATGTGGTTCCATAGTTAGGCCATACAGGCCAGATTTAATGGCATACCACTATTAAAATTGAGTAGTCTATATATTCACAAAATTAAGAAAAGTTGCCTGCTTTTAGTTGTTTTCTCATCATTTTTAGACCTGATGAATGCCACGAGTCGCAAATTATATTTGAGATAGGCCAAGGAGAAATAGTCAAGTAGTGTTGCTGTTATCGAATTTTAACATCTGGACTGAACACAAATTTTGCTTCTTGAACAAAATTATTTAAATATATTGTATAAAAGTGGGTTAAATGAATTTAGACTTGGGTTCCTTGCCCAAGATATCCTGTTATATATGTAATTGCAACCTATAGTATCATGGCCAGCAGTTTGTCTGGCCTGGCTCGGCTGCTGTTGGTCCTTAGAAAGGGTCAAGCTGACCTTCCTTCCCGAGGAATACATCACAGACTTCTGTGATGATCTGTACAGACTTGTACAGCAGCATTCATATATGCCTGGATAAATAAGGGGTTATGGAAGAGAAAGCTCTTTGGTAGCAGATAATAATAATAATAATAATAATAATAATAATAATAATACTTTATTTATACCCCGCCACCATCTCCCCAAGGGACTCGGAGCGGTTTACATGAGGCCAAGCCCAACAGTACATCAATATACAAAAGCAATAAACAAAACAAAAAATACAATACAATTAATATAAATCATATATAAACAATAACCAATAAACAGTAACACACAAAGATTTAAAAACCTATGGCCGGGCCAAATGTAATAGTTTAAAACTTAAAAAATACACGCTGGGCATAAACAAGGTCGAATATAATGGTATAGGGCAGCGTTTCTCAACCTAGGGGTCGGGACCCCTGGGGGGATTGCGAGGGGTCGCCAAAGACCATCAGAAAACATAGTATTTTCTTTTAGTCATTGGAGTTCTGTGTGCCAAGTTTGGCCCAATTCTATTGTTGGTGGAGTTCAGAATGCTCTTTGATTGTTGGTGAACTATAAATCCCAGTAACTACAACTCCAAAAGGTCAAGGTCTATTTTCCCCAAACTCCACCAGTGTTCACACTTGGGCATATTGAGTATTCGTGCCAAGTTTGGTCCTGATCTATCATTGTTTGAATCCACATTGATCTCTGGATGTAGGTGAACTACAATTCCAAAACTCAAGGTCAATGCCCACCAAACCCTTCCAGTATTTTCTGTTGGTCATGGGAGTTCTGTGTGCCAAATTTGGTTCAATTCCATAATTGGTGGAGTTCAGAATGCTCTTTGATTGTAGGTGAACTATAATTCCCAGCAACTACAACTCCCAAATGACAAAATCAATCAACTCCCCCCCCCCCCCCCCCCCCCCCCCAACTCCACCAGTATTCAGATTTGGGCGTATCGGGTATTTGTGCCCAGTTTGGTCCAGTAAATGAAAATACACCCTGCATATCAGATAACATTACGATTCATACCAATAGCAAAATTACAGTTATGAAGTAGCAACGAAAGTAATTTTATGGTTGGGGGTCACTACAACATGTGGAACTGTATTAAGGGGTCGCTGCATTCGGAAGGTTGAGAACCACTGGTATAGGGTTTTCAAAGAGAGATGAGGGAATGCAGTCAATCCTAAACCAGTAGTAAAGTGCATTCTGAGGGCATATTGCTGAAAATTTTCCTTATTCTGGGAAGGCACACTGGAACAGCCACTTTTTCAGACTCCTCCTAAAGACTGCCAGAGTTGGGGCACGCCTCATGTCCTTGGAAGTGAGTTCCAGAGTCGGGGGGGGGCACCACCGAGAAGGCCCTCTCCCTCGTCCCCATCAGTCGCGCTTGCGAAGGAGGTGGGAGCGTGAGCAAGGCCTCTCCAGATGATCAAAGAGATTGTGTGGGTTCGTACACAGAAATACTTTTTAGAACAATCTAATGGTCAAAACCAAGTTTCCTGGTCAGAACAATTGACAAGATTCCTCCACACCTGCGGATTACAAATTGCCTCTTTAGGCCAGAATAGGGATGCTGAAAAAAGGACAGTAACTCAAAGGATCCTAGATATTGAAGCCCAGAAAGATATAACCTCCCTGTCAAACATAGTGGTTAAAGGTAAAGGTAGTCCCCTGACATTAAGTCCATTCATGTCTGACTCTGGGGTGTGGTGCTCATCTCCATTTCTAAGCCGAAGAGCCAGCGTTGTCCGTAGACACCTCCAAGGTCATGTGGCCGGCATGACTGCATGGAGCGCCCTTACCTTCCCGCCGGAGCGGTACCTAATGATCTACTCACATTTGCATGTTTTCGAACTGCTAGGTTGGCAGAAGCTAGGGCTGACAGCGGAAGCTCACGCCGCTCCCTGGAATCGAACCTGCGACCTTTCGATCATCAAGCTCAGCAGCTCAGTGCTTTAACCCACTGCGCCACCGGGGGCTCCTTGAAGTGGTTAGGGCGCTTTAAACATAATTTCCAGAGGGTGGCGTACCTAAAGGCTGACATGCCAAGACTCCTAAGAACAGTGTCTTTTCCTCTCTCACACACCCTTATCAGAGAGCAGGCTCTCTCTTTTCTTTCTATTGGCAAATTGGCAAAGCAGGTCACAAGCACTATGGTAGCTGTGCCTTTCTCTCTTCCACACTTCCACACAGGGAGTGGGCTCTCTCTTTAACCCTAATGGCAATCTAAATCGGCTACAAGCCAACCAGGACCTAAGCACTGTGATGGCACATCGGGAATTGAAAGAAAACTATGCTCCACAGCATCCATTACTCAAAATGCTCTGACAAACAATAGTCAGTTCCAAAGCCAGATAAGGGTCATAATAGTCCAAGTCCATAAGTCAAAGCCAGGAAAGTATTCCAGGACTCAGATTCCAGGATTCAGGAAATAAGGTCCAAGACAAGGTTTCAGGAGCAGCAGAGTTCTGGGCCCGGTTCTGTTCAACATCTTTATTAATGACTTAGATGAAGGGCTAGAAGGCATGATCATCAAGTTTGCAGACGACACCAAATTGGGAGGGATAGCCAATAGTCCAGAGGGCAGGAGCAGGATTCAAAATGATCTTGACAGACTAGAGAGATGGGCCAAAACTAACAAAATGAAGTTCAACAGGGACAAATGCAAGATACTCCACTTTTAGGCAGAAAAAACGAAATGCAAAGATACAGAATGGGGGACAATGCCTGGCTCGAGAGCAGGACGTGTGAAAAAGATCTTGGAGTCCTCGTGGACAACAAATTAAACATGGGCCAACAACGTGATATGGCGGCAAAAAAAGCCAATGGGATTTTGGCCTGCATCAATAGGAGCATCGTATCTAGGTCCAGGGAAGTCATGCTAACCCTCTATTCCGCTTTGGTTAGACCACACCTGGAATATTGTTTTCAATTCTGGGCACCACAATTCAAGAGAGATATTGACAAGCTGGAATGTGTCCAGAGGAGGGCGACTAAAATGATCAAGGGTTTGGAGAACAAGCCCTATGAGGTGCGGCTTAAGGAACTGGGCATGTTTAGCCTGAAGAAGAGAAGGCTGAGAGGAGATATGACAGCCATGTATAAATATGTGAGAGGAAGCCACAGGGATGAGGGAGCAAGCTTGTTTTCTGCTTCCTTGGAGACTAGGACGCGGAACAATGGCTTCAAACTACAAGAGAGGAGATTCCATCTGAACATGAGGAAGAACTTCCTGACTGTGAGAGCCGTTCAGCAGTGGAACTCTCTGCCCCGGAGTGTGGTAGGGGCTCCTTCTTTGGAAGCTTTTAAACAGGGCTTATTGTATTGAATTTCATGTTGTTAAGCCGGCCTGAGTCCCTCCCCGGAGGTGAGAAGACCGGGGTATAAAAACTCTAAATAAATAAATGAATAATAATAAATAAGATGGACTCTCTTTGGTGGAGGCTCCTTCTTTGGAAGCTTTTAAACAGAGGCTGGATGGCCATCTGTCGGGGGTGCTTTGAATGCAATTTTCCTGCTTCTTGGCAGGGGGTTGGACTGGATGGCCCATGAGGTCTCTTCCAACTCTTTGATTCTATGATTCTATGAAATGCTCTGACAAACCATAGTCAGTTCCAAAGCCAGATAAGGGTCATAATAGTTCAAGTCCATAAGTCAAAGCCAGGAAAGCTGTCCAAGACTCAGATTCCAGGATTCAGGAAATAAGGTCCAAGACAAGGTTTCAGGAGCAACAGTGTCCAAAAGAGGATTGCAAGAATAAGATTAGGATCACAGACCTAACCCAGGAGTAACGGTCAAGATCCAAGACACCAAAGCACAACAACAACAATTTTTATTGATTAGCCAGTTGGCCTTATCAAAAACAAACAGTGCAGACACAACATACAACATACATCTAAAATACAAATATACAGGTAGCCATAGATATATGCATCAACTATCCTCATCTCCCCTACACTGCGCCCCAATCTGATCTATGTACGCCATTCTCCTTTTAGCAGTTTTAAACAAATAAAGGGCAACTTTTGTAGTCAGAATGGGATTATAACCAGCCAACAAAAATGAAGTTTTGGCCGCTGTATCCCAACTTGCAAATAAAAGGCCATAAAAGTATTGTTTCCTTTCTTTTTCATATAGATTGCAGTGATGTAAAGTGTGGTTCAGATTTTCGACTTCAGGGGGACCACAGATACATAGTCTTTCTTCATATGGGATATCATTGAATCTGTTGTGTCTCTCCATGGATTTAATTTGCTCAAATCTTGCCCTGGTAAAAGCGGTTTCCACAGTGCTATAGACCTGATCGCCCTGGCGTTTAGTTTGCCTAACAGAAAGAAAAAGATCGAGCCTACTCTCTGAAACTTATGAGGGAGAGTTAGGGGCAGCTTTCAAAGTAAAATGTAAAATTTAAAATGTCTGCCTGCATTTTAAAAAGATATTAGAAGCTTTCTCCCTGTCAGAGAGTGACAAGGGCGAGGCTAGCATCTGTTATTTGTCAGAAGGAGGTGTTTGGCACCAAAAAAAGGGTTTTTACAGTTTGGCAGCCATTTTGTGTTCATCCTTATAAGCCTTCTATATAGTAACATCAGAATTGTGGCAGCCATATTGTGTTCATCAGCGTTGTGGCGGCCATATTGTCTTCATCAGCGTTGTGGTGGCCATATTGTCTTCATCAGCATTGTGGCGGCCATATTGTCTTCATCAGCGTTGTGGCGGCCATATTGTCTTCATCAGAGTTAAGGCAGCCATATTGTCCCCTCAAAAGAAGCGGTGGCCATTTTGCCCTCACCAATTTTACATAGATTTCTATGGGATTGGTGCTTATTATTTAAAAGAGCGGGAAAAGGTGTTTTGGAGCCCGTTCTTGCATTTTTCTGAGGAAAAGGAGTTAGAAGACTCTTTAACCCAGGGGTCCTCAAACTTTTTAAACAGAGGGCCAGGTCACAGTCCCTCAAACTGTTGGAGGGCCGGATTATAATTTGAAAAAACATGAATGAATTCCTATGCACACTGCACATATCTTATTTGTAGCGCAAAAAACACTTTAAAACAATACAATAATTAAAATGAAGAACGATTTCAACAAATATAAAATTACTAGCGGTCCCCTGCCATGCGTTGCTGTGACCCAGTCTGGTGATCTGGAAAATAAAGTAACGAGAAAGTGTTGGTTTCTAATATATGTCATTTCTTAATGCTTGTGGATCAACGGTATTTCTTGCTGTTTCTTTGCCAGTGTTGATGTGGAGATTGTCTGGTTTGCCTACTCTGGGACATGCAACATAGAATTGTCCTTCAGGGGTCCTTTCAAATCTATGATTCTATATCAGTGTGTGTGTGAATCATATCTATCTATATCTATGGCAGGATGGCTCTTTGTCAGGAGGGCTTTGATTACGTTTTCTTGCCCTGGTGAAGAGAGTTGGACTGGATGGCCTTGAGTATTTTCTGTTGGTCATGGGGGTTCTGTGTGGGAAGTTTGCCCCAATTATGTCGTTGGTGGGGTTCAGAACGCTCTTTGATTGTAGGTGAACTATAAATCCCAGTAACTACAACTCCCCAATGTCAAGGTCTATTTCCCCTAAACTCCATCTGTGTTCATATTTTGGCATATTGAGTTCTTGTGGCAAGTTTGGTCCAGATCCATCATTGTTTGAGTCCACAGTGCTCTCTGGATGTAGGTGAACTACAACTCCCAAACTCAAGGTCAATGCCCACCAAACCCTTCCAATATTTTCTGTTGGTCATGGGAGTTCTGTGTGCCAAGTTTGGTTCAATTCCATCGTTGGTGGGGTTCAGAATGCTCTTTGATTGTAGGTGAACTATAAATCACAGCAACTGCAACTCCCAAAGGACAAAATCATAATTTTTTGAGTGATGGTCACTCCTTGTCTTGTGAGATGTTTTGTTGCCAAATTTGGTGTGATTTCGTTCATTGGTTCTGTTGTTTTTAAGGAACTCATTATGCACAGAGCAATTATATATATATATATTAGTATTTCAATGGGAAGTGTGGGCCTACTATTGGCTGATGAAATAGGATTGTTGTTCCTGTTATTAACAATTCAGCTGCTTTTATCAAATTAGAAATCAATTCTTTCTCCTCTTGTAAGGGAATTTTATTATCATGTATAAGTAATCATGCTAATTTTGGTGTAATGTCAATCTCTATTTTTATTCTTGCTCTTATTTCTTTGAATATGCTTTCCCAAAAATTGTGTAGTGTAAAGAACACGTTAAAACAATACAATAATTAAAATGAAGAACAATTTTAACAAATATAAACTTATTAGTATTTTAATGGGAAGTGTGGGCCTGCTTTTGCCTGATGAGATCGGATTGTTGTTGTTGTTGTTGTGTGCTTTCAAGTAGTTTCAGACTTAGGTTGACCCTGAGCGAGGGCCGGGTAAATGACCTTGGAGGGTCGTATCTGGCCCCCGGGCCTTAGTTTGAAGACCTTTGCTTTAACCTATTCCAGTTAATTGTTGTTTCACTGATATAGCATAGGTGGTGACAATAGGCTGTGTGAACATTTTGCCACACACTCAGTCCTCTTCACCCACATAGAGTGGTTATCTCGGCAACCAGTGAACAACAAGAATGGATGGGCTTTCTGAAGGAAGTGCAGACAGACATGTATACAGCTCCCGTTCACATGGAGTTAGGCACCCCACAGAAAAGGCCCTACAACTGTTGCTGGAAAGGGAAAATCATTTGTGAGGGCAGAAAGTGCTTGGAAACACCTGCAGTATGGCATTAACACTTTGTCGGCCTCCAGAGACCCTGAGGTAATAGCAGTGCGCAAAGAAGATCTCCAGGATAGTTAAATGTATTGTCGAAGGCTTTCATGGCCGGAATCACTGGGTTGTTGTAGGTTTTTTCAAGCTATATGGCCATGTTCTAGAGCAATGATGGACAACCTTTTGAGTTTGGTGTGTCAATACTCTCCAAAAAACCGAGCATAACTCAAGTGGGGTGTCACTTCGAGAAAAACCCATAATTTCATGATATTTATAGTTTAATAAGAAAAATAAATTATTGTAATATATAACTGTATTTAATAAACCAAAAACTAATTATTTAAGTTACCTGCTTTTTCTATAATGCCATATATCTCGGCATTATAGAAAAATGCTGGTGTAGGAGCTGAGGATGAAATGTCCTTCTTGGGATGCAACCCCATCTTCTCTGTATGCGGCCGCATGCGGCTGTGTGTCATCGAAAATGGCTACGCGTGTCAGTGCTGACACACGTGTCATAGGTTCGCCATCATGGTTCTAGAGGCATTCTCTCCTGATGTTTCGCCTGCATCTATGGCAAGCATCCTCAGAGGTAGTGAGGTGATGTGATAGTTTCTTACTCTGGAAAACTCTTGTAGAAAGACAACAAGTCCTTATAAACATCAGTGATGATGATGTCTTCCCAGAATAAGAAACTCCTAGCATTATGTCCCAATGCACTTTATCAGAGATCTAGGATATCTGCATGCCCATCCCCTCCAAACACTCCACCTGGTCATACCCAGCACTTTTAATTTTAATTGTTACATTTGGTCCAGCCATTGTTTTTAATTGTGTCATTGTGTGTTGTCAATGTTATTGCTTTGTTTTCTGAGTTATTTTGCTGTCTGTTGTTGCTGTTATTTTTACTATTGTATTTGGGCTCGGCCTCTTGTAAGCCGCACCGAGTCCTTCGGGAGATGGTAGCGGGGTACAAATAATGGTATTATTATTATTATTATTATTATTATTATTCCCATGCAAGGCTGCAAGCATTATCACTGGACTATCAAAGTAAAGAAAGAGAGTTCAATGCCATGCTTGAAGCCGCACAGTTTTGGCTTCAGGAATTTCAGCTGAGGGAGGCTTACTCTTTATCCCCTCCTAGAAGCCCCAAGTCCAGCAAGGGTTTCTACCCTCGGCATCCTCTAAGTGCCAAAACTTCTGTCATACACAGGTTGCATGGTCACTGTTCACATTCCAATTGTGTCAGCAATAGTTCCTCATCCTGCCACAGTAAGACTTCTTCTGTAGCAGCTCAACATTTCAAGGAAGTTGAGAGGATGAAGCTCAAGGTGCAGATACTCCAGGAAGAGGCCGAATCGGCTATGGCTGCCAAGGAGCTAGACTTCTCTCAACTGGAAGCTGATCAGGCCAAACGCCAAGCTGACATACGAGCCGAATAAGCCAAAAGGCAAGCTGAAGTACAAGCCAAACAGGCCAAAAGGCAAGCTGAAGTACAAGCCGAACCGGCCATACGGCAAGCTGAAATGGAAGTCCAGTTAACAGCTTTACAAAGCAAAAGAAATATAACTTAAAAGGCCAAAGAAGCGGCCAAGCTTGCCATTAAGGCAAAAATTCTTGCCAAAACTTTTCAGGACGAATTGATTCCTGAAAATGTCAGGCTGCTGCCTCAGGAGAACATTGAATCAAAGATGTTGGAAGTGTGGTGAACAGGAGGGCACATTCTTTCACATGTGGTGGTCCTGTAAGCTAACTGCAAAGTATTGGTCATGAGTTCATGAAGAGACACAAAAAATCTTAAAGAAGAGTTTCACAATGAAACCTGAATACTATCTTTTAGGCTTCACGGATCCAGATCTGCCTCTTACGGAAAATGAAGACAAGCTTTTCACATACATTACAACAGCAGCAAGAATCAGCTTTGCGAAGGCGTGGAAACGGGGGAAGTCCCAGCTCTTGAGGACTGGTTAGATAAGCTGAGAGAAATAAAAGACATTGACGAATTGACTTTTTTTAAATTAAAAAAGAACACTGGAAATATAATAAAAAGGACCAATTGGGCTCTCTTTAATGACTATGATACTACTAGTAGAGATAAGAGATAACTGTAGAAACAAAACTTAGACAAAACTATATCATCAAGAAGTGAAGAAATCAGGAAAATGGAATGGAAGTCATGGGGTTTTTTTTTTTGTAACTCTATATTTCTTTGTTTCCTACTTTTCTATCCTCTTTGAAATATTCCCTCACTTTCCATGTTATTATGTTATTATATATATACTTTCAATATTTTTTTAAAAGATGCATTTTCTTCCGTCTGGCAAAGATGTCACCACCAAAAAGCTGAGCCCTATCAATACCAACACAATAGAAGACCTGCCTAACACTGAGGGTGAAAGATCTGCACCTCACCCCAACCATCAGCCATCAGTAGCAGCAGTCTTCCACATAGATGAGAGTCCTGTCAAAGCACAGAAGTCCACAGCGGGGAGCCAGTCTTTTATGCTCTCCACCTGTTCCTGCCACCTGTTTCCCCCCCCCCCCCGACCCCAAACCTAAGAATGAAGTTAAAGTGGAGTTTTCGGACAATGTTCCTTGTGTCCAGAATTCCTTCCCCAATCAAACTATAGCTTCAGGTGATTCTCCTTTGGGTCGGGGCAAAGGTGCAGAGAGGGGAAAAGCAGTCTTCTGCACCAAATCAAATGTTTTCCATGCCATCTGTGGCCTGGAACCCCTCCATCTTCAAAAGCCCCAAGAGAGACTTAAAAGACAAGGGGGTTCAGAAGTTTTCTTTGGAAGACAACCTTTAAAAGGGCTATAAGGGATTTACAGTTTAGCCAGACACGCTCATAGTTTTCTTTCAATTCCCGGTGTGCCATCACAGATGCCCAACCTGGACTTCCTTTAATTTGTAGTAAGTCAGGTCTGCTCTGTTTGAGGCAATCCTCCACATTTTTTGGTGAGTGGGGCATTGATCTTGTCTCAAAGTCCTGCTCTAAACACATCAGTATGTCCTAGAATGAAACAATAATTGTTAATCATTCAACAGTCTTTTCTAACCATTCCTTCCATCTTTTCCGCCCTTGCTGCTCCCCTAAATATTGATTAATCTGATAACACTGATTTTGGCATGTTGTAGGTTTTTCGGGCTATATGGCCATGTTCTCTCCTGACATTTCGTCTGGCCTGAAGCAGCCCTAGGTAATTTTCAACAGTAAGCAAACCGTATTTTGCCCCCCCCCCCCCCAACCGATCACTGATATATATTTTCTATTCATTGTGGGAGTTCTGTGTGCCATACTTGGTTCAATTCCATCATTGGTGGAGTTCAGAATGCTCTTTGATTGTAGGTGAACTATACATCCCAGTAACTACAACTCACATATGTCAAGGTCTATTTTCCCCAAAGAGTGCCACAAGAGCGCCCCTGGGCATAATCAACTATACTGCAAATGCTTACTTTGCATAATGGGTTGAGCCGCCCCTGTCTATCCTCAGAGGTTGTGAGGTCCTCTCTGGATGCCTTCAGCAGAGAAAGCTCACTTGATGCTGCTTGCCTGCCTGCCTGCTTTGTCTTTTGCCTTGTAAAAAAAAACAGCAGCAACAATGTTATGTGCAGGAATTCATGGGGACTTCCAGTGCCTGGAATGTGCCCGTCTATACCACAGGCAGCTAGCTCACCAAAAATGCTTTGCTCTCATCATGTCCAATGAGGCATTTGCATGGGTGGAGCAGGACAAAGTCCTCATGGATTTGTTCTCACTTTTGTGAGTCAGTAGACTGATGTTATGGAAACTGCCAATCTTGCACCGGATGCTGGGTCATGGGTTTTATTATCCACCCCACTTAATTTTTCCTTCTTCTGCAGCCAGGTAGAATGAAGGTCAGGGAACCACATAACTAGGGAAATGTCATCACAGGACCCATAATAGAGATACTTTCACTAGCTCATGATCTAATGTAGAGCTTTCCAAATGCTTTTCAGACATGCATCATTTTGTGACACAGTAATTCAGTTTTACTAGCAAAGTGGAGATGAAAACCCCTTAGAAGAGATACGGACACATACATAAATTGTACTAACAACATGTAAGGGGACAGAACATATATCATTAAATCCTTTCATTTATAGTTTTAAATATATATGATTTATTGTTTATTTCGCATAGACTTAGAGGTTACTTTCGTGCAACAAACACACTGCAGTCCACATACTGTCATGTCGTTGAGGCCAAACATGAATTTGGGAGGCCCTGCCTAGGCAGAGACCGGCCAGACCCAAAAAGAGAAAGCAAAATGGTAGTAATATACAAAGGAATGATCATAGATTAGGAATATATTATCAGAACACTACAAAATAAATGGGAAAAAGAGGGAGTACTCACAAGACAAATAATAGAGGACTTAATAAGATAGAGAAGTTCAAAGAAATGGAAAGGAAATTTTTATGGAAATGGTATTGTACTCCAGCACAGTTATCAAACATGATTAATGGTAAAAGCTCAACTTGTTGGCATTGTGGCTTAAGCAAAGGATGGTATGCACATATGTAGTGGGAATGTCCAAAGGCAAAAACATTCTGGGAACAAATAACAGGAAAAATGGAGAAAATATTTAAGATACCACTGCAAATAAATATGGAGTTGATGTTCATAGGTATATTAGGAAACAGGAAGATCGATCCAAAATATCAAGATCTATTCAAAGCAATGATTCTTGCAGGAAGGCTGTAATAGCTTGGGGTTGGAAAGATGCAAAAAAATGGGATATGGTTAATTGGAATAATTATTTGTTTGACCAGGTCCAATCAGAAATTATTGCAAATGCAACCTGTGAGGTTATGAAGGAAGATAAAATGAGGAAAATTAAAGAGAAATGGTTCATATATTTGGAATCGATAAAAGGAGGCGAAGCCAATGTAAATATTGTACAGAGATGGGAAAAGCTGAGCTCACGGATGGAGTTAGAGTTCTAAAGGAAATGTGGTAGGGGTTTGGGGAGGGGGAGGGGGAGGGGGGAAAACAAAAACAAAAGAGTGAATGAACTCTAAGACATACTAGATAAGTGAGTGGACAATATTGAATGAAGGAGGTGGAGGATAATGGAAGGGTGTAGAGCAGGGGTCCTCAAACTAAGGCCCGGGGGCCGGATGCGGCCCTCCAAGGTCATTTACCCGGCCCTCGCTCTGGGTCAACCTAAGTATGAAACTACTTGAAAGCACACAATAACAACAACAATCCTATCTCAGCAGCCAAAAGCAGGCCCAAACTTTCCATTAAAATATCAATAAATTTATATTTGTTAAAATTGTTCTTAATTTTAATTATTGTATTGTTTTTAAACGTTTTTGCACTACAAATAAGATATTTGCAGTGTGCACAGGAATTCATTCATGTTTTTTTCGAATTATAATCCGGCCCACCAACAGTTTGAGGGACTGTGACCTGGCCCTCTGTTTAAAAAGTTTGGGGACCCCTGGTGTAGAGAAATGTGGTTATTGACAACTTTCATGAATTAATTGTATAAATCCGCTCACAAAGCAAAATATCAATAAAATATTTTTTTAAAAAAACCTGGCGAGAAAGCAAGCGCCAAGAAAGATTTTCCCCTCAATTTTCCCAAATAAAGTCTCACCAAGTTGAAGCAAAAGCCACCGAGGTTTTATTTCATTCCAGCTGGAACGGATGGCAACTGCAGTTATCTGCCCAAGGAACAGACATGGTGGCTGGGCAGAGAAATACAATATTTATAGGGCTGTCAGATTCCCAGTTCCCATGCCCACCCCCCAGAGCCGGCTGCTCTAATATGATGTATGCGGTCCTCTGTCAATAATGTCCTTTTTCATTTTTACATTGGACAAATGGGACAGTATCTGCATCAGAAGATAAATGGACCAACATCAGACATTAGGAGTGGGAATACACACACATACAAATACAAATAGTTGCAAAACACTTCCATTTCCACAGGTATTCAGTTTCTGACCTGAGAACAGCTACTCTTGAACATAAAAAAAACCTAAAAAGACTATAGAAAAAAGTCAGCAGTCCTAAAATATAGCCACAAACTCCAATCTATCAACAGTGGGTTGAACAGAGACAGTGGTTCCGTGGCACACGGCACATATCATAACACTAATTAACAACTGAACCTCACGAGGGCTCCCTTGGCCAGTTCATCACATTTTCTTCCTGGTTCAGAAGAACTACATTCCAACACTCCACCTACCATTCATAGGTTTATTCATTCATCTTGGCTTTAGGCAGCATCTTTCCTCCTGCATTTGTCCTTCAAAGACCATCTGTGAAACTGAACTTGTCACCTCATCACAGGTTTGCATTTGTATTCAGACATAATCTCCTTATAAATGTCAGTCCTTAGGCACTTCATGCATCTGAAGAAGTAGTCTAGGAAATCTTACGCTACCAACTTCTAGCATTGCAGACTTAGATACTAGAAATCATTAACATCGAATGCTTGATCATTTTGCCTGTCTCTTTTCTTTCGAAGCTTAAACTAAATCTCTAGTTGATTGTATTGCATTTTTAAATTACTGCTCTACTAGATGTTTTGGGATGGAAAGAAATATTAATGCGAGGGAGAATTCTTATAGGATGGGCAATGCCCTCGTTTTGCCAGTTCCAGCTTAGAAAAGGAATCCTTCATTTCAGTTTGTCCAAAACCTGCCCAGGTGACTCATCACTGAGGTTGGAAAGGTTGGGTTTTCATTTGACTATTGTTTGCAGATTCAACCGAAAGTAGTTAACAATTCTTCTATTTGATTTCTGTATATTTTATATGTGTACTACAGTACTAAATCTCTGCATTTCTATAATCTTATAAGGCAGATCTGGATGATACAGACTGAACTTTGTCCTGGGTGTGTTAATCTATGGGCTTTTCAAGTCAGGAAACTGTATTTCTTTGGTTGTTGTACTTCTTGGTTGTTGTTTTTAAATCCAAATAATGTTCAGTTGTCCTGGAATATTTTCTGTCATTTCCAGTTGTAATAATAATAATAATAATAATAATAATAATAATCCTTTATTTATACCCCGCTAACATCTCCTGAAGGACTCAGTGCTGCTTACAAGAGGCCGAGGCCCAACACATCAATAAAACAACAGCATAACAAATACAACAATAAATAAACACATAAAATAAGCAATAAACATTAAAACAATAGCAATTAACATTAGACAATAACACCATGACACATCTAAAACTAAGGCCGGGCTAAATGTAATGATTAAAAATTTTTAAAATGCTGGGCATGGCAGGTGAAATGGATAGGTTTTTGGAGATAGGTACGGTGTGCAGACAACCGTAAATCTCTAGTAAAGTGCATTTGGGACATGATGCTTGGAGTTTCCTATTCTGGGAAGGCACACTGGAACAACCACGTCTTCAAGCTCTTCCTAAAGACTGCCAATGTTGGGGCTTGTCTGGTGTCCTTGGGGGAGAGGGTTCCAGAGTTGGGGGGCCACCACAGAGAAGGTCCTGTCCCTCGTTCTCACTAATCGCGCTTGCGACGCAGGTGGGATTGTGAGCAGGGCCTCTCCAGATGATCGGAGAGATCGTGTGGGTTCATATATGGAGATGCGGTCACGTAGGTAGGCAGGTCCCAAACCGTTTAGGGCTTTGTAGGTAAGCACCTGCACCTTGAATTGGGACCAGAAAATGAATGGCAGCCAATGGAGCTCCTTAAGCAGGAGGGTTGGAACCTCTCCCTGTAAGGAGCACCAGTTAACAACCTGGCAGCCGCCCTTTGGACCAGTTGGAATTTCCAGGCCGTTTTCAAGGGCAGCCCCATGTAAAGCGCATTACAGTAGTCCAATCTGGAGGTGACTAAGGTATGGACCACCCTGGCCAGATCCGCCTTCATGAGGTACGGTCACAGTTGGCGCACGAGTCTCATTTCATTGTCATCTTTGAGTGGGTTTCTTTTTAATTCCAAGATAGAGGAGGATCACCCCAAGAGTAATATACACAATTTTTTAAAAAAATACAAAAATGTATTCTACATCTTTGCTACTTATACAGTACTGTACAATTGGTACATGCTTTAGGAGCAAAATATCACTTTTCCAAATAAACCCAATTCCTTAACAGCCTTATGCCACCTTGGAACTAGGGCCTGTATGCTTGCACAATAAAACTCTGGATTGGCTTATCTGAGCCACTATTTAGCAGCTGCCACAAGGATGTTGTCATCTTCAAACCTTGTTCCATGCAGGAAGTCCTTCAGTTAACCAAACAGATGGTAGTCCGATGGTGCCAGATCAGGGCTATTACATGGGTGTGGGAACTGTGCCCACTCAAGTTTTTCAATCTCATACTGGGTTTGCTGACTGACATGTGGTGAGGCATTGTCACATAACTGCAAAACATCTTGCTTCTGCCAGTGTGGACAAACATGACACTGGTGAGCTTGAAGTTTCTTAAGAGTTTCCACAAATGCTTCCAAATTAATGGTGATCGCTAGCAAGATTCCTTCTCAATTCCAGAAGGTAGGTGCCATAACTTTTCCTGCTGAAGGTCCAGCTTTGTATTTCTTTTTTTGTGGGATAATTCACAAGATGCCACTCCATTGATTGTCTCTTCATCTCTGGTTCAAATTCGTGTAACCATGTTTCATCTCTCATCACAATTCTTGAAAGAAATCATTTCCTTAATTCTCATACTGAGCCAAGAGTTTGCTGCATATGGATTTTTGGGTTTCTTTGTGTGTATCTATCAACCTTCTTGGAACCCACCTTGCACAGACCTTCTTCAACTGAAACTGCTTCAGTATTATCAAACACTACTACCCCACCCCTAATTTAAAAGGATTTATACGTAGGGATTTATAGTTTTCCAAGGGCAACAAGCCAGAATAAGACAGCAGTGCTTTCTCTTTTGCGTAAAACTCCCAGGCCTCTCCATCACCCCCAGACCTCCCTTTCTCCTCTTTAAACTATATTTATTCCACTTTTATTCCTATAAATCTATTAAAACATGTTCTATTTTACTTCTGGGACAGAAAACATTAACTTTTACCTGACCTAGGTCAAATGGCAAAATTATCCAGCTATTGTTTCACATTGAGAAATGTCCCAAGGTGTGGCTCAAGACAAAGGAGACTTTGGGTCATTGTGACATCCTTTAACTAGCTGGTCTGGAAAGAAGACATAATCATGCTTAGGCATCCAAAGCCAAAACTTATATTTATCCATTCCTTGTTGTGTAATTTTTATCATTTTATATGAGGTGTCTATTTCCCAAGTCTGAAACGTAGAAACCTTATTCTTAAATTGTAAAGTGTTTAAACTGCCTGGCTCAGGCCACAACTGTTAACCAAGAATGCATCGCAGTCTCTGGTAAAGAATGCAAGAACAGATAGATGATCATTCCCAGCGGCCCAACTACAGGTATCTTTTGTTGACCTAAGCGTGAGCTAAAACCACAGAGATCAGCTTCCATTATTCTCCTGGGCCTAGATTTCTACTGGAAACTCCATTAAATAGTATCACTACAGAATTATCCTTTCATTCTTTCGCAGCTTGGGAGTGATCCTGGATTCATCGCTGAGCCTGGAACCCCAGGTTTCAGCAGTGGCCAGGGGAGCTTTTGCACAGTTAAAGCTTGAGCGCAAGCTGCGCCCATGCCTTGGGAAGTCTGATCTGGCTATGGTGGTCCATGCTCTTGTTACATCCTGAATAGATTACTGCAATGCACTCTACGTGGGGCTGCCTTTGAAGACTGTTTAGAAATTACAACTAGTCCAATGGGCGGCAGCCAGATTGCTAACAGGAGCAACATACAGGGAGTTGTGCCAGTACTGGCTGCCAGTCCACTTCCAAGCTCACTTGAAAATACTGGTTTTGACCTATAAAGCCCTATACCAGGGGTCCTCAAACTTTTTAAACAGAGGGCCAGGTCACAGTCCCTCACACTGTTGGAGGGCCGGATTATAATTTGAAAAAAAAAATGAATGAATTCCAATGCACACTGCACATATCTTATTTGTAGTGCAAAAATCACTTAAAAACAATACAATAATTAAAATGAAGAACAATTTTAACAAATATAAATTTACTAGTATTTCAGTGGGAAGTGTGGGCCTGCTTTTGGCTGATGAGATAGGATTGTTGTTGTTGTTGTGCGCTTTCAAGTCGTTATAGGCTTAGTTTGCCCCTGAGCGAGGGCTGCGTGAATGACCTTGGAGGGCCACATCCGGCCCCCGGGCCTTAGTTTGAGGACCCCTACCCTATACGGTTCCGGTCCAGCTTACTTGTCTGAACGCATCTCCCTCTACATCTCGCCTCACAGTTTGAGATCAACCCTGTTCTCGCTCCCGCCAGCATCACAAATACGTCTGGCAGGGATGAGAGACAGGACCTTCTCGGCTGTGGCCCCCGCCTGTGAAACTCATTTCCCACTGAGGAAAGATCAGCTCCATCCCTCCTGTCATTTAGGAAGAAATTGAAGTAGTGGTTTTGGGACCATGCTTTTGGACAACAGACATAGATAGCACTTTTGGACATTGGATATGGAATTGACCAGAATGATATTACTGGAATAATGTCCAGGGTGGGAGAAAGAACTCTTGTCTGCTTGGGGCAAATGTGAATGTTGCATGCAGTTTGTTTATTTATTCATTTACGGCTTTGTATGCTGAACTTCTCACCCTGAAGGGGACTTGGGATGTGTGGCATGAGTAACCAGAAGGTATAATAACAGCAGCAACAACAACAACAACAAGACAAAGGGGCTTGGGAACTTCCTGACTGTGAGAGCCGTTCAGCAGTGGAACTCTCTGCCCTGGAGTGTGGTGGAGGCTCCTTCTTTGGAAGCTTTTAAACAGGGGCTGGACGGCCATCTGTCAGGGGTGATCTGAATGCAATATTCCTGCTTCTTGGCAGGGGGTTGGACTGGATGGCCCATGAGGTCTCTTCCAACTCTTTGATTCTATGATTCTATGATTCTATATAGCAAGGGCAGCCAGGAAGTACAATAACAACAACAACCACATTACTGTTTCAATGAATGTTTTACTTATTGTTTTAATTGTTATTATATTGCTGTGTTATGTAGTGGCATCGAATTGCTGCCAAATGTAAGCCGTCCTGAGTTCCCCTTTGGGGGTTGAGAAGGAACGGGATAGAAATATTGGAAATAAATAAACAAATTCATTGACATTTTGCCTTATAAACTTCTGCTCATGAGAGAGTAAGGGATCCAATGCCCTTAGGAGAAGTCTGCTTTAAGGCAAGAAACATGGATGTCTTAACCCTATCATAGCAAATTTCGACATGGAACACTTTGAGAAACAAGCCCTGGAAACAGCACCAAAAAAGCCCACCATATGGTTTAGATATGTGGATGACATCATCATTTGAAGCTATGTAGAAGAAGAACTAAACAAGTTCCTGGATCACCTTAACAGCATCTACCCACACATCCAATTTAACATGGAAAAAGGAAACAAAGGGAAACTATAATTCCTAAATGTCCTAGTCATCCACAAACCAAATCAATAATTGGACCACACAGTCTACAGAAAACCTATGCACAAAATCACATTTAGATCCTCTTAGATGTCATGTGCTTTTTAAGGTTGACACTGAAGAGCTTAAGAAGACTGTGACAGTACTAGGGCATGGGGAAGAGCTACCACTGGGATGAATGTTGTGTTCTTGATTGGAAATAATTTTCAGTACATGGCCAAGATTGGTTTGTATGGCTAACTGGGACTCCATTGCTCGTGATTTCTTTCACTAGATCAGTGTTTCTCAACCTTCCTAATGCCGCAACCTCTTAATACAGTTCATGTTGTGGTGACCCCCAAACATAAAATCATTTTTGTTACTACTTCATAACTGTAATTTTGCTACTGTTATCAATTGTAATAAGATCCAATGTATTCACTGGACCAAATTTGGCACAAATATCCAATACACACAAATTTGAATACTGGTGGAGTTGGAGGGGGTTGATTTTGTCATTTGGGAGTTGTAGTTGCTGGGATATATAGTTCACCTATAATCAAGGAGCATTCTGAAATCCATCAATGATGGAATTGGACCAAACTTAGCACTTAGAACTTCAATGACCAACAGGAAAAAAACTGGAAGGGTTTGGTGGGCATTGACCTTGAGTTTGGGTGTTGTAATTCACCTACATCAGAGAGCACTTGAAACCATGTACATCAGTGTAGATCGAACAATGATGGATCTGGACCAAACTTGGCACGAATACTCAATATGCCTAAATGTGAACCCAATATACTCAAAAGTTAACACTGGTGGAGTTTGGAGGAAATAGACCTTGACATTTGGGAGTTGTAGTTGCTGGGATTTATAGTTCAGCCACAATCATTATTTATTTATTTACTTATTTACAGCATTTATATTCCGCCCTTCTCACCCCGCAGGGGACTCAGGGCAGATTACAGTGTACACATATATGGCAAACATTCAATGCCAGTTTTAACATACAACATATACAGACATACACAGAGGCTATTTAACTTTTCTGGCCGCCAGGGGGAGCTGTCGCTTTCATTGTCCATCTGCAACACTGATGAAGTACTTCCACATTCCCTGCATGCTTTTTTGCTGGAATGCTTTGCTGGAGTCTTTTTTATGGCCTCATAAATTAGTTAATGTAGCCTCCCCACACTTTAAGGTGGTACCTAATTTTTCTACTTGACAGATGCAACTGTCTTTCGGGTTGCAAAGGTCGACAACAGGCTACACAATTGCTTGGAAACCCATTCCAACCTGGGCTGGCTTTGAATTCATTACCTTTTAGTCAGAGTGATCTTAATGCACCTGACACTCAGCCAGCTACGCCACAATCCACAATCCAAAATCAAAGAGCATTCTGAACCCTACCAACAATAGAATTGGGCCAAACTTCCAACACAGAAACCCCACGACCAACAAAAATTACTATTTTTTTCTGATGATCTTTGGTGACCCCTCTGACACCCCCTTGTGACCCCCCCGGGGGTCCTGACCCCCAGGTTGAGAAACACTGCACTAGATGGTGCAGAACTAACATCGAATCTGTCGGTATTGTCAAAATGGTTTAGATATTTGAGATTCACTGAGAGCTGAAAAGTAAACTACCAATTTAAAAGCAAAGCACAGCATGAAAAATAGCTGTCAATTAACTGGCATGTCTTTCTTCTCACTGATGGCAAGAAAAATCCAAAGCAAGTCAAAAATGAACACAATAGCAACAGCATTGTATTGTACAAGTCTGAAACCTAAGCAATAAAACAGCATATTTAATGTCAGTCAAAAGCAATTATATAGTCTTGAATTATATTATGTGGACATACGTTACAATGTAGCTGGCAATAAAACTAACTGTCCAAAGTAAATGGAAAGAGTGGTGATAAAAAAAATGTCACTCTTGTTAAAACATTGAAAAGTTTAAGATGGCAGTCTGGCCTAGATATATTTTTATTATTTATTTATTTCGTATACTTCTACCCCGCCCGAGGGGGGACTCAGGGCAGCTTACAAAAAGACACATCTTGGTGCCTACACAAATACAATAACATATAAACCAGCAATTAAATGGTCAACAATTAAAACAATAATATATCACACAGTCAATAGCCAATCTCAGACACAGCGTTCGCCAACTCAGAGTTCATATTTCGTTCCACCTTGTCCAATTCTTATCCATCGTCACAGTCCTTTATTCATCTGCCAGATTACCCGAACGCCTGGTCCCACATCCATGTTTTTAATTTCTTTCTGAAGGAAAGGAGGGATGTTGCTGATCTAATCTCCCCGGAGAGTGAATTCCATAGGTTAGGGGCCACCACTGAGAAGTGGTGGCCTCGTCCCCGCCAATCTCACTTGTGACAGAGGCGGGGCCGACAGCAGGGCCTCCCCAGAGGATCTCAGACTCCGAGATGGGACGCAAAGGGAGATGCGTTCGGACAGATACACTGGGCCGGAACAGTATAGGGTTTTGTAGGTCAAAACCAGGACTTTGAATTGTGCTCGGAACTGGATCGGCAGCCAGTGGAGCTGGCATAACAGGGGGGTGGTATGCTCCCTGTATGACGCTCCAGTGAGCAACCTGGCTGCCTCCCGCTGGACTAATTGAAGTTTCCGAACAGTCTTCAAAGGCAACCCCACGTATAGTGCGTTGCAGCAATCTATCCGGGATGTAACAAGACCATGGACCACCGTGGCCAGATATTTGACCCACAAAGGTGCTATTCTCTGTTTCTCTGTATTTATCTACCTATGTGTGTGTCCACCATATATATATACATATTTGTCTGTGTATACACACACACAACGTGAACAATATGGGTGGGTGGATGAACATATGCTACTTGGACTGTGTATTAATTTATTCTTGATATAGGACTAAATATCCTAAAGGTACCAAATCGTGTCTGAGCTTGGAAGTGAAATAGTATCAGCCTTTTTTATTGCTTGGAGGGAGCCCCCGATGCCGCAGAGGGTTAAACCCCTGTGCCGGCAGGACTGAAGACTGACAGGTCGCAGGTTCGAATCCGGGGAGAGGCGGATGAGCTCCCTCTATCAGGTCCAGCTCCTCATGCAGGGACATGAGAGAAGCCTCCCACAAGGATGATAAAAACATCAAATCATCTGGGCATCCCCTGGGCAAAGTCCTTGCAGACGGCCAATTCTCTCACACCAGAAGTAACTTGCAGTTTCTCAAGTCTCTCCTGACACAACAAAAAAAATTGCTTGGAGAAGATGTCAACAAATATTGGATGCTGGATGCTATATTTCAGAGGAAGGACTTGGCAAAACTACCTCTGAATTATCTTGGCCTAAGAAAATCCTATAAAATTAAGGGAGTTGCCATAAGTCAACAGGTGGCAAGATACAAAGCAAGTACTATAATCCAGTTCAATACAATTAATCTGCATTCTGAAACTGCATCATAAAGCAGTGTAGATGCAACCTCTTTATTTCTATGTATACTGTACATATGGTGTCACAAAGGGTATATACATAGTTGTTGTTGTTGTGTGTCTTTAAAGTAATTTCGGATGTATGACAATGTAAAGCAAACCTATTATGGAATTTTCTAGGAGAATATGTTACTTAGCCAATATTACATTCTGGATTTCCTAACACTTTTTTTTTTGTTAAAACTGTTTATTTTGATTATGGTACATAACAGAAAAGCAAATCATGGCAGATAAAATCAGGTACTAATATTTTTGACGTGTACATGCCTATCTACCTTATTCAACCAATCAGTTAATTTTGTCATTAAGTACAAATTATTATCATTTACATATCTTAATACACATGGACTTGCTATTTCTGCCTGTTTTCCACTGCTTTCAGTCAGAGCTTTGTATTAATTTTTTCCCATAACATTCAGGAAAACAGCACATGGCATTTTACACACATACCACAGATCTTACACTCATCCCAAAACCCCTATCCTAAACAAAATAAACCCTCATCCCCACACCCGTGCACCCTTCACCATGACTTCCCACAC
This sequence comes from Anolis sagrei ordinatus, assembly GCF_025583915.1. Lineage (NCBI taxonomy): Eukaryota > Metazoa > Chordata > Lepidosauria > Squamata > Anolidae > Anolis > Anolis sagrei. The sequence continues at coordinate 133,984,831 of NW_026845477.1, read as the reverse complement.
CGAAACACTATGAAGCTTTTAAGCCTATTTATCTATCCTTATTCATGATAAACCTGAATTCCTAATAGAGCTCCTCTATATTACTGACTCTCTATTCAGATATGCCATGGCCAACTTCCATTTTTCTAGAAAGTCCTCATTACTCTTATTCCTCCTGTTATAAGTTAGTCTGGCCATTAGCATATATTCTCGCATTCTTTCCCTCCAATCCTTTTTGGTTAGACCTTTTTCCCCTTTCCAATCTTTGGCTATGGTCAATCTTGCCGCTGCAAAGCTATACTGATATATTTCTTGGTCCTTTTGATTATTGTTTTCTCTCTGTAGACCTAGCAGACACAGTCCTGGGTTTTTAAAATCTTGTTATGTAACATTTTATTTGTCTCCTTAATTACCTTATCCCAAAATTCCTGTATGATCACACAGGTCCACCACATGTGGAGGAATGTCCCTTTCTGTGTCCTGCATCTCCAGCAAATACCTTGTGCGCAGGAGCAGGGGAGCCTAGGGATGATTACTGTTGTTACCAATTTGAAAGGAACCAAATTTACCATCAAATTAGAAGGGAGGCTGTTCAATCGCACCTCTTCTTTTATTAAGATAGTAATAACTTAGTAGTAATTAAACGGTATGTATTGTAGCGTGACTGGAGATAAGAATATAGATCTATTTGGTCACTTTCCCCTGCGTTTCTGCCACCACGTGAGGTAAGTTATAATATTGTGAGAAATGGCACACTGGACGCAGAATTGATGGAGGTGAGGCAGTCTTCAAACAAAAGTTAACAAGTTTATTTAGCACAAAGCGTGTGGTTGCAAGTTGTAACTTTTCTTATAGAACTTAGAACAATGCTTGTAAGTTTAACAGTTCATTCTTTAAAGTAACACAGTATCTTCCTGACGTAGAGCGCTTGCTTCAGACAAAGTATCAATACAGGGATATTTCCCTTATTTGATCCTTCCTAGATCAAATTCTAAATAAGCTATTCTTTAGCCTCTCCTTGGACTAAAGAATTCCGGCTATGTTTCCCCCTTTCGGCTACCCTAGCCAGAGAAACTTTCAATAGCCAGACCCGGCTTTCCAAAGCCTCGAAACTTTGCTTCACAAGTCACTCAGCCACCTTTTCCTCTCCTTCTCTCTCAACTCCTCACTCTAACTCCTCACTGCTAAACCCTAACTGAACATAAACTGTCGTTTTTCAAACTCTCCCCTCTAAGCTCCTCCCACTTCTCTCTCTCTAGCCTACATCGTCTCCATGGCAACGCACACCTCTCAGTTAGGCCGCTCCAGCATTAATGCAGCCAATCTAAACACAAATACAGTTAAAATCATACAATTTATAATCAACTTCTGTTATTTGATTTGATTTGATTTGTCTATTTTAGCCAATGTTGCTGGAGTGATGTAACACCTATAAAACATTTTGTATTGATTCTTATTCTGAACCTGATAAAGTACATTTGAATTCTTTGTTCCATAGGTATTCCCATTTGTCCAATTCTATTGGTCTGCCTAGGTCCTTGGCCCAGGATAACATTACTGTCTTAATTCTGTTGTCCTCCATGTTATAGCTTAGTATGTATTTGTATAATTTAGAGATTAACCCTTTAACCCCCTTTTCCCATATATGTTACTTAGCCAATATTACATTCTGGATTTCCTAACTCTTCATTACGGTTCTGCATTACGAAAAGTTTCCGATTCCAATTCCGCGTTCTCCTTGTGGACATGGCCCTCCTCCGTGACCTCTCATTCCCTCGCCTCCCATTAGTCTGGATTCCTGTCGACTTAGAAGGAGAAGAAGGGCAGGTTGCTGGCCTTGGGGGGTCTTCTTCCTGCGAAAGGACACCTCCAAGCCTGCCCTCCCCTCCAGCGCCCGGCCATCCTCTTCTTCGCCTCTTCCATCAAAGGGGCCCTTTTGTGCCACCTGCAAGGATTTGCTGGAGGCCAAAGGACCCAAGGTGGAGGACCCCGTTCCCCGAGAAGGGCCGTTGGGGCGCTCCCTCTGCACCTGGGCTTCCTTCCCTCCTTCCTTTCTTCCTTCATGGCAGTGTCCGCATGATGGAGCCACATGGGTCTCGCCGAGACAGGACAGGCAGGAGGAGGCCGGAGCTGGAGGGCCAATGGAGAAGAAGCCGGGGAGACACGGAGCAATCCCAGAGCCAAAGAGAGGCACAGTCAGAGGTCCCACTGCTAATGTCCAGGGGGAGGAAAAGGGACAATGGAGAACACAGGGGCGCCCTGCTGGGGAAGAGTGTGTGGGGTCTCTCTCTGCCAAAGATGGCCAAGATGTTCCCAGAGGGCCTTGTCCAGATGTAGCAGACTCCTGTGGGGTGATCCACAGGGACCATGAAGAAGAGCAAAGGTCTGTTATGGCACTGACTCCTACATATCCCCGTCTGCTTCCTCCCTCATGGTGGGGAGGGAAGGAGGCAGGGCGATCAGCCCCCTCCTTGGCCTGGACATGGCTGGCTCTTCTGAGGCCACTTAAACCTATTCCTCCTCCTCCTCCATCAACATGGGTAGGGATGGTGGCCGACTGGCTATTCTCCTCCTCTGGCGCCTGGGGGGGGGGGCACCATATCCTTCCTCCTGGGGCTTTCGGCATTGGCGGCACTGGAGGAGACCCAAGAAAGCAGACTCAACCTCAGCCCCTTCTATATATTTCTCCCCTTTGGTGGTGCTCTTCGTAGAAGCTTCGCCTCCTCGACTTTTTAATGTCTCCCATGCAGTTGGACCACCGGAAGGGAAGCTTCCATCAAGGCATGGAGATCTAAGGAAACCCCCACAGTGGAGCAATGGCTGTTAAAAGTATGGGATATTATGAACATGGACATACTAACCCAAAAAATATCACAGAACATAACAAAACCACCCAAGACTAACTGGGAAATGTTTTTGGAATATATTAGAGAATCAAACAACGAAATTTATATCAGTAACATACAGTGATGAAACTCAAAGGGCTATCAGTAAGAAGCTGGTGAATAAATTATAAACGGAAAGACTACAAAGGGGCCAAAGTATTGTTTACTTCCCAGTTATCTGCCCAGATACTCCTGGAAGCATTTTATTGGGCACTTAGGGGTATGTTTATTGTTTGTGGCGTCGATGCTGCTGTCACAGTATCACTGCCATATGGTTGGGGTCCTTTCCCCCCCCCCTTTTATCCTCTCCCACTGTCAACTTCTAACTATTGCATTTCCAACTTTACTGAAAACAATGTTCCCACTCAGTTCTTGTGGGTTTTTTCGGGCTATATGGCCATGTTCTAGAGGCATTTCTCCTGACGTTTCACCTGCATCTATGGCAAGCATCCTCAGAGGTGAGGTCTGCTGGAACTGGGAAAAAAAGGGGTTTATGTTCCCACTCTTTCCATGTAAACACCACATTTTATTTTGCGAAGGAGCTCGGGCCCCAAATTCGGTAAGGGAGGTCTCAGGAGAGAGAAGTTACGATTTATTATTTA
>NW_026845477.1:133944356-133981265 GCF_025583915.1 Anolis sagrei ordinatus | reverse complement strand
TTTTTCTTCCTTTTTCTTCCTTTTTCTTCCTTTTTCTTCCTTTTTCTTCCTTTTTCTTCCTTTTTCTTCCTTCTTCTTCCAGGCAGCATCAGTAGCTGCGTCGCTTTGCCAAAGCAGGAGGATTGGCCTTATCCTGACTTTTGTTTGTAAATTCATCCATAATAAACAGGGCATACATCCATCTGCCTTGGAAACTTTTAAACAGAGGCTGGATGACCATCTGTCGGGAATACTTTGTGCTTTTCCTGCATTCTATTCTATGACCCCTAATTATTTGCAATCATGGAGTTGGAAGAGACCTCATGGGCCATCCAGTCCAACCCCATTCTACCAAGAAACAGGAAAATTGCATTCAAAGCACCCCCGACAGATGGCCATCCAGCCTCTGTTTAAAAGCCCCCAAAGAAGGAGCCTCCACCACACTCCGGGGCAGAGAGTTCCACTGCTGAACAGCTCTCACAGTCAGGAAGTTCTTCCTCGTGTTCAGATGGAATCTCCTTTCTTGTAGTTTGAAGCCATTGCTCCGCATCCTAGTCTCCAGGGAAGCAGAAAACAAGCTTGCTCCCTCCTCCCTGTGACTTCCTCTCACGTATTTATACATGGCTATCATGTCTCCTCTTAGCCTTCTCTTCTTCAGGCTAAACATGGCCAGCTCCTTAAGCTGCTCCTCATAGGGCTTGTTCTCCAGACCCTTGATCATTTTAGTTGCCCTCCTCTGGACACTTTCCAGCTAGTTGTTCCAGAATTATTAGGATTAGAAGGGCTGGAGTCATGCATCTCTATAAATGCCGCTGGACTGCAGTTCCCATCACCAGCCCTAGCCAGAACTCAATGTTAAGGAATTATGGGAGTTCTAGTCCAAAAGGATTGGGTTTTTTGCTCATAGTTGGGTTAGTCAACAAGTGGATTCAGCAGTGCCAGCAATGCCCATCTCATCTTGTTAAACCTTTACATAAGTGAGCTGGAGAGAAATGTTTGCACTATTTGCAATTATGACCAACAAATCAGTATTTTCATAAACACCCCAACCCTTCAAAACTTATATTAGTGTCACTGATCCAACACTGGCAATGGATTGTCTAATCTGAACATTAGGAAGAACTTCCTGACTGAACTCTCTGCCCCGAAGTGTGATGGAGGCTCCCTCTTTGGAAGCTTTTAAACAGAGGCTGGATGGCCATCTGTCGGGGATACTTTATTTATTTATTTATTTAAAAGTTTTGTATACCGACCTTCTCACCTCTCTTAATGGCAGTCTCTGAGGATGTAACACGAGCACCTGCTTGTCCAGTTTTGATGGATTCATTTCAATTGGTGAAACCCGAGGATGTGGACAAGATACTTGGAGGAATGAGGCCCACCACGTCCATCCTAGACCCCTGCCCATCCTGGCTTCTAAAGGAGGCCAGAGGGGGATTGGCTGAGTGGGTTAAGGTGGTGGTTAATGCTTCCCTTCGGGAAGGCAAGATTCCAGCGAGCTTAAAACAAGCTATAATAAAACCGCTGTTGAAGAAACCATCACTGGACCCCACTAAATTCGACAACTATCGGCCAGTTTCCAATCTCCCCTTCTTGGGCAAAGTCTTGGAACGTGTGGTGGTCTCACAACTCCAGGTATTCTTGGTAGACACGGATTATCTAGACCCGGCACAGTCTGGCTTTAGGCCGGGGCATGGTACCGAGACAGCCTTGGTCGCCTTAGTGGATGATCTGCGTCGGGAGCTCGACAGGGGGAGTGTGTCCCTGTTGGTGCTGCTCGACCTCTCAGCGGCCTTCGATACCGTCGACCACGGTATCCTTCTGTGACGCCTCGCGGGGATGGGTCTTGGAGGTACTGTTTTGCAGTGGCTCCGGTCATTCCTGGAGGGTCGATCTCAGAAGGTGTTGTTGGGGGACACCTGTTCAACCCCACAACCATTGTCTTGTGGGGTTCCTCAGGGCTCAATATTGTCTCCCATGTTGTTTAACATCTACATGAAGCCGCTGGGGGAGATCATCCGGAGTTTCGGGGTACGGTGTCATCTGTACGCGGATGATGTCCAACTCTGTCACTCCTTTCCACCTGCTACTAAGGAGGCTGTCCAGGTCCTGAACCGGTGCTTGGCCGCTGTGACGGTCTGGATGAGGGCGAACAAATTGAAATTGAATCCAGACAAGACAGAGGTACTCCTGGTCAGTCGCAAGGCCGAACAGGGCATAGGGTTACAGCCTGTGTTGGATGGGGCCGCACTCCCCCTGAAGACGCAGGTTCGCAGCTTGGGTGTGACCCTGGACTCATCGCTGAGCCTGGAACCCCAGGTTTCGGCGGTGACCAGGGGGCATTTGCACAGCTAAAGCTTGTGCGCCAGCTGCGCCCGTACCTTGGGAAGTCTGACTTGGCCACGGTAGTCCACGCTCTGGTTACATCCCGTTTAGACTACTGCAACGGCTCTCGCGATTAACTTAACACTGGGGTTGTGCCTTCTGAAGAGCCAGCTCAGGTAAGCTCCCTACTAAGTGCGCATAATCGGCTGTCCGTAGGCAGCCATGTATTTTAGCAGGAGGCGGAGTCAGGTCTAGGGAGCATACAACGACGCCCGGCTGTTGCGCAAGCCCACTGGCTTACCTATCTCTGTGCCAACTCCACTGGCTACCGATTTGCTACCGGGCTGAATTCAAAGTGCTGGCGTTGGCCTTTAAAGCCCTAAACTGTTCCGGCCCAAGCTACCTATCCGACCGCATCTCTGCCTATGAACCCACCAGGACTTTGAGATCTTCCGGGGAGACCCTGCTCTCGATCCCGCCAGCTTCTCAAGCATGGCTGGCAGGGATGAGAGATAGGGCCTTCTCGGTGGTGGCTCCTCGGCTGTGGAACACCCTTCCTACGGACATTAGACTAGCACCATCTCTAATGGTATTCTGCAAAAAAGTGAAGACCTGGCTGTTTGAGCAGGCGTTTGAATAATTAGTGCAATGATTGGTTAATGAACACTGGAATGGAACAATGGATGACGAATCTGGAACATGTTTTTGATGACGAGACGACAGTGAATGGGTATTGTAGTAACTGTTTATTAATTGTGTAATGTGTTAGGTTGTTAACTGTTTCTATACTGTAGCACTGAATTTTTGCTGTTCGTATTTATTTAAAAGTTTTGTATACCGACCTTCTCACCTCTCTTGAGGGACTCAGACCGGTTTCCAACCATAATATCACATACAGTCAATAAAACATCATAATTCATATTACAATGAAATATTAAAACAGCAATTACATTCAATAACTACAATGGTCAGTCGTCACACTAAAATCGTTGTTCATCATCTTCCATCCATATCTCAGGGTGTTGGCTCACTCGTCGAATGCCTGTCTCCATAACCACGTCTTCACCTGTTTCCTGAATGTCAGGATAGAAGGGGCGGTTCTGATCTCCAGTGGGAGAGAGTTCCAGAGTCGAGGGGCCACTTTGTGCTTTTCCTGCATTCTATTATTCTATGACCCCTAATGATTTGCAATCATAGAATCATAGAGTTGAAAGAGACCTCATGGGCCATCCAGTCCAACCCCCTGCCAAGAAGCAGGAAAATGGCATTCAAAGCACCCCCGACAGATGGCCATCCAGCCTCTGTTTAAAAGCCTCCAAAGAGGGAGCCTCCACCAAAGAGAGACCATCTGAACATTACAAAGAACTTCCTGACTGTGAGAGCCATTCAGCAGTGGAACTCTCTGCCCTGAAGTGTGGTGGAGGCTCCTTAGAATCATAGAATCCTAGATTTGGAAGAGACCTCATGGGCCATCCAGTCCAACCCCCTGCCAAGAAGCAGGAAAATTGCATTCAAAGCACCCCCGACAGATGGCTATCCAGCCTCTGTTTAAAAGCTTCCAAAGAGGGAGCCTCCACCACACTCCGAGGCAGAGAGCTCCACTGCTGAACGGCTCTCACAGTCAGGAAGTTCTTCCTCATCTTCAGATGGAATCTCCTTTCTTGTAGTTGGAAGCCATTGTTCCACTTTCTAGTCTCCAGGGAAGCAGAAAACAAGCTTGCTCCCTCCTCCCTGTGACTTCCTCTCATTTATATATATGATAGCGATGTATAAATATGTATATTTATACATTGCTATCATATCTCCTCTCAGCCTTCTCTTCTTCAGGCTAAACATGCCCAGCTCCTTAAGCCACTCCAGACCCTCATGGGCCATCCAGTCCAACCCCCTGTCCAAGAAACAGGAAAATTGTATTCAAAGCACCCCCAACAGATGGCCATCCAGCCTCTGTTTAAAAGCTTCCAAAGAAGGAGCCTCCAAAAAGAGAGTCCATCTGAACATTAGGAAGAACTTCCTGACTGTGAAAGCCATTCAGCAGTGGAACTCTCTGCCCCGAAGTGTGATGGAGGCTCCTTTTTTGGAAACTTTTAAACAGAGGCTAGATGGCCATCTGTCGGGGATGCTTTGAATGCAATTTTCCTGCCTCCTGGCAGGGGATTGGACTGGATGGCCCATGAGGTAGCTTCCAACTCTATGATTCTATGAGTGCCAACATAATGTTGTGGTTGATTTAGTTATGTGAGATAATTTAATTGGTGTTCTAAACTATTTGGTCAATATTTTTATTTGTGTTTCTCTTGTCCTTTTGATTTTTTTATTGAATTGATCCAGTGTTCAATGTTTAGCTTGTTATTGTTCAGGTCCTCTTTCCATATCTCAGACAATGTTGGTTTCAATTTAAATTGATTTCCAATTAATTTCTTACATATGAAACCCATCAGGTCTGCCTCCTTTTCTAATTTTCACTTTAAAATTCGATCAAAATCTGTTTCTGCCCCTTCCTTTTTCATCCAAACTATAATACTTTGTTTCAAACCATTCCATAGACACCAGTTACATTGACCACAATTATCCTTTATCATCTCCCGATCTTTGAGGTCTTTTATCAATTTCATTCCATTATGTTTTATGTTTGTTATCACTTTGCCATGTGTTTGTTTCTTTTTATTGTCTAAGAACCCTAGTGGAAGTTTATCTACTTTATTTATTGGAAATTTGCTTTACCATTTTTTTCCAATACTCCATTGATAAGATCATTAGGTCCCCTTTAATCTCTTTTAATACCTTATTGTCCACCCTGTCTTTTAAACACAGACAGTGATCCCATCTGTTTATTGTTTTTTTTTTCCATTCTGGCCCATCTTCTTTAATCATCAATGTCTTCTTAATTGGCAGATCTCAAAATACTCCTGTAAACTAGCTGCCCCCCATCCTCCATTGTCTTCCGGGGAGTAAAATACTGAGTTGGTACTTCTACTTTTGTTTGCTTCTGCTTTCCAAGGTTTTATTGAGTTGTCCCATTTCTTGATTATTTTGTTGGGGATACTACCGTATATTCTGGTGTATAAGACTACTTTTTAACCCAAGAAAATCTTCTCAAAAGTCAGGGGTCGTCTTATACACAGGGTCATCTTCTACACGGGAGTAGTCTTATACACGGGAGTGGTCTTATACACAGGAGTAGTCTTATACGCAGGAGTAGTCTTATAGAGCGGGTGTTGAAACTTCCAATCGGGTTGGAGAATCTGTAGTTGCCGCATATGGTGGGGGTAGCTCAAAAATGGCAATGGCTGTGTCCCTGCCGTATGCAGCGACTGTATGAAAGGATTAAGGGTGATGTTGTACAAGTACGGTAGAAGAAAATCCATTCATCAGGATTCGTGGTATTCCGCAAAAAGGTGAAGACCTGGATGTTTGTGCAGGCGTTTGAGTAATTTAGTGCAATCTGGTAATGGAACATAGGAATGGAACAAGGGACGACGAACCTGGACTACGCTTGGATGATGAGAAGATTGGGTACGGTTGTTTTTTGTAATAATTGTGCATTGTAACTGTTTATTGGTAATTTATGGATAATGTGTTAAGTCAATTGTTATATGTTGTATGGAACCACTGCTGTTTCTAATGTTTTTACTGTTTGTGAACCGCCGTGAGTCGCCTTCGGGCTTGAGATACAGCGGTATATAAGCAAAGTAAATAATAAATAAATAAATAATGCGGTCCTGATGGTGAAGTGAAGGGGCGCCTCACCGAGAAGGTGTAAGTGAAGGGCGGAGCAAGCTGCAGGCTTCCAGGGTGCCTGGGGTATGGAAAAAAGAGATAGAGTGGCTCTGGGCCCAGCAAAACACACCTCTTTTACCTGTCTGGCCCGCCCTTGTATCCTATTACCGTACCTCCTCCTCTGCCTCTCAGATCTCACTCCTGAAGACTGCAGTGAAGCGGTGCAGGTGCGCAGGTGCGAGATCTGAGAGGCAGAGAAGGAGGTACAGTAATAGGAAAATTACCATATTGAAATCAAACCTGATGCTTTTTAATTTTTTTATTTGGTGTGCATTGTAAGAGGGGTAGTCTTATACGGCAAGTATATTCCAAACTCTATATTTTAACTGGAAAAGTTGGGGGTCGTTTTATACGCCCAGTCGTCTTATATATAGTATTTAACTTTCTGACAATCTGTATCGAGGTTCCTCAAACTTTTAAAGTTGAGGGCCGGTTCAGGTTCCCCCAGACTGTTAGGGGGCTGGAAAAAAACCAATAACAAATTCCTATGCACACTGCAATATGTTATTTGTAATGTTAAAAACATGAGAGAACAATATAATATTTAAAATGAATAACAATTGTAACAATATAAACTTATCAGTATTTCAATGGGAAGTGTGGGCCTGCTTTTGGCTGATGAATAGCTACATTGGGTACACAAAAAAAGGGATATTACATTTTACTCAGCATGCACGCACACATATAAACATTCACTCCTTATCATGCATACATTACCATCTCTTCTTCCTTCTCCTAGAAAAAAGAACCGAAGTAGGCCAGATTGTGTTCTGTGAATACACCATCTTCCTCCGTCCCTTGGACCAGACTCCTCTGGTTTACCACAATTTTTGGGAGAGTAAAGTGTCTCTTATATGGCAATATTTCTGCTGATGTTGTTCTAAAAGTTGTACATGAATGACAGATGTTTCCCAGCTAAAACATCCTGGCTCCATCAGTTCCAGACAGATGTTGGCTTTTCTTCCTTAACTGAAAATTGGTTTTCCTTCTTATTGTAAGGAACCACTGTGTTGACTTAACTTCAAGGAGTCGTTGTCGCTGGTACTGTAAACATGTTGTTTTCCACTACAGAGTTAACCATTTGTCTCTGGTCATCAGTGTCAGGAGTTCAGAAACTTTTAATTAGAGTTCATGAATTATTTTTGTATTTTTCCAGGCCTCAATCTTAGGATGGCATCTTTAGGCTATATAGGTCTCAACCACACTCCTTTCATACAATTTCATTCAAACCACTCATCATATTGGATTGTTGTAGGTTTTTTTCGGGCTATATGGCCATGGTCTAGAGGCATTCTCTCCTGACGTTTCGCCTGCATCTATGGCAAGCATCCTCAGAGGCAGTGAGGTCTGTTGGAACTAGTAAAAGGGTTTATATATCTGTGGAATGACCAGGGTGGGACAAAGGACTCTTGTCTGCTGGAGCTAGGTGTGAATGTTTCAATATTTCAATATTCAGTTTCAATATTCAATAATATTATAATGTAATGCAATATAATACTAATAATAATAATATGATATTATAATTATTTATATTATATGTAATATTATTAATAATATTACAATATAATTGGTATAGTATAATATAGCAATATTTAAAACTGATATTGTACTATGCTAATAATATATTATATTGTATGTATATATACCTTGTAAGCCGCTCTGAGTCCCCTTCGGGGTGAGAAGGGCGGCATATAAATGTCGTAAATAAAATAAATAAATAAATAAATAAACTGACTACCTTGATTAGCATATAATGGCCTGACAGTGCCTAGAGCAAACTTTTGTTGAGTGGTGATTAGATGATTAAAGAGGTGATCAGCCATAGCAGAGCACCTGATGAACCAATCTGGACACAGCATTTTATTTGATAACACTCTCACAACCACCATGTCAGACTACACAGAGAAGCCATTGAAATCCACAAGCATGTGGACAATTTCAACAGAAAGGAGGAAACCATGAAAATGAACAAAATCTGGCTACCAGTATTAAAAAACACTAAAATTACAACAGCACAACAACAGAGAGGAAACAAACAAGGACATCTAATCATCTCTCAACAAAGTTTTCTCTAGGCACTGTCAGGCCATTATATGCTAATCAAGGTGGTCAGTTGAAACATTCACACCTAGCTCCAGCAGACAAGAGTCCTTTGTCTCACCCTGGTCATTCCACAGATATATAAACCCTTTTTCCTAGTTTCAACAGACCTCACTGCCTCTGAGGATGTTTGCCATAGATGCAGGCAAAACGTCAGGACAGAATGCCTCTAGACCATGGCCATATAGCCTGAAAAAATCTAAAACAACCCAGTGATTCCAGCCATGAAAGCCTTCGACAATACACTCATCATATTTATTCATTACATGAGAGCCACATTTGGCCCGCAGGCCTTAGTTTAGGAAACCCTGGTGTATAGTATCATTTCTTCTCCATGACCACATTTCAAATGAGCTGATTTTCTTGTTACCACCTTTCTTCACTGTCTAAAATCAATAACTATACATAGAAATATGAAGTAAGATGGCATGGACAAGCCTAAGTATTAAACTATATATCTTTACACTTGAGGATCTTTTCTAGTTCATTCATAGTTGCCCTTCCAAGTCTCCGAACTGGTTCATGATTCAGCCAAGGTGTCCTACTCCTCCATAATTTGTTTGGAGTTGCCTTTTTCCAGACTCAAATTACTCCGGTGTGGCATCTCAAGCTCAGTTGACTCTCCTGTATGAACTTGGGTAACCAGTTTTGTAAACTACAAATGCTCCGTGCCTTACAGGTAATGCAGGAAAAGCAAAACCACACCCCATGGTCCAAAGTGATCGGACAGGAGTCTCTGGCACCACTTGCAATATCGTACTGAAACAATTCTCACAGAAATAATATCAGCCTGCTACAACATCCCAAGATCTGAACTCAAGCTCATGTGATCCGTGTGTTTAATCATCTATCTCTGCTTATTAGCAAGTCTATACTCATGTACAACTCTAGGTTTTTTTTTGTTAAAAAAATCAACCCCAAAAACTTATCCAGGGATCATTTGAGTACTATATCTTAACTCTTATTTTAAAAGAAACCATGCTCTTCTCTGGAGACAGTGGCAAAAGGCAAGAGATCGGTTTATCCAGAAAAAACCTAATAACCTAATAATAAAGACCCCAGCACCAATTGTCGCTCTGGGCCAGAGTGAAGAGAGGGGGGCCCAGGGGACAGTTCCACCCTGTCTCTTGTGCTATTCTAATAATATAATATAATATAATATAATATAATATAATATAATATAATATAATATAATATATTGTATATACATATAATATTTATAATATTATAATGTATTGCAAAATAATAATAATAATAATAATAATAATAATAATAATAATAAATGATATTATAAGTATATAGTTATATTACACTAGCTGTCCCCTGCCACGTGTTGCTGTGGCCCACATGAGGGTTTTGTGTGGGAGGTTTGGCCCAATTCTATCGCTGGTGGGGTTCAGAATGCTCTGTGATTGTAGGTGAACTATAAATCCCAGCAACTACAACTTCCAAATGTCAAGATTCTATTTTCCCCAAACTCCACCAGTGTTCACATTTGGGCATATTGAGTATTTGTGCCAAGTTTGGTCATTGTTTGAGTCCACAGTGCTCTCTGGATGTAGGTGAACTACAACTCCAAAACCAAAGGACACTGCCCACCAAACCCTTCCAGTATTTTCGGTTGATCATGGGAGAACTGTGTGCCAAGTTTGGTGGGGTTCAGAATGCTCTTTGATTGTAGGTGAACTATAAATCCCAGCAACTACAACTCCCAAATGACAAAATCAATTTTTTTTTGAGTGAAGGACATATATTGGGTTGTTAGGTGTCTTGTGTCCAAATTTGGTGTCAATTCATCCAGTGGTTTTTGAGTTCTGTTAATCCCACAAATGAACATTACAGTTTTATTTTTATAAATATAATTTACTACGGTAATAATATTACGATATAGTGGTATGGTGCAATATAGCAATATTTAATGCTGATATTGTACTATGCTAATAGTATAGTGTATTATATGTATATATACCTTGTAAGCCGCTCTGAGTCCCCTTCAGGATGAGAAGGGCGGAATATAAATGCCGTAAATAAATAAATTAAAGCACCAGCCTTCTCTGTTCTCTCAGCAATGAGATTCCTTCCAGACTTTTTGAAGGGCATTAGTGCAAAATGATCCTCAACTTATCCACGAGTGATATCAAAGTCCATAATTTTGGCCCCCAAAACTGCCCTTGATTTAGACATGAGGTCTACATATATATGAATACATATGGTAGTACACCAGAGCTAGGGAATTTGCCACTCTCCAGATGTTGGGATTGCAGTTCCCTCCAGCCCTATCCTAACGGCGCTCCATGCAGTCATGCCGGCCACATGACCTTGGAGGTGTCTACGGACAATGCTGGCTCTTTGGCTTAGAAATGGAGATGAGCACCACACCCCAGAGTCAGACATGACTGGACTTAATGTCAGGGGACTACCTTTACCTTTACCAGCCCCATCCATAGTTGCCCGCTCATTTTATAAACATGGCTCAGGTCCTTCCTCACACTGCCGTACTCACTGCCTTGTCTGTTCTAACTCCCCATCTTTCTTCTTGGTTCCGTATTTAGCACTGTTTTAAAGATTAGAAAGGTCCAGATGTGGTTCCATAGTTAGGCCATACAGGCCAGATTTAATGGCATACCACTATTAAAATTGAGTAGTCTATATATTCACAAAATTAAGAAAAGTTGCCTGCTTTTAGTTGTTTTCTCATCATTTTTAGACCTGATGAATGCCACGAGTCGCAAATTATATTTGAGATAGGCCAAGGAGAAATAGTCAAGTAGTGTTGCTGTTATCGAATTTTAACATCTGGACTGAACACAAATTTTGCTTCTTGAACAAAATTATTTAAATATATTGTATAAAAGTGGGTTAAATGAATTTAGACTTGGGTTCCTTGCCCAAGATATCCTGTTATATATGTAATTGCAACCTATAGTATCATGGCCAGCAGTTTGTCTGGCCTGGCTCGGCTGCTGTTGGTCCTTAGAAAGGGTCAAGCTGACCTTCCTTCCCGAGGAATACATCACAGACTTCTGTGATGATCTGTACAGACTTGTACAGCAGCATTCATATATGCCTGGATAAATAAGGGGTTATGGAAGAGAAAGCTCTTTGGTAGCAGATAATAATAATAATAATAATAATAATAATAATAATAATACTTTATTTATACCCCGCCACCATCTCCCCAAGGGACTCGGAGCGGTTTACATGAGGCCAAGCCCAACAGTACATCAATATACAAAAGCAATAAACAAAACAAAAAATACAATACAATTAATATAAATCATATATAAACAATAACCAATAAACAGTAACACACAAAGATTTAAAAACCTATGGCCGGGCCAAATGTAATAGTTTAAAACTTAAAAAATACACGCTGGGCATAAACAAGGTCGAATATAATGGTATAGGGCAGCGTTTCTCAACCTAGGGGTCGGGACCCCTGGGGGGATTGCGAGGGGTCGCCAAAGACCATCAGAAAACATAGTATTTTCTTTTAGTCATTGGAGTTCTGTGTGCCAAGTTTGGCCCAATTCTATTGTTGGTGGAGTTCAGAATGCTCTTTGATTGTTGGTGAACTATAAATCCCAGTAACTACAACTCCAAAAGGTCAAGGTCTATTTTCCCCAAACTCCACCAGTGTTCACACTTGGGCATATTGAGTATTCGTGCCAAGTTTGGTCCTGATCTATCATTGTTTGAATCCACATTGATCTCTGGATGTAGGTGAACTACAATTCCAAAACTCAAGGTCAATGCCCACCAAACCCTTCCAGTATTTTCTGTTGGTCATGGGAGTTCTGTGTGCCAAATTTGGTTCAATTCCATAATTGGTGGAGTTCAGAATGCTCTTTGATTGTAGGTGAACTATAATTCCCAGCAACTACAACTCCCAAATGACAAAATCAATCAACTCCCCCCCCCCCCCCCCCCCCCCCCCAACTCCACCAGTATTCAGATTTGGGCGTATCGGGTATTTGTGCCCAGTTTGGTCCAGTAAATGAAAATACACCCTGCATATCAGATAACATTACGATTCATACCAATAGCAAAATTACAGTTATGAAGTAGCAACGAAAGTAATTTTATGGTTGGGGGTCACTACAACATGTGGAACTGTATTAAGGGGTCGCTGCATTCGGAAGGTTGAGAACCACTGGTATAGGGTTTTCAAAGAGAGATGAGGGAATGCAGTCAATCCTAAACCAGTAGTAAAGTGCATTCTGAGGGCATATTGCTGAAAATTTTCCTTATTCTGGGAAGGCACACTGGAACAGCCACTTTTTCAGACTCCTCCTAAAGACTGCCAGAGTTGGGGCACGCCTCATGTCCTTGGAAGTGAGTTCCAGAGTCGGGGGGGGGCACCACCGAGAAGGCCCTCTCCCTCGTCCCCATCAGTCGCGCTTGCGAAGGAGGTGGGAGCGTGAGCAAGGCCTCTCCAGATGATCAAAGAGATTGTGTGGGTTCGTACACAGAAATACTTTTTAGAACAATCTAATGGTCAAAACCAAGTTTCCTGGTCAGAACAATTGACAAGATTCCTCCACACCTGCGGATTACAAATTGCCTCTTTAGGCCAGAATAGGGATGCTGAAAAAAGGACAGTAACTCAAAGGATCCTAGATATTGAAGCCCAGAAAGATATAACCTCCCTGTCAAACATAGTGGTTAAAGGTAAAGGTAGTCCCCTGACATTAAGTCCATTCATGTCTGACTCTGGGGTGTGGTGCTCATCTCCATTTCTAAGCCGAAGAGCCAGCGTTGTCCGTAGACACCTCCAAGGTCATGTGGCCGGCATGACTGCATGGAGCGCCCTTACCTTCCCGCCGGAGCGGTACCTAATGATCTACTCACATTTGCATGTTTTCGAACTGCTAGGTTGGCAGAAGCTAGGGCTGACAGCGGAAGCTCACGCCGCTCCCTGGAATCGAACCTGCGACCTTTCGATCATCAAGCTCAGCAGCTCAGTGCTTTAACCCACTGCGCCACCGGGGGCTCCTTGAAGTGGTTAGGGCGCTTTAAACATAATTTCCAGAGGGTGGCGTACCTAAAGGCTGACATGCCAAGACTCCTAAGAACAGTGTCTTTTCCTCTCTCACACACCCTTATCAGAGAGCAGGCTCTCTCTTTTCTTTCTATTGGCAAATTGGCAAAGCAGGTCACAAGCACTATGGTAGCTGTGCCTTTCTCTCTTCCACACTTCCACACAGGGAGTGGGCTCTCTCTTTAACCCTAATGGCAATCTAAATCGGCTACAAGCCAACCAGGACCTAAGCACTGTGATGGCACATCGGGAATTGAAAGAAAACTATGCTCCACAGCATCCATTACTCAAAATGCTCTGACAAACAATAGTCAGTTCCAAAGCCAGATAAGGGTCATAATAGTCCAAGTCCATAAGTCAAAGCCAGGAAAGTATTCCAGGACTCAGATTCCAGGATTCAGGAAATAAGGTCCAAGACAAGGTTTCAGGAGCAGCAGAGTTCTGGGCCCGGTTCTGTTCAACATCTTTATTAATGACTTAGATGAAGGGCTAGAAGGCATGATCATCAAGTTTGCAGACGACACCAAATTGGGAGGGATAGCCAATAGTCCAGAGGGCAGGAGCAGGATTCAAAATGATCTTGACAGACTAGAGAGATGGGCCAAAACTAACAAAATGAAGTTCAACAGGGACAAATGCAAGATACTCCACTTTTAGGCAGAAAAAACGAAATGCAAAGATACAGAATGGGGGACAATGCCTGGCTCGAGAGCAGGACGTGTGAAAAAGATCTTGGAGTCCTCGTGGACAACAAATTAAACATGGGCCAACAACGTGATATGGCGGCAAAAAAAGCCAATGGGATTTTGGCCTGCATCAATAGGAGCATCGTATCTAGGTCCAGGGAAGTCATGCTAACCCTCTATTCCGCTTTGGTTAGACCACACCTGGAATATTGTTTTCAATTCTGGGCACCACAATTCAAGAGAGATATTGACAAGCTGGAATGTGTCCAGAGGAGGGCGACTAAAATGATCAAGGGTTTGGAGAACAAGCCCTATGAGGTGCGGCTTAAGGAACTGGGCATGTTTAGCCTGAAGAAGAGAAGGCTGAGAGGAGATATGACAGCCATGTATAAATATGTGAGAGGAAGCCACAGGGATGAGGGAGCAAGCTTGTTTTCTGCTTCCTTGGAGACTAGGACGCGGAACAATGGCTTCAAACTACAAGAGAGGAGATTCCATCTGAACATGAGGAAGAACTTCCTGACTGTGAGAGCCGTTCAGCAGTGGAACTCTCTGCCCCGGAGTGTGGTAGGGGCTCCTTCTTTGGAAGCTTTTAAACAGGGCTTATTGTATTGAATTTCATGTTGTTAAGCCGGCCTGAGTCCCTCCCCGGAGGTGAGAAGACCGGGGTATAAAAACTCTAAATAAATAAATGAATAATAATAAATAAGATGGACTCTCTTTGGTGGAGGCTCCTTCTTTGGAAGCTTTTAAACAGAGGCTGGATGGCCATCTGTCGGGGGTGCTTTGAATGCAATTTTCCTGCTTCTTGGCAGGGGGTTGGACTGGATGGCCCATGAGGTCTCTTCCAACTCTTTGATTCTATGATTCTATGAAATGCTCTGACAAACCATAGTCAGTTCCAAAGCCAGATAAGGGTCATAATAGTTCAAGTCCATAAGTCAAAGCCAGGAAAGCTGTCCAAGACTCAGATTCCAGGATTCAGGAAATAAGGTCCAAGACAAGGTTTCAGGAGCAACAGTGTCCAAAAGAGGATTGCAAGAATAAGATTAGGATCACAGACCTAACCCAGGAGTAACGGTCAAGATCCAAGACACCAAAGCACAACAACAACAATTTTTATTGATTAGCCAGTTGGCCTTATCAAAAACAAACAGTGCAGACACAACATACAACATACATCTAAAATACAAATATACAGGTAGCCATAGATATATGCATCAACTATCCTCATCTCCCCTACACTGCGCCCCAATCTGATCTATGTACGCCATTCTCCTTTTAGCAGTTTTAAACAAATAAAGGGCAACTTTTGTAGTCAGAATGGGATTATAACCAGCCAACAAAAATGAAGTTTTGGCCGCTGTATCCCAACTTGCAAATAAAAGGCCATAAAAGTATTGTTTCCTTTCTTTTTCATATAGATTGCAGTGATGTAAAGTGTGGTTCAGATTTTCGACTTCAGGGGGACCACAGATACATAGTCTTTCTTCATATGGGATATCATTGAATCTGTTGTGTCTCTCCATGGATTTAATTTGCTCAAATCTTGCCCTGGTAAAAGCGGTTTCCACAGTGCTATAGACCTGATCGCCCTGGCGTTTAGTTTGCCTAACAGAAAGAAAAAGATCGAGCCTACTCTCTGAAACTTATGAGGGAGAGTTAGGGGCAGCTTTCAAAGTAAAATGTAAAATTTAAAATGTCTGCCTGCATTTTAAAAAGATATTAGAAGCTTTCTCCCTGTCAGAGAGTGACAAGGGCGAGGCTAGCATCTGTTATTTGTCAGAAGGAGGTGTTTGGCACCAAAAAAAGGGTTTTTACAGTTTGGCAGCCATTTTGTGTTCATCCTTATAAGCCTTCTATATAGTAACATCAGAATTGTGGCAGCCATATTGTGTTCATCAGCGTTGTGGCGGCCATATTGTCTTCATCAGCGTTGTGGTGGCCATATTGTCTTCATCAGCATTGTGGCGGCCATATTGTCTTCATCAGCGTTGTGGCGGCCATATTGTCTTCATCAGAGTTAAGGCAGCCATATTGTCCCCTCAAAAGAAGCGGTGGCCATTTTGCCCTCACCAATTTTACATAGATTTCTATGGGATTGGTGCTTATTATTTAAAAGAGCGGGAAAAGGTGTTTTGGAGCCCGTTCTTGCATTTTTCTGAGGAAAAGGAGTTAGAAGACTCTTTAACCCAGGGGTCCTCAAACTTTTTAAACAGAGGGCCAGGTCACAGTCCCTCAAACTGTTGGAGGGCCGGATTATAATTTGAAAAAACATGAATGAATTCCTATGCACACTGCACATATCTTATTTGTAGCGCAAAAAACACTTTAAAACAATACAATAATTAAAATGAAGAACGATTTCAACAAATATAAAATTACTAGCGGTCCCCTGCCATGCGTTGCTGTGACCCAGTCTGGTGATCTGGAAAATAAAGTAACGAGAAAGTGTTGGTTTCTAATATATGTCATTTCTTAATGCTTGTGGATCAACGGTATTTCTTGCTGTTTCTTTGCCAGTGTTGATGTGGAGATTGTCTGGTTTGCCTACTCTGGGACATGCAACATAGAATTGTCCTTCAGGGGTCCTTTCAAATCTATGATTCTATATCAGTGTGTGTGTGAATCATATCTATCTATATCTATGGCAGGATGGCTCTTTGTCAGGAGGGCTTTGATTACGTTTTCTTGCCCTGGTGAAGAGAGTTGGACTGGATGGCCTTGAGTATTTTCTGTTGGTCATGGGGGTTCTGTGTGGGAAGTTTGCCCCAATTATGTCGTTGGTGGGGTTCAGAACGCTCTTTGATTGTAGGTGAACTATAAATCCCAGTAACTACAACTCCCCAATGTCAAGGTCTATTTCCCCTAAACTCCATCTGTGTTCATATTTTGGCATATTGAGTTCTTGTGGCAAGTTTGGTCCAGATCCATCATTGTTTGAGTCCACAGTGCTCTCTGGATGTAGGTGAACTACAACTCCCAAACTCAAGGTCAATGCCCACCAAACCCTTCCAATATTTTCTGTTGGTCATGGGAGTTCTGTGTGCCAAGTTTGGTTCAATTCCATCGTTGGTGGGGTTCAGAATGCTCTTTGATTGTAGGTGAACTATAAATCACAGCAACTGCAACTCCCAAAGGACAAAATCATAATTTTTTGAGTGATGGTCACTCCTTGTCTTGTGAGATGTTTTGTTGCCAAATTTGGTGTGATTTCGTTCATTGGTTCTGTTGTTTTTAAGGAACTCATTATGCACAGAGCAATTATATATATATATATTAGTATTTCAATGGGAAGTGTGGGCCTACTATTGGCTGATGAAATAGGATTGTTGTTCCTGTTATTAACAATTCAGCTGCTTTTATCAAATTAGAAATCAATTCTTTCTCCTCTTGTAAGGGAATTTTATTATCATGTATAAGTAATCATGCTAATTTTGGTGTAATGTCAATCTCTATTTTTATTCTTGCTCTTATTTCTTTGAATATGCTTTCCCAAAAATTGTGTAGTGTAAAGAACACGTTAAAACAATACAATAATTAAAATGAAGAACAATTTTAACAAATATAAACTTATTAGTATTTTAATGGGAAGTGTGGGCCTGCTTTTGCCTGATGAGATCGGATTGTTGTTGTTGTTGTTGTGTGCTTTCAAGTAGTTTCAGACTTAGGTTGACCCTGAGCGAGGGCCGGGTAAATGACCTTGGAGGGTCGTATCTGGCCCCCGGGCCTTAGTTTGAAGACCTTTGCTTTAACCTATTCCAGTTAATTGTTGTTTCACTGATATAGCATAGGTGGTGACAATAGGCTGTGTGAACATTTTGCCACACACTCAGTCCTCTTCACCCACATAGAGTGGTTATCTCGGCAACCAGTGAACAACAAGAATGGATGGGCTTTCTGAAGGAAGTGCAGACAGACATGTATACAGCTCCCGTTCACATGGAGTTAGGCACCCCACAGAAAAGGCCCTACAACTGTTGCTGGAAAGGGAAAATCATTTGTGAGGGCAGAAAGTGCTTGGAAACACCTGCAGTATGGCATTAACACTTTGTCGGCCTCCAGAGACCCTGAGGTAATAGCAGTGCGCAAAGAAGATCTCCAGGATAGTTAAATGTATTGTCGAAGGCTTTCATGGCCGGAATCACTGGGTTGTTGTAGGTTTTTTCAAGCTATATGGCCATGTTCTAGAGCAATGATGGACAACCTTTTGAGTTTGGTGTGTCAATACTCTCCAAAAAACCGAGCATAACTCAAGTGGGGTGTCACTTCGAGAAAAACCCATAATTTCATGATATTTATAGTTTAATAAGAAAAATAAATTATTGTAATATATAACTGTATTTAATAAACCAAAAACTAATTATTTAAGTTACCTGCTTTTTCTATAATGCCATATATCTCGGCATTATAGAAAAATGCTGGTGTAGGAGCTGAGGATGAAATGTCCTTCTTGGGATGCAACCCCATCTTCTCTGTATGCGGCCGCATGCGGCTGTGTGTCATCGAAAATGGCTACGCGTGTCAGTGCTGACACACGTGTCATAGGTTCGCCATCATGGTTCTAGAGGCATTCTCTCCTGATGTTTCGCCTGCATCTATGGCAAGCATCCTCAGAGGTAGTGAGGTGATGTGATAGTTTCTTACTCTGGAAAACTCTTGTAGAAAGACAACAAGTCCTTATAAACATCAGTGATGATGATGTCTTCCCAGAATAAGAAACTCCTAGCATTATGTCCCAATGCACTTTATCAGAGATCTAGGATATCTGCATGCCCATCCCCTCCAAACACTCCACCTGGTCATACCCAGCACTTTTAATTTTAATTGTTACATTTGGTCCAGCCATTGTTTTTAATTGTGTCATTGTGTGTTGTCAATGTTATTGCTTTGTTTTCTGAGTTATTTTGCTGTCTGTTGTTGCTGTTATTTTTACTATTGTATTTGGGCTCGGCCTCTTGTAAGCCGCACCGAGTCCTTCGGGAGATGGTAGCGGGGTACAAATAATGGTATTATTATTATTATTATTATTATTATTATTCCCATGCAAGGCTGCAAGCATTATCACTGGACTATCAAAGTAAAGAAAGAGAGTTCAATGCCATGCTTGAAGCCGCACAGTTTTGGCTTCAGGAATTTCAGCTGAGGGAGGCTTACTCTTTATCCCCTCCTAGAAGCCCCAAGTCCAGCAAGGGTTTCTACCCTCGGCATCCTCTAAGTGCCAAAACTTCTGTCATACACAGGTTGCATGGTCACTGTTCACATTCCAATTGTGTCAGCAATAGTTCCTCATCCTGCCACAGTAAGACTTCTTCTGTAGCAGCTCAACATTTCAAGGAAGTTGAGAGGATGAAGCTCAAGGTGCAGATACTCCAGGAAGAGGCCGAATCGGCTATGGCTGCCAAGGAGCTAGACTTCTCTCAACTGGAAGCTGATCAGGCCAAACGCCAAGCTGACATACGAGCCGAATAAGCCAAAAGGCAAGCTGAAGTACAAGCCAAACAGGCCAAAAGGCAAGCTGAAGTACAAGCCGAACCGGCCATACGGCAAGCTGAAATGGAAGTCCAGTTAACAGCTTTACAAAGCAAAAGAAATATAACTTAAAAGGCCAAAGAAGCGGCCAAGCTTGCCATTAAGGCAAAAATTCTTGCCAAAACTTTTCAGGACGAATTGATTCCTGAAAATGTCAGGCTGCTGCCTCAGGAGAACATTGAATCAAAGATGTTGGAAGTGTGGTGAACAGGAGGGCACATTCTTTCACATGTGGTGGTCCTGTAAGCTAACTGCAAAGTATTGGTCATGAGTTCATGAAGAGACACAAAAAATCTTAAAGAAGAGTTTCACAATGAAACCTGAATACTATCTTTTAGGCTTCACGGATCCAGATCTGCCTCTTACGGAAAATGAAGACAAGCTTTTCACATACATTACAACAGCAGCAAGAATCAGCTTTGCGAAGGCGTGGAAACGGGGGAAGTCCCAGCTCTTGAGGACTGGTTAGATAAGCTGAGAGAAATAAAAGACATTGACGAATTGACTTTTTTTAAATTAAAAAAGAACACTGGAAATATAATAAAAAGGACCAATTGGGCTCTCTTTAATGACTATGATACTACTAGTAGAGATAAGAGATAACTGTAGAAACAAAACTTAGACAAAACTATATCATCAAGAAGTGAAGAAATCAGGAAAATGGAATGGAAGTCATGGGGTTTTTTTTTTTGTAACTCTATATTTCTTTGTTTCCTACTTTTCTATCCTCTTTGAAATATTCCCTCACTTTCCATGTTATTATGTTATTATATATATACTTTCAATATTTTTTTAAAAGATGCATTTTCTTCCGTCTGGCAAAGATGTCACCACCAAAAAGCTGAGCCCTATCAATACCAACACAATAGAAGACCTGCCTAACACTGAGGGTGAAAGATCTGCACCTCACCCCAACCATCAGCCATCAGTAGCAGCAGTCTTCCACATAGATGAGAGTCCTGTCAAAGCACAGAAGTCCACAGCGGGGAGCCAGTCTTTTATGCTCTCCACCTGTTCCTGCCACCTGTTTCCCCCCCCCCCCCGACCCCAAACCTAAGAATGAAGTTAAAGTGGAGTTTTCGGACAATGTTCCTTGTGTCCAGAATTCCTTCCCCAATCAAACTATAGCTTCAGGTGATTCTCCTTTGGGTCGGGGCAAAGGTGCAGAGAGGGGAAAAGCAGTCTTCTGCACCAAATCAAATGTTTTCCATGCCATCTGTGGCCTGGAACCCCTCCATCTTCAAAAGCCCCAAGAGAGACTTAAAAGACAAGGGGGTTCAGAAGTTTTCTTTGGAAGACAACCTTTAAAAGGGCTATAAGGGATTTACAGTTTAGCCAGACACGCTCATAGTTTTCTTTCAATTCCCGGTGTGCCATCACAGATGCCCAACCTGGACTTCCTTTAATTTGTAGTAAGTCAGGTCTGCTCTGTTTGAGGCAATCCTCCACATTTTTTGGTGAGTGGGGCATTGATCTTGTCTCAAAGTCCTGCTCTAAACACATCAGTATGTCCTAGAATGAAACAATAATTGTTAATCATTCAACAGTCTTTTCTAACCATTCCTTCCATCTTTTCCGCCCTTGCTGCTCCCCTAAATATTGATTAATCTGATAACACTGATTTTGGCATGTTGTAGGTTTTTCGGGCTATATGGCCATGTTCTCTCCTGACATTTCGTCTGGCCTGAAGCAGCCCTAGGTAATTTTCAACAGTAAGCAAACCGTATTTTGCCCCCCCCCCCCCCAACCGATCACTGATATATATTTTCTATTCATTGTGGGAGTTCTGTGTGCCATACTTGGTTCAATTCCATCATTGGTGGAGTTCAGAATGCTCTTTGATTGTAGGTGAACTATACATCCCAGTAACTACAACTCACATATGTCAAGGTCTATTTTCCCCAAAGAGTGCCACAAGAGCGCCCCTGGGCATAATCAACTATACTGCAAATGCTTACTTTGCATAATGGGTTGAGCCGCCCCTGTCTATCCTCAGAGGTTGTGAGGTCCTCTCTGGATGCCTTCAGCAGAGAAAGCTCACTTGATGCTGCTTGCCTGCCTGCCTGCTTTGTCTTTTGCCTTGTAAAAAAAAACAGCAGCAACAATGTTATGTGCAGGAATTCATGGGGACTTCCAGTGCCTGGAATGTGCCCGTCTATACCACAGGCAGCTAGCTCACCAAAAATGCTTTGCTCTCATCATGTCCAATGAGGCATTTGCATGGGTGGAGCAGGACAAAGTCCTCATGGATTTGTTCTCACTTTTGTGAGTCAGTAGACTGATGTTATGGAAACTGCCAATCTTGCACCGGATGCTGGGTCATGGGTTTTATTATCCACCCCACTTAATTTTTCCTTCTTCTGCAGCCAGGTAGAATGAAGGTCAGGGAACCACATAACTAGGGAAATGTCATCACAGGACCCATAATAGAGATACTTTCACTAGCTCATGATCTAATGTAGAGCTTTCCAAATGCTTTTCAGACATGCATCATTTTGTGACACAGTAATTCAGTTTTACTAGCAAAGTGGAGATGAAAACCCCTTAGAAGAGATACGGACACATACATAAATTGTACTAACAACATGTAAGGGGACAGAACATATATCATTAAATCCTTTCATTTATAGTTTTAAATATATATGATTTATTGTTTATTTCGCATAGACTTAGAGGTTACTTTCGTGCAACAAACACACTGCAGTCCACATACTGTCATGTCGTTGAGGCCAAACATGAATTTGGGAGGCCCTGCCTAGGCAGAGACCGGCCAGACCCAAAAAGAGAAAGCAAAATGGTAGTAATATACAAAGGAATGATCATAGATTAGGAATATATTATCAGAACACTACAAAATAAATGGGAAAAAGAGGGAGTACTCACAAGACAAATAATAGAGGACTTAATAAGATAGAGAAGTTCAAAGAAATGGAAAGGAAATTTTTATGGAAATGGTATTGTACTCCAGCACAGTTATCAAACATGATTAATGGTAAAAGCTCAACTTGTTGGCATTGTGGCTTAAGCAAAGGATGGTATGCACATATGTAGTGGGAATGTCCAAAGGCAAAAACATTCTGGGAACAAATAACAGGAAAAATGGAGAAAATATTTAAGATACCACTGCAAATAAATATGGAGTTGATGTTCATAGGTATATTAGGAAACAGGAAGATCGATCCAAAATATCAAGATCTATTCAAAGCAATGATTCTTGCAGGAAGGCTGTAATAGCTTGGGGTTGGAAAGATGCAAAAAAATGGGATATGGTTAATTGGAATAATTATTTGTTTGACCAGGTCCAATCAGAAATTATTGCAAATGCAACCTGTGAGGTTATGAAGGAAGATAAAATGAGGAAAATTAAAGAGAAATGGTTCATATATTTGGAATCGATAAAAGGAGGCGAAGCCAATGTAAATATTGTACAGAGATGGGAAAAGCTGAGCTCACGGATGGAGTTAGAGTTCTAAAGGAAATGTGGTAGGGGTTTGGGGAGGGGGAGGGGGAGGGGGGAAAACAAAAACAAAAGAGTGAATGAACTCTAAGACATACTAGATAAGTGAGTGGACAATATTGAATGAAGGAGGTGGAGGATAATGGAAGGGTGTAGAGCAGGGGTCCTCAAACTAAGGCCCGGGGGCCGGATGCGGCCCTCCAAGGTCATTTACCCGGCCCTCGCTCTGGGTCAACCTAAGTATGAAACTACTTGAAAGCACACAATAACAACAACAATCCTATCTCAGCAGCCAAAAGCAGGCCCAAACTTTCCATTAAAATATCAATAAATTTATATTTGTTAAAATTGTTCTTAATTTTAATTATTGTATTGTTTTTAAACGTTTTTGCACTACAAATAAGATATTTGCAGTGTGCACAGGAATTCATTCATGTTTTTTTCGAATTATAATCCGGCCCACCAACAGTTTGAGGGACTGTGACCTGGCCCTCTGTTTAAAAAGTTTGGGGACCCCTGGTGTAGAGAAATGTGGTTATTGACAACTTTCATGAATTAATTGTATAAATCCGCTCACAAAGCAAAATATCAATAAAATATTTTTTTAAAAAAACCTGGCGAGAAAGCAAGCGCCAAGAAAGATTTTCCCCTCAATTTTCCCAAATAAAGTCTCACCAAGTTGAAGCAAAAGCCACCGAGGTTTTATTTCATTCCAGCTGGAACGGATGGCAACTGCAGTTATCTGCCCAAGGAACAGACATGGTGGCTGGGCAGAGAAATACAATATTTATAGGGCTGTCAGATTCCCAGTTCCCATGCCCACCCCCCAGAGCCGGCTGCTCTAATATGATGTATGCGGTCCTCTGTCAATAATGTCCTTTTTCATTTTTACATTGGACAAATGGGACAGTATCTGCATCAGAAGATAAATGGACCAACATCAGACATTAGGAGTGGGAATACACACACATACAAATACAAATAGTTGCAAAACACTTCCATTTCCACAGGTATTCAGTTTCTGACCTGAGAACAGCTACTCTTGAACATAAAAAAAACCTAAAAAGACTATAGAAAAAAGTCAGCAGTCCTAAAATATAGCCACAAACTCCAATCTATCAACAGTGGGTTGAACAGAGACAGTGGTTCCGTGGCACACGGCACATATCATAACACTAATTAACAACTGAACCTCACGAGGGCTCCCTTGGCCAGTTCATCACATTTTCTTCCTGGTTCAGAAGAACTACATTCCAACACTCCACCTACCATTCATAGGTTTATTCATTCATCTTGGCTTTAGGCAGCATCTTTCCTCCTGCATTTGTCCTTCAAAGACCATCTGTGAAACTGAACTTGTCACCTCATCACAGGTTTGCATTTGTATTCAGACATAATCTCCTTATAAATGTCAGTCCTTAGGCACTTCATGCATCTGAAGAAGTAGTCTAGGAAATCTTACGCTACCAACTTCTAGCATTGCAGACTTAGATACTAGAAATCATTAACATCGAATGCTTGATCATTTTGCCTGTCTCTTTTCTTTCGAAGCTTAAACTAAATCTCTAGTTGATTGTATTGCATTTTTAAATTACTGCTCTACTAGATGTTTTGGGATGGAAAGAAATATTAATGCGAGGGAGAATTCTTATAGGATGGGCAATGCCCTCGTTTTGCCAGTTCCAGCTTAGAAAAGGAATCCTTCATTTCAGTTTGTCCAAAACCTGCCCAGGTGACTCATCACTGAGGTTGGAAAGGTTGGGTTTTCATTTGACTATTGTTTGCAGATTCAACCGAAAGTAGTTAACAATTCTTCTATTTGATTTCTGTATATTTTATATGTGTACTACAGTACTAAATCTCTGCATTTCTATAATCTTATAAGGCAGATCTGGATGATACAGACTGAACTTTGTCCTGGGTGTGTTAATCTATGGGCTTTTCAAGTCAGGAAACTGTATTTCTTTGGTTGTTGTACTTCTTGGTTGTTGTTTTTAAATCCAAATAATGTTCAGTTGTCCTGGAATATTTTCTGTCATTTCCAGTTGTAATAATAATAATAATAATAATAATAATAATAATCCTTTATTTATACCCCGCTAACATCTCCTGAAGGACTCAGTGCTGCTTACAAGAGGCCGAGGCCCAACACATCAATAAAACAACAGCATAACAAATACAACAATAAATAAACACATAAAATAAGCAATAAACATTAAAACAATAGCAATTAACATTAGACAATAACACCATGACACATCTAAAACTAAGGCCGGGCTAAATGTAATGATTAAAAATTTTTAAAATGCTGGGCATGGCAGGTGAAATGGATAGGTTTTTGGAGATAGGTACGGTGTGCAGACAACCGTAAATCTCTAGTAAAGTGCATTTGGGACATGATGCTTGGAGTTTCCTATTCTGGGAAGGCACACTGGAACAACCACGTCTTCAAGCTCTTCCTAAAGACTGCCAATGTTGGGGCTTGTCTGGTGTCCTTGGGGGAGAGGGTTCCAGAGTTGGGGGGCCACCACAGAGAAGGTCCTGTCCCTCGTTCTCACTAATCGCGCTTGCGACGCAGGTGGGATTGTGAGCAGGGCCTCTCCAGATGATCGGAGAGATCGTGTGGGTTCATATATGGAGATGCGGTCACGTAGGTAGGCAGGTCCCAAACCGTTTAGGGCTTTGTAGGTAAGCACCTGCACCTTGAATTGGGACCAGAAAATGAATGGCAGCCAATGGAGCTCCTTAAGCAGGAGGGTTGGAACCTCTCCCTGTAAGGAGCACCAGTTAACAACCTGGCAGCCGCCCTTTGGACCAGTTGGAATTTCCAGGCCGTTTTCAAGGGCAGCCCCATGTAAAGCGCATTACAGTAGTCCAATCTGGAGGTGACTAAGGTATGGACCACCCTGGCCAGATCCGCCTTCATGAGGTACGGTCACAGTTGGCGCACGAGTCTCATTTCATTGTCATCTTTGAGTGGGTTTCTTTTTAATTCCAAGATAGAGGAGGATCACCCCAAGAGTAATATACACAATTTTTTAAAAAAATACAAAAATGTATTCTACATCTTTGCTACTTATACAGTACTGTACAATTGGTACATGCTTTAGGAGCAAAATATCACTTTTCCAAATAAACCCAATTCCTTAACAGCCTTATGCCACCTTGGAACTAGGGCCTGTATGCTTGCACAATAAAACTCTGGATTGGCTTATCTGAGCCACTATTTAGCAGCTGCCACAAGGATGTTGTCATCTTCAAACCTTGTTCCATGCAGGAAGTCCTTCAGTTAACCAAACAGATGGTAGTCCGATGGTGCCAGATCAGGGCTATTACATGGGTGTGGGAACTGTGCCCACTCAAGTTTTTCAATCTCATACTGGGTTTGCTGACTGACATGTGGTGAGGCATTGTCACATAACTGCAAAACATCTTGCTTCTGCCAGTGTGGACAAACATGACACTGGTGAGCTTGAAGTTTCTTAAGAGTTTCCACAAATGCTTCCAAATTAATGGTGATCGCTAGCAAGATTCCTTCTCAATTCCAGAAGGTAGGTGCCATAACTTTTCCTGCTGAAGGTCCAGCTTTGTATTTCTTTTTTTGTGGGATAATTCACAAGATGCCACTCCATTGATTGTCTCTTCATCTCTGGTTCAAATTCGTGTAACCATGTTTCATCTCTCATCACAATTCTTGAAAGAAATCATTTCCTTAATTCTCATACTGAGCCAAGAGTTTGCTGCATATGGATTTTTGGGTTTCTTTGTGTGTATCTATCAACCTTCTTGGAACCCACCTTGCACAGACCTTCTTCAACTGAAACTGCTTCAGTATTATCAAACACTACTACCCCACCCCTAATTTAAAAGGATTTATACGTAGGGATTTATAGTTTTCCAAGGGCAACAAGCCAGAATAAGACAGCAGTGCTTTCTCTTTTGCGTAAAACTCCCAGGCCTCTCCATCACCCCCAGACCTCCCTTTCTCCTCTTTAAACTATATTTATTCCACTTTTATTCCTATAAATCTATTAAAACATGTTCTATTTTACTTCTGGGACAGAAAACATTAACTTTTACCTGACCTAGGTCAAATGGCAAAATTATCCAGCTATTGTTTCACATTGAGAAATGTCCCAAGGTGTGGCTCAAGACAAAGGAGACTTTGGGTCATTGTGACATCCTTTAACTAGCTGGTCTGGAAAGAAGACATAATCATGCTTAGGCATCCAAAGCCAAAACTTATATTTATCCATTCCTTGTTGTGTAATTTTTATCATTTTATATGAGGTGTCTATTTCCCAAGTCTGAAACGTAGAAACCTTATTCTTAAATTGTAAAGTGTTTAAACTGCCTGGCTCAGGCCACAACTGTTAACCAAGAATGCATCGCAGTCTCTGGTAAAGAATGCAAGAACAGATAGATGATCATTCCCAGCGGCCCAACTACAGGTATCTTTTGTTGACCTAAGCGTGAGCTAAAACCACAGAGATCAGCTTCCATTATTCTCCTGGGCCTAGATTTCTACTGGAAACTCCATTAAATAGTATCACTACAGAATTATCCTTTCATTCTTTCGCAGCTTGGGAGTGATCCTGGATTCATCGCTGAGCCTGGAACCCCAGGTTTCAGCAGTGGCCAGGGGAGCTTTTGCACAGTTAAAGCTTGAGCGCAAGCTGCGCCCATGCCTTGGGAAGTCTGATCTGGCTATGGTGGTCCATGCTCTTGTTACATCCTGAATAGATTACTGCAATGCACTCTACGTGGGGCTGCCTTTGAAGACTGTTTAGAAATTACAACTAGTCCAATGGGCGGCAGCCAGATTGCTAACAGGAGCAACATACAGGGAGTTGTGCCAGTACTGGCTGCCAGTCCACTTCCAAGCTCACTTGAAAATACTGGTTTTGACCTATAAAGCCCTATACCAGGGGTCCTCAAACTTTTTAAACAGAGGGCCAGGTCACAGTCCCTCACACTGTTGGAGGGCCGGATTATAATTTGAAAAAAAAAATGAATGAATTCCAATGCACACTGCACATATCTTATTTGTAGTGCAAAAATCACTTAAAAACAATACAATAATTAAAATGAAGAACAATTTTAACAAATATAAATTTACTAGTATTTCAGTGGGAAGTGTGGGCCTGCTTTTGGCTGATGAGATAGGATTGTTGTTGTTGTTGTGCGCTTTCAAGTCGTTATAGGCTTAGTTTGCCCCTGAGCGAGGGCTGCGTGAATGACCTTGGAGGGCCACATCCGGCCCCCGGGCCTTAGTTTGAGGACCCCTACCCTATACGGTTCCGGTCCAGCTTACTTGTCTGAACGCATCTCCCTCTACATCTCGCCTCACAGTTTGAGATCAACCCTGTTCTCGCTCCCGCCAGCATCACAAATACGTCTGGCAGGGATGAGAGACAGGACCTTCTCGGCTGTGGCCCCCGCCTGTGAAACTCATTTCCCACTGAGGAAAGATCAGCTCCATCCCTCCTGTCATTTAGGAAGAAATTGAAGTAGTGGTTTTGGGACCATGCTTTTGGACAACAGACATAGATAGCACTTTTGGACATTGGATATGGAATTGACCAGAATGATATTACTGGAATAATGTCCAGGGTGGGAGAAAGAACTCTTGTCTGCTTGGGGCAAATGTGAATGTTGCATGCAGTTTGTTTATTTATTCATTTACGGCTTTGTATGCTGAACTTCTCACCCTGAAGGGGACTTGGGATGTGTGGCATGAGTAACCAGAAGGTATAATAACAGCAGCAACAACAACAACAACAAGACAAAGGGGCTTGGGAACTTCCTGACTGTGAGAGCCGTTCAGCAGTGGAACTCTCTGCCCTGGAGTGTGGTGGAGGCTCCTTCTTTGGAAGCTTTTAAACAGGGGCTGGACGGCCATCTGTCAGGGGTGATCTGAATGCAATATTCCTGCTTCTTGGCAGGGGGTTGGACTGGATGGCCCATGAGGTCTCTTCCAACTCTTTGATTCTATGATTCTATGATTCTATATAGCAAGGGCAGCCAGGAAGTACAATAACAACAACAACCACATTACTGTTTCAATGAATGTTTTACTTATTGTTTTAATTGTTATTATATTGCTGTGTTATGTAGTGGCATCGAATTGCTGCCAAATGTAAGCCGTCCTGAGTTCCCCTTTGGGGGTTGAGAAGGAACGGGATAGAAATATTGGAAATAAATAAACAAATTCATTGACATTTTGCCTTATAAACTTCTGCTCATGAGAGAGTAAGGGATCCAATGCCCTTAGGAGAAGTCTGCTTTAAGGCAAGAAACATGGATGTCTTAACCCTATCATAGCAAATTTCGACATGGAACACTTTGAGAAACAAGCCCTGGAAACAGCACCAAAAAAGCCCACCATATGGTTTAGATATGTGGATGACATCATCATTTGAAGCTATGTAGAAGAAGAACTAAACAAGTTCCTGGATCACCTTAACAGCATCTACCCACACATCCAATTTAACATGGAAAAAGGAAACAAAGGGAAACTATAATTCCTAAATGTCCTAGTCATCCACAAACCAAATCAATAATTGGACCACACAGTCTACAGAAAACCTATGCACAAAATCACATTTAGATCCTCTTAGATGTCATGTGCTTTTTAAGGTTGACACTGAAGAGCTTAAGAAGACTGTGACAGTACTAGGGCATGGGGAAGAGCTACCACTGGGATGAATGTTGTGTTCTTGATTGGAAATAATTTTCAGTACATGGCCAAGATTGGTTTGTATGGCTAACTGGGACTCCATTGCTCGTGATTTCTTTCACTAGATCAGTGTTTCTCAACCTTCCTAATGCCGCAACCTCTTAATACAGTTCATGTTGTGGTGACCCCCAAACATAAAATCATTTTTGTTACTACTTCATAACTGTAATTTTGCTACTGTTATCAATTGTAATAAGATCCAATGTATTCACTGGACCAAATTTGGCACAAATATCCAATACACACAAATTTGAATACTGGTGGAGTTGGAGGGGGTTGATTTTGTCATTTGGGAGTTGTAGTTGCTGGGATATATAGTTCACCTATAATCAAGGAGCATTCTGAAATCCATCAATGATGGAATTGGACCAAACTTAGCACTTAGAACTTCAATGACCAACAGGAAAAAAACTGGAAGGGTTTGGTGGGCATTGACCTTGAGTTTGGGTGTTGTAATTCACCTACATCAGAGAGCACTTGAAACCATGTACATCAGTGTAGATCGAACAATGATGGATCTGGACCAAACTTGGCACGAATACTCAATATGCCTAAATGTGAACCCAATATACTCAAAAGTTAACACTGGTGGAGTTTGGAGGAAATAGACCTTGACATTTGGGAGTTGTAGTTGCTGGGATTTATAGTTCAGCCACAATCATTATTTATTTATTTACTTATTTACAGCATTTATATTCCGCCCTTCTCACCCCGCAGGGGACTCAGGGCAGATTACAGTGTACACATATATGGCAAACATTCAATGCCAGTTTTAACATACAACATATACAGACATACACAGAGGCTATTTAACTTTTCTGGCCGCCAGGGGGAGCTGTCGCTTTCATTGTCCATCTGCAACACTGATGAAGTACTTCCACATTCCCTGCATGCTTTTTTGCTGGAATGCTTTGCTGGAGTCTTTTTTATGGCCTCATAAATTAGTTAATGTAGCCTCCCCACACTTTAAGGTGGTACCTAATTTTTCTACTTGACAGATGCAACTGTCTTTCGGGTTGCAAAGGTCGACAACAGGCTACACAATTGCTTGGAAACCCATTCCAACCTGGGCTGGCTTTGAATTCATTACCTTTTAGTCAGAGTGATCTTAATGCACCTGACACTCAGCCAGCTACGCCACAATCCACAATCCAAAATCAAAGAGCATTCTGAACCCTACCAACAATAGAATTGGGCCAAACTTCCAACACAGAAACCCCACGACCAACAAAAATTACTATTTTTTTCTGATGATCTTTGGTGACCCCTCTGACACCCCCTTGTGACCCCCCCGGGGGTCCTGACCCCCAGGTTGAGAAACACTGCACTAGATGGTGCAGAACTAACATCGAATCTGTCGGTATTGTCAAAATGGTTTAGATATTTGAGATTCACTGAGAGCTGAAAAGTAAACTACCAATTTAAAAGCAAAGCACAGCATGAAAAATAGCTGTCAATTAACTGGCATGTCTTTCTTCTCACTGATGGCAAGAAAAATCCAAAGCAAGTCAAAAATGAACACAATAGCAACAGCATTGTATTGTACAAGTCTGAAACCTAAGCAATAAAACAGCATATTTAATGTCAGTCAAAAGCAATTATATAGTCTTGAATTATATTATGTGGACATACGTTACAATGTAGCTGGCAATAAAACTAACTGTCCAAAGTAAATGGAAAGAGTGGTGATAAAAAAAATGTCACTCTTGTTAAAACATTGAAAAGTTTAAGATGGCAGTCTGGCCTAGATATATTTTTATTATTTATTTATTTCGTATACTTCTACCCCGCCCGAGGGGGGACTCAGGGCAGCTTACAAAAAGACACATCTTGGTGCCTACACAAATACAATAACATATAAACCAGCAATTAAATGGTCAACAATTAAAACAATAATATATCACACAGTCAATAGCCAATCTCAGACACAGCGTTCGCCAACTCAGAGTTCATATTTCGTTCCACCTTGTCCAATTCTTATCCATCGTCACAGTCCTTTATTCATCTGCCAGATTACCCGAACGCCTGGTCCCACATCCATGTTTTTAATTTCTTTCTGAAGGAAAGGAGGGATGTTGCTGATCTAATCTCCCCGGAGAGTGAATTCCATAGGTTAGGGGCCACCACTGAGAAGTGGTGGCCTCGTCCCCGCCAATCTCACTTGTGACAGAGGCGGGGCCGACAGCAGGGCCTCCCCAGAGGATCTCAGACTCCGAGATGGGACGCAAAGGGAGATGCGTTCGGACAGATACACTGGGCCGGAACAGTATAGGGTTTTGTAGGTCAAAACCAGGACTTTGAATTGTGCTCGGAACTGGATCGGCAGCCAGTGGAGCTGGCATAACAGGGGGGTGGTATGCTCCCTGTATGACGCTCCAGTGAGCAACCTGGCTGCCTCCCGCTGGACTAATTGAAGTTTCCGAACAGTCTTCAAAGGCAACCCCACGTATAGTGCGTTGCAGCAATCTATCCGGGATGTAACAAGACCATGGACCACCGTGGCCAGATATTTGACCCACAAAGGTGCTATTCTCTGTTTCTCTGTATTTATCTACCTATGTGTGTGTCCACCATATATATATACATATTTGTCTGTGTATACACACACACAACGTGAACAATATGGGTGGGTGGATGAACATATGCTACTTGGACTGTGTATTAATTTATTCTTGATATAGGACTAAATATCCTAAAGGTACCAAATCGTGTCTGAGCTTGGAAGTGAAATAGTATCAGCCTTTTTTATTGCTTGGAGGGAGCCCCCGATGCCGCAGAGGGTTAAACCCCTGTGCCGGCAGGACTGAAGACTGACAGGTCGCAGGTTCGAATCCGGGGAGAGGCGGATGAGCTCCCTCTATCAGGTCCAGCTCCTCATGCAGGGACATGAGAGAAGCCTCCCACAAGGATGATAAAAACATCAAATCATCTGGGCATCCCCTGGGCAAAGTCCTTGCAGACGGCCAATTCTCTCACACCAGAAGTAACTTGCAGTTTCTCAAGTCTCTCCTGACACAACAAAAAAAATTGCTTGGAGAAGATGTCAACAAATATTGGATGCTGGATGCTATATTTCAGAGGAAGGACTTGGCAAAACTACCTCTGAATTATCTTGGCCTAAGAAAATCCTATAAAATTAAGGGAGTTGCCATAAGTCAACAGGTGGCAAGATACAAAGCAAGTACTATAATCCAGTTCAATACAATTAATCTGCATTCTGAAACTGCATCATAAAGCAGTGTAGATGCAACCTCTTTATTTCTATGTATACTGTACATATGGTGTCACAAAGGGTATATACATAGTTGTTGTTGTTGTGTGTCTTTAAAGTAATTTCGGATGTATGACAATGTAAAGCAAACCTATTATGGAATTTTCTAGGAGAATATGTTACTTAGCCAATATTACATTCTGGATTTCCTAACACTTTTTTTTTTGTTAAAACTGTTTATTTTGATTATGGTACATAACAGAAAAGCAAATCATGGCAGATAAAATCAGGTACTAATATTTTTGACGTGTACATGCCTATCTACCTTATTCAACCAATCAGTTAATTTTGTCATTAAGTACAAATTATTATCATTTACATATCTTAATACACATGGACTTGCTATTTCTGCCTGTTTTCCACTGCTTTCAGTCAGAGCTTTGTATTAATTTTTTCCCATAACATTCAGGAAAACAGCACATGGCATTTTACACACATACCACAGATCTTACACTCATCCCAAAACCCCTATCCTAAACAAAATAAACCCTCATCCCCACACCCGTGCACCCTTCACCATGACTTCCCACACCGAAACACTATGAAGCTTTTAAGCCTATTTATCTATCCTTATTCATGATAAACCTGAATTCCTAATAGAGCTCCTCTATATTACTGACTCTCTATTCAGATATGCCATGGCCAACTTCCATTTTTCTAGAAAGTCCTCATTACTCTTATTCCTCCTGTTATAAGTTAGTCTGGCCATTAGCATATATTCTCGCATTCTTTCCCTCCAATCCTTTTTGGTTAGACCTTTTTCCCCTTTCCAATCTTTGGCTATGGTCAATCTTGCCGCTGCAAAGCTATACTGATATATTTCTTGGTCCTTTTGATTATTGTTTTCTCTCTGTAGACCTAGCAGACACAGTCCTGGGTTTTTAAAATCTTGTTATGTAACATTTTATTTGTCTCCTTAATTACCTTATCCCAAAATTCCTGTATGATCACACAGGTCCACCACATGTGGAGGAATGTCCCTTTCTGTGTCCTGCATCTCCAGCAAATACCTTGTGCGCAGGAGCAGGGGAGCCTAGGGATGATTACTGTTGTTACCAATTTGAAAGGAACCAAATTTACCATCAAATTAGAAGGGAGGCTGTTCAATCGCACCTCCTCCTTTATTAAGAAAGTAATAACTTAGTAGTAATTACACTGTATATACTGTAGCATGACTGGAGAGAAGAATGTAGATTTATTTGGTTACTTTTCCCTACGTTTCTGCCACCACGTGAGGTAAGTTTATAATATTGTGAGAAATGGCACACTGGACGCAGAATTGATGGAGGTGAGGCAGTCTTCAAACAAAAGTTAACAAGTTTATTTAGCACAAAGCGTGTGGTTGCAAGTTGTAACTTTTCTTATAGAACTTAGAACAATGCTTGTAAGTTTAACAGTTCATTCTTTAAAGTAACACAGTATCTTCCTGACGTAGAGCGCTTGCTTCAGACAAAGTATCAATACAGGGATATTTCCCTTATTTGATCCTTCCTAGATCAAATTCTAAATAAGCTATTCTTTAGCCTCTCCTTGGACTAAAGAATTCCGGCTATGTTTCCCCCTTTCGGCTACCCTAGCCAGAGAAACTTTCAATAGCCAGACCCGGCTTTCCAAAGCCTCGAAACTTTGCTTCACAAGTCACTCAGCCACCTTTTCCTCTCCTTCTCTCTCAACTCCTCACTCTAACTCCTCACTGCTAAACCCTAACTGAACATAAACTGTCGTTTTTCAAACTCTCCCCTCTAAGCTCCTCCCACTTCTCTCTCTCTAGCCTACATCGTCTCCATGGCAACGCACACCTCTCAGTTAGGCCGCTCCAGCATTAATGCAGCCAATCTAAACACAAATACAGTTAAAATCATACAATTTATAATCAACTTCTGTTATTTGATTTGATTTGATTTGTCTATTTTAGCCAATGTTGCTGGAGTGATGTAACACCTATAAAACATTTTGTATTGATTCTTATTCTGAACCTGATAAAGTACATTTGAATTCTTTGTTCCATAGGTATTCCCATTTGTCCAATTCTATTGGTCTGCCTAGGTCCTTGGCCCAGGATAACATTACTGTCTTAATTCTGTTGTCCTCCATGTTATAGCTTAGTATGTATTTGTATAATTTAGAGATTAACCCTTTAACCCCCTTTTCCCATATATGTTACTTAGCCAATATTACATTCTGGATTTCCTAACTCTTCATTACGGTTCTGCATTACGAAAAGTTTCCGATTCCAATTCCGCGTTCTCCTTGTGGACATGGCCCTCCTCCGTGACCTCTCATTCCCTCGCCTCCCATTAGTCTGGATTCCTGTCGACTTAGAAGGAGAAGAAGGGCAGGTTGCTGGCCTTGGGGGGTCTTCTTCCTGCGAAAGGACACCTCCAAGCCTGCCCTCCCCTCCAGCGCCCGGCCATCCTCTTCTTCGCCTCTTCCATCAAAGGGGCCCTTTTGTGCCACCTGCAAGGATTTGCTGGAGGCCAAAGGACCCAAGGTGGAGGACCCCGTTCCCCGAGAAGGGCCGTTGGGGCGCTCCCTCTGCACCTGGGCTTCCTTCCCTCCTTCCTTTCTTCCTTCATGGCAGTGTCCGCATGATGGAGCCACATGGGTCTCGCCGAGACAGGACAGGCAGGAGGAGGCCGGAGCTGGAGGGCCAATGGAGAAGAAGCCGGGGAGACACGGAGCAATCCCAGAGCCAAAGAGAGGCACAGTCAGAGGTCCCACTGCTAATGTCCAGGGGGAGGAAAAGGGACAATGGAGAACACAGGGGCGCCCTGC
The DNA here is from genome assembly GCF_025583915.1 of Anolis sagrei ordinatus. Taxonomy (NCBI): domain Eukaryota; kingdom Metazoa; phylum Chordata; class Lepidosauria; order Squamata; family Anolidae; genus Anolis; species Anolis sagrei. The sequence continues at coordinate 133,945,580 of NW_026845477.1, read as the reverse complement.
TGGGGAAGAGTGTGTGGGGTCTCTCTCTGCCAAAGATGGCCAAGATGTTCCCAGAGGGCCTTGTCCAGATGTAGCAGACTCCTGTGGGGTGATCCACAGGGACCATGAAGAAGAGCAAAGGTCTGTTATGGCACTGACTCCTACATATCCCCGTCTGCTTCCTCCCTCATGGTGGGGAGGGAAGGAGGCAGGGCGATCAGCCCCCTCCTTGGCCTGGACATGGCTGGCTCTTCTGAGGCCACTTAAACCTATTCCTCCTCCTCCTCCATCAACATGGGTAGGGATGGTGGCCGACTGGCTATTCTCCTCCTCTGGCGCCTGGGGGGGGGGGCACCATATCCTTCCTCCTGGGGCTTTCGGCATTGGCGGCACTGGAGGAGACCCAAGAAAGCAGACTCAACCTCAGCCCCTTCTATATATTTCTCCCCTTTGGTGGTGCTCTTCGTAGAAGCTTCGCCTCCTCGACTTTTTAATGTCTCCCATGCAGTTGGACCACCGGAAGGGAAGCTTCCATCAAGGCATGGAGATCTAAGGAAACCCCCACAGTGGAGCAATGGCTGTTAAAAGTATGGGATATTATGAACATGGACATACTAACCCAAAAAATATCACAGAACATAACAAAACCACCCAAGACTAACTGGGAAATGTTTTTGGAATATATTAGAGAATCAAACAACGAAATTTATATCAGTAACATACAGTGATGAAACTCAAAGGGCTATCAGTAAGAAGCTGGTGAATAAATTATAAACGGAAAGACTACAAAGGGGCCAAAGTATTGTTTACTTCCCAGTTATCTGCCCAGATACTCCTGGAAGCATTTTATTGGGCACTTAGGGGTATGTTTATTGTTTGTGGCGTCGATGCTGCTGTCACAGTATCACTGCCATATGGTTGGGGTCCTTTCCCCCCCCCCTTTTATCCTCTCCCACTGTCAACTTCTAACTATTGCATTTCCAACTTTACTGAAAACAATGTTCCCACTCAGTTCTTGTGGGTTTTTTCGGGCTATATGGCCATGTTCTAGAGGCATTTCTCCTGACGTTTCACCTGCATCTATGGCAAGCATCCTCAGAGGTGAGGTCTGCTGGAACTGGGAAAAAAAGGGGTTTATGTTCCCACTCTTTCCATGTAAACACCACATTTTATTTTGCGAAGGAGCTCGGGCCCCAAATTCGGTAAGGGAGGTCTCAGGAGAGAGAAGTTACGATTTATTATTTA
>NW_026845477.1:133924765-133936056 GCF_025583915.1 Anolis sagrei ordinatus | reverse complement strand
TAACTGTCGCTTTTCAAAAACACTCTTCTCTAAGCTCCTCCCACTCCTCTGCAGCATCGTTTCCATGGTAACATACTCCTCACAGTTAGGCCGCTCCAGCCTTAGGGCAACCAATGCAAACATAAATACAGTTATAATCATATTATTATAATCACTTTGCTATTCTCCTCCTCTGGCGCCGGGGGGGGGGCACCATATCCTTCCTCCTGGGGCTTTCGGCATTGGCGGCACTGGAGGAGACCCAAGAAAGCAGACTCAACCTCAGCCCCTTCTATATATTTCTCCCCTTTGGTGGTACTCTTTGTAGAAGCTTCGCCTCCTCGACTTTAATGTCTCCCATGCAGTTGGACCACCGGAAGGGGAGCTTCCATCAAAGCATGGCTGTAAGAACATCAAGAACAGACTTAGCAAGTGTTATATGTTATATGAAGAAAAACAAAGAACTCTCCTCCTCTGGCGCCTGGTGGGGTGGGCACCACATCCTTCCTCCTGGGGCTTTCGGCATTGGTGGCATTGGAGGAGACGCAAGAAAGCAGACTCAACCTCAGCCTCTTCCACATACTTCTCCCCTTTGGTGGTGTGCACTCTAGCCCAGGTGATTATGATGAAGAATGCTCTTTCATTGTAGGTGAACTGAAAATCCCGGGAAGGTAATGGCGTACCATCCAATCATGCTGGCCTCATGACCTTGAAGGTGTCTACGGACAGTGTGGGCTCTTTGGCTTAGAAATTGAGATGAGCACCACCACCCCACCACCACCACCAGAGTGGGACATGAGTAGACTTAATGTCAGGGGAAACCTTTGCCTTTTCTAAGGGCCGGCTTTAGCACAGCAGATTAATCACCAGCTGCAGCTGCAATCTTGCCAATCAAAAAGGTTAACAGTTGAAAGCCGGGCCAGGGTGAGCTCCCGACCCTCAGCACAGCTCCCTGCCCACCAACCAGATTGAAAACAGTAATGTGAGCAGATTAGATAGGAACCACATAAACGGGGAGGTATTTTAGGCATGTAAAATGTTTATGGACAAAGAAAGCTCTTCGGGAAGGAGATGGAGCAACGGCACCCCCGGTGGCCAGAACTGAGCACAGACTCAAGAGATGCCAAAAGATGGCCAAGAAGCAGGAAAATAGCACTCAACGCACTCCTCCTCAGGACGGCACTAGCCTTTGACAAACCACCCCACCCCCCAACAAGGAGTAAAAAAGACAGACCTGAATTTCCGGGGGATTCAGATCCACGAAGCACAAACCAACGAAACACAAGGACAACGAAACACAAGGACAAGGTTCTGTCTCTCTCTCACCAATGGTAAGAAGTGAGATTCCGAAGCCAACTGTCTTTACGTGGAGAGACAGCAATGCATCAGCCTCCTCCTTGTCCTGGGTCCAGTGGACTGTTCCGGGACCCCTTCCACCTCATGGGCGTCTTCCTCCTCCTCTTCGTTTTCCACCTCCTCTGTTATGTTGGGGAGCAATGGAGGCAGACTGTCCAGCTCCCTCTTTGACCTGGGTTCGGTGGGCTCTTCTTGGATCCCTTCCACCTTTTCCTCCTCCATGATGGTTGGGAGGGATGGAGGCCGACTGGCCAGCCTCCTCCTCTGGCGCCTGGAGGGGGGGCACCACATCCTTCTGCCTGGGGTGTTTGGCATTGGCGGTCCTGGGGGAGATGCAAGAAAGCAGGGTCAAGTTCAGCCTCTTCCAAATACTTCTCTCCTTTGATGGTGCACTTTGCTGGACCCCTTCCACATCAGGAGTGTCTTCCCCCTCCTCTTCCTTCAACTCCTCCTCTGTGATGTTGGGGAGGAATAGAGGCAGGTTGCCCAGCCTCCTCCTTGTCTTGGGTACAGTGGGCTGTTCTGGGATCCCTTTATATGAAACACAAGCACAACAAAACACAAGGACAATGAAACACAAGGACAACTGTAACGAGAGAGGAGATTAATTACAGGCACTGTTGTGTGACAGGGGAGACCTGCCACCATTTTGTATCAAGAGACGTTGACAAAGCCACCACTTTAACACCTGGGATGTACTCTGTTTCCACCCCGCTGAAATATGCCTTCAATTTAGCCTTTGACAAACCACCCCACCCCCCAACAAGGAGTAAAAAAGACAGACCTGAATTCCAGGGGGATTCAGATCCACGAAGCACAAACCAACGAAACACAAGGACAACGAAACACAAGGACAACCTTCTGTCTCTCTCTCACCAATGGTAAGAAGTGAGATTCCGAAGCCAACTGCCTTTACGTGGAGAGACAGCAATGCATCAGAATGGTTCCATGGTTCCGCCCTGAAGGCTGGATTACATCCCCAGGAGTAAATAATATATTTATTTATTTATTTATTTATTTATTTATTTATCGTGTCTGAAGCGAGTTAAAGGTGCAGTCAAAATGCATAATAAAATAATATATAGTATATAATAATATAATAATATATTTGATTATAAAATAATCTATATAAATAAAAATGTAATGATTCAGAAGCACAAACCAACGAAACACAAGGACAACACAAGGCTTTCGGCATTGGCGGCACTGGGGGAGACGCAAGAAAGCAGACTCAACCTCAGCCTCTTCCATATACTTCTCCCCTTTGGTGGTGTGCTTCGCAGAAGCTTCGCCTCCTCGACTTTCATGTCTCCCATGCGTTTGAAAAGGGAGCTTCCATCGAGGCATGGCTCGTAGAACATCAAGAACAGACTTAGCAAGTGTTATATGTTATATGGAGAAAAACAAAGACCTATACAATATTTGAAATATTCTCCATTAAAACACACACCTTTTCTGCCCAATCCCGCCACCTCTCTCTGAACCCCCTGCCATGACTCCCGACATATGGAACTAGCATCTAACAAAACTCTATCATTATCCTTACATTCACAGGGAGGGATGGAGGGCGACTGGCTACTCTCCTCCTCTGGGGCCTGGGGGGGGGGCACCACATCCTTCCTCCTGGGACTTTGCGCGTCGGCGGTTAGGACACCCTCTTCACATAATATATCTTCAAACCAAGTGGCGGGGGGGGGGGGGGGGGGGGGGGGGGGGAGAGATCCTTTCATTTATATCTCTCAACTGTCACCAATTCAGGCCAGTAACTTCCTTTCCCATATTGGTCCAATAGAACTTCTCTTGAATCCTCGCTTTTGTCTTCTTGATTCTTGACTCTCTTACTGTTCTTCCATCATCTCCTCTGCTATCTCTCCTTCAGTCCCGGTCTTCTTGACTTTAGGTGGGGTCATATTCTTTTTCTCCTTGCTGTGAGGTAATTTTGACTTTTCCTTTTGAGTTACTACCAGTTCTGGTGTTTTAAACCACTGACTTTAATGTATAACACTAATCATGACACTTATTCAGGCATTGACTTTCTCTCGTCACTCTGCCCACAGTTTCATCTTCTTGAATTTAGGCTTTTCCTTCTGACCCCCAATCCTTCTCTGGGCACAGAATCAGTCTTCTCAACGTATCTAGACACTGCTCCAGGCATTGGATTAGTATTATTATTCGAATCCCATCGCTGCCACCATTAAATATGGGATGCCCTCTTCCCATAATATATCTTCAAACCAAGTAGAGGAGGGAAAGTATCCTTTCTTTTATATCTGCTCATTTAAATATGACCAATCAGATTCCCTTATGTAAATATGGGATGCCCTCTTCCCATAATATATCTTCAACCCCTTTTCTGGAACTACTAGCTGTTTGTTCACTTCAGCAAGATTGTCATTCTTTCTTCTTTTGACAACTCTATACAATCTATCATTTATAACTTTGAATGAACTAGACTTCTCAGACAATAGTTCATCAGTCTCACTTCTGGCTTGTTTCCATAACTCTCCTCTTCTTTTGTTCCATTAAGAAGATTTCAGCTTGCTTATCTGAGAATTTCATTTGCATAAGTTCACCACTCTCTTCTCTGTCTTGTGAAGTACTTGCTTCAACAGAGCCACCATCAACTTCCTCTGTCTCTGTTTTTCTAGTAACTATATTGACTCTTTGGCACTCTTCATATAGGTCATTTCCTATAATGAATTGAACTTCCAATTCCTTCATCACTCCAACTTGCCAAATTCCTTTGTACTTCTTATAAGTTACAGGGATTTCCGCTACCGATGTCTTGAATGCTGGCCCATAAATTCCTTTTAATGGGTATTTCTTATCAGGCACTATTTGTTCTGGGTTTATTAGTTGACTTTGGATTAGAGCTCCTGAGTCTCTTAATCCTAATATCTTCTTTCCATTTACTACTATCTCCTCTCTACAGTCATGCTCTTCAACCTCTCTCACTTTCCATATTCTGAACACTTTACTGGTTTCAGCTGGCGGTTTCATTTCACTCTTAATCTCCTCTGTATAGTGACCAGCCCCTTTATCTTTCTGTACCAACCGAATGTTTCTCGGAGGTGAAGTAACACTCTTCTCATTCCACAACCTAGGGCACCTTGCTCTTATATGCCCTGACTCTTGGCAATGGCACCAGGTCTTGTTATTTCCTTATTATAGTAATTACTCTTTCTCCCATATTGTTGGTCTGCCTTGTCCCTCCCATCTTGGTCTTTATTTCTCCATAATGGCTGTGAGGGACTTGTAGCATTTTTGAACACATATTTGTTTCCTTTTTCTTCATATGATCTCTTATACACCATGCCCAAGTTTTTCATTTCGTAATCAGTCTCCAGTTCATCAAGGACAACAGCCACTTGAGACACACTCTCCATTTTCTTATCTTTCACATACCAACACATGTTCAGGGGCACCAGTTTATAAAACTGTTCCAACGCTACCAGGTGTTTTAGCTGTTGGAATGTGCTAACCCGACTTCCCTCTATCCACTGGTCAAGGGCTTTGTCTAATCGAGCTCCCAGCTGAACATAGGTTTCGCCATTTCTTCTTTTTATCTTTCTAAAGTTCTTCCTGCACTGTTCAGGTGTGATCCCAAATCTTATTTTAACTCTTGCCTTGAACAGTCCATAATCATTTGTCTCATCATTCCTCATATCAGCCAAGATTTAGCTCGCCAGATATTAAAGGCTTTAGATATGACATTTTATTTTCTTCTGGAATCTCGAGTTCCAAGCAGGTTCTCTCAAATGCCAGCAGGAATGCTTCCACATCATCTCCTTTTTGGTACTTAGGAAATCTCTTTACTTTGGCAAAGAAGTCATTGTAATTATGTACACTAACACTTTCGCTACTTCTATCTCGTTCCTGCATTCTTAACTGCACCATCATTCTTTCATGTTCTCTATTTTTCTCTCTTTCTCTCTCCTCAACCTCTCTATCTTTTTCTCTTTGCCTTTCTTCAGCTTCTCTGGCTCTCTCTCGCTCTCTTTCCTCAGCCTCCATCTTAACCAACTGCAACCTTTCCTGTGATTCAATTCTTCTCATTTCAAGTTGAATTTTTAATCTTTGTATCTCTGCTGAGGTAACTATTTGCTCCTGACTCTCCTCACGTTCCTGTGCTCCCTCTTCTGCCACCTCTCCTTCAGCTCCAGCTTTCTTACTTTTAGGAGGAGCCATTTTCTCTCACTTTTTTTGTGAGGTAAATTTTTCTTTTGAAGTCTCTGAATCTTATGGTTGTACCAGCCCTGGTGTTTTAAACCACAGTTTTTACTGGTTAACCTTTATCACAATACTTTTTTTAAAGCACTGGATCACCTCAGCCACAGTCCACAGCTTCTTCTAAGCACTAGATTAGATTTCTTATACGGATCCCGCCATTTTCTTTAGGCACCAGAATAGGCTTATTATACGGATCCCGCAGCTGCCACCATTTTATATTGTAGCGAGGGAGGGAGACTATTTCTTTATTTAAGAAAAACCTCTTTGCTCTTATATTGATTCAGTTTCTTCTTTTATCTTGGCTGGGACTTTCTGTGTGCCGTTTAACCTTTGTACAGGCACTGAGACACACTTCTGTATAACAAAATAACACAGTTTATTTATAACTTCTGGCTCCTACGCTTGTGGTTACATTTGTGTTTTGTTGCAATCTTGAGGCTTACAGTTAGTATAATATGCTTGGTTTACTTTTCTGAAGTAGACCTTCAATGTTTCACATTCACAAACAGGTTACTTGCTTTACACACTCTTGACTGAAATTATATTCTGACTAAAGAACCACTGGCTTTCTTTATGTTCCTAAAACTTATGTTCTATTTAACTAACTGCTTCTCTATATCAGTAGTCTTTAACACATCTTCATAACTGCTTATTTCTAACAGGGGTTCCTAACGCTTTTCTCTCACAGAAGTTCCTAACTGTCTCTCACAAACAGGAATCCCAAACTCTCCCTTTTGACTCTCTGCCTATTTTTAAACTTTGGCTCCGCCCCTTTGGAATTTTTAGCTCTGCTCTTCCCAACTGTCATTTTGGCCTAGCAACCTTTTCAAATCCTGGGCCTACGCTAATCTGCATATGACCAATTGGCTTCCATATGCAAATGAACCCTATCTCTGCTGTTGCTATCCTGTCTGTGCCTATTCTTCCCTATCTGCCACATGTAAACATAGAGCTATACACCAAAAATTTAACAAAGAGTAGCAATTTTGCTACAATCCTCCATTAAAACAATCCTGCCACCTCGCTCTGAACCCCCAGCCATGACTCCCGGCATATGGAACTAGGATCTAACAAAACTCTACCCTTATCATTACATTCATGGGGAGGGATGGAGGCCAACTAGGTACTCTCCTCCTCTGGTGCCTGGGGGAGGGGGGGCACCACATCCTTCCTTCTGGGGTTTTCGGCATTGGTGGCACTGGAGGAGACGCAAGAAAGCAGACTCAAACTCAGTCTCTTCCATATACTTCTCCGATTTGGTGGTGCGTTTTGCAGAAGCTTCGCCTCCTCGACTTTCATGTCTCCCATGTGGTTGAACCGCCGGAAGGGAAGCTCCATCAAGGCATGGCTGTAAGAACATCAAGAACAGACTTAGCAAGTGTTATATGTTATATGAAGAAAAACAAAGAACTATACAATTTTTGAAATATCCTCCATTAAAACACACACCTCTTTCCCCCAATCCCGCCACCTCACTCTGAACCCCCAGCCATGACTCCCGACATATGGAACTAGCATCTAACAAAACTCTATCTTTATCCTTACATTCATGAATTCCCCATGCGACTATTTCCAAATCTATTCCTTCCTGGTAGTTTCCGCATGACGGAGCTGCATGTGTCTTGCCTGGCAGAGCAGGCAGGAGGAGGCCGGAGCTGGAGGGCCAATGGAGAAGAAGACGGGGAGACACAGAGCGATCCCAGGGCCAAAGAGAGGCACAGTCATAGGTCCCACTGCTGACGTCGAGGCGGAGGAAAAGGAACAATGGAGGCCACGTGGCGTCCTGCTGGGGAAGAGTGTGTTGGACCTCTCTCTGCCAAAGAGGGCACAGATTTCCCAGAGGCCTTACCAGATGCAACAGACTCCTGTTGGGGCGATCCACAGGGACCATGAAGAAGAGCAAAGGTCTGTTATGGCCCTGACATATCCTCGTCTGCTTCCTCCCTGATGGTTAGGAAAGGAGGCAGGGCAACCAGCTCCCTCCTTGGCCTGGATCCGGCTGGCTCTTCTGATGCCTCTTAAACCTATTCTTCTTCCTCCTCCTCCTCCTCCTCCATGATTGTGGCGAGGGATGGAGGCTGACTGGCTACTCTCCTCCTCTGGCGCCTGGGAGGGCCACCACATCCTTCCTCCTTGGGCTTTCGTCATTGGTGGCACTGGAGGAGACGCAAGAAAGCAGACTCAACATCAGCCTCTTCCATATACTTCTCCCCTTTGGTGGTGCGCTTTGCAGACGCTTTGCCACCTCGACTTTAATGTCTCCCATTAGGTTGGACCGCCAGAAGGGGTGCGTCCATCGAGGCATGACTATAAGATCATCAAGAACAGACTTAGCAAGTGTTATATGTTATATGAAGAAAAACAAAGAACTCTACAATTTTTGAACTATCCTACATTAAAACACACACCTCTTTCCCCCAATTCCGCCACCTCGCTCTGAACCCCCAGCCATGACTACCGACATATGGAACTAGCATCTAACAAAACTCTATCCTTATCCTTACATTAATGAATTCCCCATGTGACTATTTTCAAATCTATTCTTTCCTAGCATGGTCCACATGATGGAGCTGCATGGGTCTTGTGGGGGCAGAGCAGGCAGGAGGAGGCTAGAGCTGGAGGGCCAATGGAGAAGCAGCCGGGGAGACACAGAGCGATCTCAGGGCCAAATAGAGGCACAGCCAGAGGTCCCACTGCTGACGTTGAGGTGGAGGAAAAGGGAAAATTGAGACCATGGGGGCGCCCTGTTGGCGAAGAGTATGTGGGGCCTCTCTATGCCAAAGAAGGCCCAGATGTTCCCAGAGGGCCTTGTCCAAATGCAACAGACTTCTGTCGAGGATATCCACAGGGACCATGAAGAAGAGCAAAGGTCTGTTATGGCCCTGGCTTCTACATATCCTCATCTGCTTCCTCCCTGATGGTGGGGAGGGAAGGATGCAGGGCGACCAGCCCCCTCCTTGGCCTGGACGTGGCTGGCTCTTCGATGCCTCTTAAACCAATTCCTCCTACTCCTCCTCCATGATTGTGTGGCGGGGGGGATGGAGGCTGACTGGCTACTCTCCTCCTTATGGTGCCTGGCGGGGGACACACCACATCCTTCCTCCTGGGGCTTTCGGTATTGGCTGCATTGGAGGAGATGCAAGAAAGCAGACTTAACCACAGCCTCTTCCATATACTTCTCCCCTTTGGTGGTGCCCTTCACAGAATTTCACGTCCTCGACTTTAATGTCTCCCATGCGGTTGGACCGCCAGAAAGGGAGCTTCCATCGAGGCATGGCTGTAAGAACATCAAGAACAGACTTAGCAAGTGTTATGTAATATGAAGAAAAACAAAGAACTCTACAATTTTTGAAATATCCACCATTAAAACACACATGTTTTCCCCCCAATCCCGCCACCTCGCTCTGAACCCCCAGCCATGACTCCCGACATACGGAACTAGCATCTAACAAATCTCAATCCTTATCCTTACATTCATGAATTCCCCATGTGACTATTTGCAAATCTATTCCTTCCTGGAAATGTCCGCATGATGGAGCTGCATGGGTCTTGCTGGGGCAGAGCAGGCAGGAGGAGGCCGGCTCCAGTGGGCTCTTCTAGGATGCCTTCCACCTCTTCCTCCTCCATGATGGTTGGGAGGGACGGAGGCCGACTGGCCAGCCTCCTCCTCTGACGCCTGGGGGGGGGGGGCACCACATCCTTCCTCCTGTAGTTTTGGGCATTGGCGGTCCTGGGGGAGATGCAAGAAAGCAGGGTCAAGTTCAGCCTCTTCCAAATACTTCTCTCCTTTGATGGTGCACTTTGCTGGACCCCTTCCACATCAGGAGTGTCTTCCTCCTCCTCTTCCTTCAACTCCTCCTCTGTGATGTTGGGGAGGAACAGAGGCAGACTGGACAGCCTCCTCCTTGTCCTGGGACCAGTGGACTGTTCCGGGACCCCTTCCACCTGAGGACATCTTCTCTTCATTCTCCACTTCCTCTGTTATGTTAGGGAGGGACGGAGGCAGACTGTCCAGCTCCCTCTTTGACCTGGGTCCGGTGGGCTCTTCTGGGACCCCTTCCACCTTTTCCTCCTCCATGATGGTTGGGGGGGGACGGAGGCCAACTAGCCAGTCTCCTCCTCTGGTGCCTGGGGGGGGGGGTGAGGGCACAACATCCTTCCCCCTGGGGTTTTTGGCATTGGCGACCCTGGGGGAGATGCAAGAATGCTGGGTCAAGTTCAGTCTCTTCCAAATACTTCACCCCTTTAATGGTGCGCTTTGATAGATTCCTTCCACATCAGGGGTGTCTTCCTCCTCCTCTTTCTTCAACTCCTCCTCTGTGATGTTGGGGAAGAACGGAGGCAGACTGGACAGCCTCCTCCTTGTCCTGGGTCCAGTGGACTGTTCCGGGACCCCTTCCACCTCATGGGCGTCTTCCTCCTCCTCTTCGTTTTCCACCTCCTCTGTTATGTTGGGGAGCAATGGAGGCAGACTGTCCAGCTCCCTCTTTGACCTGGGTTCAGTGGGCTCTTATTGGATCCCTTCCATCTTTTCCTCCTCCATGATGGTTGGGAGGGACGGAAGCCGACTGGCCAGCCTCCTCCTCTGGCGCCTGGAGGGGGGCACCACATCCTTCTGCCTGGGGATTATGGCATTGGTGGTCCTGGGGGAGATGCAAGAAAGCAGGGTCAAGTTCAGCCTCTTCCAAATACTTCTCTCGTTTGATGGTGCACTTTGCTGGACCCCTTCCACATCAGGAGTGTCTTCCTCCTCCTCTTCCTTCAACTCCTCCTCTGTGATGTTGGGGAGGAATAGAGGCAGGTGGCCCAGCCTCCTCCTTGTCTTGGGTCCAGTGGGCTGTTCCGGGACCCCCTCTACGAAACACAAGGACAACGAAACACAAGGACAATGAAACACAAGGACAACTGTAACAAGAGAGGAGGTTAATTACAAGCACTGTTGTGTGACAGGGGAGACCTGCCACCATTTTGTATCAAGAGACGTCGACAAAGCCACCACTTTAACACCTGGGATGTACTCTGTTTCCACCCCGCTGAAATATGCCTTCAATTTAGCCTTTGACAAACCACCCCACCCCCCAACAAGGAGTAAAAAAGACAGACCTGAATTCCAGGGGGATTCAGATCCACGAAGCACAAACCAACGAAACACAAGGACAACGAAACACAAGGACAACCTTCTGTCTCTCTCTCACCAATGGTAAGAAGTGAGATTCCGAAGCCAACTGCCTTTACGTGGAGAGACAGCAATGCATCAGAATGGTTCCATGGTTCCGCCCTGAAGGCTGCATTACATCCCCAGGAGGAGGCCGGAGCTGGAGGGCCAATGGAGAAGAAGACGGGGAGACACAGAGCGATCCCAGGGCTGTTCCGGGACCCCTTTTACCTCAGGGGCTGTTCCGGGACCCCTTTTACCTCAGGGGCGTCTTCCTCCTCCTCTTCGTTCTCCACCTCCTCTGTTATGTTGGAGGGGGGGACGGTGGCAGACTGTCCAGCTCCCTCTTTGATCTGGGTCCGGTGGGCTCTTCTGGGACCCCTTCCACCTCTTCCTCCTCCATGATGGTTGGGAGGGACYGAGGCCGACTGGCCAGCCTCCTCCTCTGGRGCCTCTGGGGGGGGGGGGCACCACATCCTTCCTKCTGGGGCTTTGGGRGTTGGCYGCCCTGGGGGAGACACAAGAAAYCAGGTCAATTTCAGCCTCTTCTAAAAACTTCACCCCTTTGATG
>NW_026845477.1:133911327-133918818 GCF_025583915.1 Anolis sagrei ordinatus | reverse complement strand
TAGGCTGAGATATTAGCGGTATACAAGCGTATAAATAAATAAATAAATAAATAAATAAATAAAATAAAATAATGTTAATCTCTGTCTTTCCAATTCTATCTCCATTTTTCTTAATTCTCTTTCTTTTTCCAATTCCAACTTTCTCAATTCTCTCTCCTCAGCCTCAGCCAACCTCTTCATTTCTCTTTCTTCAGCCTGTCATCTTTCTTCCATTTCTAACTTTTTCATCTCCAGTTTCTATTTGAAAGCCATTTCTGACACAGGCACAGGCTCCTGTTCATGTTCAGATTCTGAACTTTCTTCTTGGTATTCCTCAACAACCTTTTTCTGACGTCTGGTGGCCATATTTTGATAACTTTTACCTCACGATTTATCACTAAGCAATCTTAAGGCACTCAATTAGATGTTAAACGTATCCTGCTGCTTGCCACCAATTTTGCAAGGAAGCAGGGGAGCGGAAGGTTCATTATAAGGGATGCTGTTAAATCTCCCGTATCTAATCATTGTCTCGAGTGGTCCAGCATTTCTGTGTTCTCAAATAATATGCTGTGTTCATCAGGTGCTCTGCTATGGCTGACTTCTCTGGTTGACGTAGTCTGCAGTGCCTTTCATGTTCCTTGATTCGTGTTTGGGCAATGCTGCGTTTGGTGGTCCCTATGTAGACTTGTCCACAGCTGCATGGTACAAGGTAGACTCCTGCAGAAGTGAGAGGATCCCTCTTGTACTTTGCTGAACGTAGCATTTGTTGGATTTTCTTGGTGGGTCTGTAGATAGTTTGTGTGTTGTGTTTTCTCATCAGCTTCCCTATGCGGTCAGTGGTTCCCTTGATGTATGGCAAGAACACTTTTCCTCTGGGTGCTTCAACCAGAGAACTCAGCCATAGCAGAGCACCGGATGAACCAACCTGGACACAGCATATTATTTGAGAACAAAGAAATGCTGGACCACTCCAACAACCATCATGTCAGACTACACAGAGAAGCCATTGAAATCCACAAGCATGTGGACAATTTCAACAGAAAGGAGGAAACCATGAAAATGAACAAAATCTGGCTACCAGTATTAAAAAACTATAAAATTAGAACAGCACAACAACAGAGAGGAAACAAACAAGGACATCTAATTACCTCTCAACAAAAGATTGCTCCAGGCACTGCCAGGCAATCAAATGCTAATCGAGGTGATCAGTTGAAACATTCACACCTAGCTCCAGAAGACAAGAGTCCTTTGTCCCACCCTGATCATTCCACAGATATATAAACCCCTTTTTCCTAGTTCCAACAGACCTCACTACCTCTGAGGATGCTTGCCATAGAGGCAGGCGAAACGTCAGGAGAAAATGCCTTTAGAACATGGCCATATAGCCCGAAAAAACCTACAACAACCCATTATTATTATTACTTGTGGTTGTGGAATTTGTAAGAGTACCTCTTTGGCCACATTGTAGCTGCAATTTGAGAGGCTTTGGTAGTGTTCTTTCCAACGTAGTGCAATTGATTTTTTGTCCTTCAGAAATTTGGTTCCATCTGATGAGCGTAGAGGCTGTATGCTATGGTTTCTTGGTCCGTAGATGGCCTTTGTGGCTTTGAAAAATCCCTGAGCATCATGGGTATCTGCCAGGTTATATTTGTCGTGTCAGGGCAACCAGTCAATTATATTACATTTCTAACAGAGCAAAGCAAACAAACAAACAAAATACAAAATTTGTGAATTTGGTAGTTGATTAAATGTCCTTTGACCAGTAGCTGGCCACTTGGAGTGCCTCTGGTGTTGCTGCAAGAAGGTCCTCCATTGTGCATGTGGCAGGGCTCAGGGTGCATTGCAGCAGGTCGTCAGTGGTTTGCTCCTCTCCACATTCGCATGTTGAGGATTCCACTTTGTGGCCCCATTTCTGAAGGTTGGCTCTGCATCTTGTGGTGAGAGAGCGCAGTCTGTTCAGCGCCTTCCAAGTCGCCCAGTCTTCTGTGTGCCCAGGAGGGTCTCTCTCATTTGGTATCAGCCATTGTTTGAGGTTCTGGGTTTGAGCCTGCCACTTTTGGACTCTCGCTTGCTGAGGTGTTCCAGCAAGTGTCTCTGTAGATCTTAGAAAACTATATCTTGATTTAAGTCGTTGACGTGCTGGCTGATACCCAAACAGGGGATGAGCTGGAGATATTGGCTGCTACTTCCCGGCGGATGTCAGGTGGTGCAATTCCGGCTAAACAGTGTAATTTCTCCAGTGGTGTAGGGCGCAGGCACCCCATGATAATGCGGCATGTCTCATTAAGAGCCACATCTACTGTTTTAGTGTGGTGAATGTGTTCCACACTGGGCATGCGTACTCAGCAGCAGAGTAGCACAGCGCAAGGGCAGATGTCTTCACTGTGTCTGGTTGTGATCCCCAGGTTGTGTCAGCTTTCGTATATTGTTTCTAGCGCCCACTTTTTGCAGTTCAGGCATTGCTTCTTGTAGGTCAGAGCACGGTCCAGAGTGATTCCCAGGTATTTGGGTGTGCTGCAGTGCTCCAGTGGGATTCCTTCCCAGGTGATCTTCAGAGCTCAGGATGCTTCTCTGTTCTTGAGATGAAAGGCACATGTCTGTGTTTTAGATGGGTTGGGGATCAGCTGGTTTTCCCTGTAATAGTCAGTAAGAGCACCTAGGGCTTCGGAAAGCTTCTTTTCTACCATCTCAAAGCTCCCTGCTTGAGCAGTAATGGCACGATCATCAGCATAGATGAAACTCTCTGTCCTTTCTGGCCGTGGCTGGTCATTTGTATAGATGTTGAGCATGGATGGGGTAAGCACGCACCCCCGGGGCAGGCCGTTCTTCTGTTTCCGCCATCTGCTTCTCTGGCCCTGGAATTCAACAAAAAAGCTCCTGTTTTGTAGCAGGTTTCCTATGAGGCAGGTGAGGTGGTAGTCCTTTGTGATATTATACATTTTTCTCAGGAGGAGGCGGTGGTTCACAGTATCATAGGCTGCTGACAGGTCTATGAAGACAGCTCCTGTGATCTGCTGCCTTTCAAAGCCATCTTCTATGTGCTGAGTCAGGTTCAGCACTTGCGATGTGCAGCTTTTGCCTTTTCTGAAGCCAGCTTGCTGTGGGATCAGACAAGGGTCTATTTTTTTCCGTAATTCTATGCAAAATAAATCTTTCCAGAACTTTGTAGAGGTGGCACAGCAGGGAGATTGGTCTTTCATTTTAATTATTGTATTGTTTTAAAGTGTTTTTTTGCACTACAAATAAGATATGTGCAGTGTGCAAAGGAATTCATTCATGCAGTTCTTGTGGGTTTTTTCGGACTATATGGCCATGTTCTAGAGGCATTTCTCCTGATGTTTCGCCTGCATCTATGGCAAGCATCCTCAGAGGTGAGGTCTGCTGGAACTGGAAAAAAAAGGGGTTTATATATCTGTGGAATGACCAGGGTGAGACAAAGGGCTTTTGTAAGTTGGGCTAGGTGTGAATCTTTTCAACTGACCACCTTGATTAGCATACAATGGGCTGACTGTGCCTGGAGCAAACTCTTCTTGAAAGGTGATTAGATGTCCCTGCCTGTTTTTCTCTGCTGTTTTTTGCTGTTGCAATTTTAGAATTTTTTAATACTGGTAGCCAGATTTTGTTCATTTTCATGGTTTCTTCCTTTCTGTTGAAATTGTCCACATGTTGTGGATTTCAATGGCTTCTCTGTGTAGTCTGACATGGTGGTTGTGAGAGTGGTCCAGCATTTCTGTGTTCTCAAATAAAATGCTGTGTCCAGGTTGGTTCATCAGGTGTTCTGCTATGGCTGACTTCTCTGGCTGAAGTAGTCTGCACTGCCTTTCATGTTCCTTGATTCGTGTTTGGGCAATGCTGCGTTTGGTGGTCCCTATGTAGACTTGTCCACAGCTGCATGGTATACGGTAGACTCCTGCAGAGGTGAGAGGATCCCTCTTGTCCTTTGCTGAACGTAGCATTTGTTGGGTTTTCTTGGTGGGTTTGTAGATTGTTTGTATGTTGTGTTTCCTCATCAGCTTCCCTATGCGGTCAGTGGTTCCCTTGATGTATGGCAGGAACACTTTTCCTCTGGGTGGATCTTCATCTTTACTCTCGTGGCTTGTTCTTGGTCTTGCAGCTCTTCTGATGTCTGAGGTGGAGTATCCATTGGCCTGGAGAGCCCAGTTGAGGTGGTTCAGTTCATCTTGGAGGAGGTGGGGTTCGCAGATTCTTTTTGCACGGTCTGCCAAGGCTTTAATGGTGCTTCTTTTTTGACTTGAGTGATGGTTGGAGTTTTTATGTATGTATGTATTTATTTATTTATTTCACTTACTTATACCCCGCCCTTCTCACCCTGGGGGGGACTCAGGGCGGCTTACAGTGGGGGCACAATTAGATGCCCAAATCAATTGACAAGTAATACAAAATACAAAACAATTCAACGATTAATTAAAACATCAATACATAATAAGATAATAAAACAATCTCATGCTAAAACAATCTCATGCTCAGGGTTCAGAGTCCATATTTCATTCCATTCCATTTGTCCTTGTCTATCGTCAGATCCTTAGTTTAGTTGTCAGAATGACCAAAAGCTTGGTCCCACACCCAGGCCTTCAGTTTTTTCCTAAACGCCAGAAGGGAAGTCGCCGATCTAATCTCCCTGGGGAGTGAGTTCCACAGGTGGGGGGCCACCACTGAGAAGGCCCTGCTCCTCGTCCCCGCCAGCCTCACTTGTGACGGTGGCGGGGTCGAGAGCAGGGCCTCCCCAGAAGATCTTAAACTTCGAGATGGGATGTAGAGGGAGATCCGTTCGGACAAATACATTGGGCCGGAACCGTATAGGGTTTTGTAGGTCAAAACCAGCACTTTGAATTGTGCTCGGAATTGGATTGGCAGCCAGTGGAGCTGACACAACAGGGGGGTGGTATGCTCCCTGTACGCCGCTCCGGTGAGCAATCTGGCTGCTTCTCGCTGGACTAGTTGAAGTTTCCGATGTCGATATCTATCCATGTGTGTGGGTTTTCTGTAAACGGTGTGACCCAATTGTTGATCTGTTTTGCGGATGACTAGGACATCTAGAAAAGGCAGTCTTCCTTCATTCATGCTTTTTTCACATTATAATCTGGCCCTCCAACAGTTTGAGGGACTGTGACCTGGCCCTCTGTTTAAAAAGTTTGAGGATCCCTGGCATAGACATAAACATCTCTCTCTTGGAATCACCATTGGGAGTGGGAGCGCTGCCAGTGAGGCGTGAGCCCTAGAGAGGCGCCTGGTGATGAAGCCGGGAGGCGTGAGGGCGCCCCCTGTGGCCCGCCTTGCGCTTGCAACCAGGGTGCCGGTGGGCGGGGCGAGACTGAAGAGGGAGGAGGGAAGAGGGAGCCGTGGTCCTTTGCGCGGCCGCCTGGAAGGCTCCGAAGGGCGGCATGAGGAGGCCGGGGCGCGCGGGAGATGAGTATGTGCGGCTGCGCGGAGGGGGGAGGGGGCTCTGTCGGGAGGGCTGGGGGCGCTTATTGGGATTCCTTCGCCCGCTGCCTAGGCCGCTGTAGAATGCACGCAGCGTGACGTCACTCGGGAGTGCCACGGCTTCAGACTGCGGCCGCCCTCTTTGCCTAGGCTCGCCAGGCTGCCAACCCCAAGATTCCATAGCAACCCACGCGGTGCCAAACCGCTTTAATTCTGCAGTGCGGATGCGCTTAAGTCTCCTTAACATGTCAGAGCCTGGGAAGAGCATCAGAGAAGTCTCCCATTTTACCATAGCCCCATGATTCCACTTTGAATTGCCCTGATAAGTCCTGATATTCGAAGGAACTCTCTGGCCCCGTCTATACCTCCATATAATCCAGTTTCCGATCCCGGATTAGCTGCTTTGAACTGTCAGTGCTGATCCAGATGACTATACTCCAGTTTGTACCCTAGCCGTCCCCTGCCAGGCGTTCCTGTGGCCCAGTCTGGTGATCTGGAAAATAAAGTGATGAGAAAGTGTCGGTTTCTAATATATGTAATGTCATTCTGCTTGTGGGTAAACAGTATTCCTTGCTGTTTCTTTGCCAGTGTTGATGTGGAGAGTGTCTGGTTTGCATACTATGGAACATGCAACATATCATAGTCCTTCTTTAGGGGTCTCTTTCATATCTATGATACTATAGCTGTGTATGTGTGTGAATCATATCTATCTATCTATACATATGGCTGGATGGCTCTTTTTCAGGAGGGCTTTGGTTATGTTTTCTTGCCTGGTAAAGAAAGTTGGATGGCCTTAAGGCACCATTTCTCAACCTGGGGGTTGGGTCCCCTGCGGAGGACATAAAGGGGTCACCAAAGAGCATCAGAAAGCACAGTATTTTCTGTTGGTTATGGGGGTTCTGTGTGGAAAGTTTGGTTCAATTCTATCGTTAGTGGGGTTCAGAATGCTCTTTGATTGTAGGTGAACTATAAATCCCAGTAACTGCAAATGCCAGAGTCTATTTCCCCCAAACTCCATCTGTGTTCATATTTGGGCATATGGAATATTCATGCCAAGTTTGGCCCAGATCCATCATTGTTTCAGTCCACAGTGCTCTCTGGATGTAGATGAGCTACAACTCACAAGCTCAATGTCAATGCCCATCAAACCCTTCTAGTGTTTTCTGTTGGTCATGGGAGTCCTGTGTGCCTAGTTTAGTTCAATTCCATCATTGGTGGAGTTCAGAATGGTCTTGGATTGTAGGTGAACTATAAATCCCAGAAACTACAACTCCCAAATGACAAAATCAATTTTTGAGTGATGGTCACTCCTTGGGTTAGTAGGTGTCTTGTGGCCAAATTTGGCAGCAATTTGTCCAGTGGGTTTTGAGTTATGTTAATCCCACAAACAAACATTACATTTTTATTTATATAGATTCAGCCCGCAGGCGACTCAGGGCAGTTTACAGTCAGCACCAAGACAAAAAAATACAATTAAAACATTAATATAAATATCAAACAAGTAAAAACAATCAATATCAATAAAATATATATATCATTAGAGTCTCCTTGTTAAAAACAGTGTCCAGTCACGTTGTCCAGTTTTTCCATTTTCGTATGATGTCCTTGTCTGAGATCTTGTGGGTAGTGAAGACTTTGTAGTTTGTTGTTTTGGTTGACATTCTTTGGCCTGATCCAAACTATTATTTCTGATTTCTGAATTTAGAGAGCACATGTGAATAACCCATTTCAGAAGCCCTCACCAGCCAAGGAAACTCAAGAGTGTAGTATTCTTGGACAGTCGCTGGTTCCAGACGCTCTGGGGGAGCCATGAGACTAGCAGGTGAGTTGGGGACCCCAAAGGCATAAGAGAAATTGGTTACACAGCCAGTGTATCACTGCCACTTGATGCCCATCACGCCCTTAAGAGCCCTTTAAGCCCTGGGATAACAAGAGGGAGATGGAACAGCTGGGGAGATGAAGCAGCTGGGATTTAGTCTTCCTGGGCTTTGCTAGTGGGATTGCAAGCAAAACCTTGCTTTTCTTCATCCTCTCAGGTCCACTCCGTGTCGTTGTGATCGTCTTGACAGC
>NW_026845477.1:133876327-133906327 GCF_025583915.1 Anolis sagrei ordinatus | reverse complement strand
AGTCAGACATGACTGGACTTAATGTCAGGGGACTACCTTTACCTTTAAACGTTTTTAGTGTAGGAACTTTCCTGATCTCTCCAGGTAATGAGTTCCAGAGTCGGGGAGCCACAGAGGAGAAGGCTCTCTCCCTTGTGCCCATAAGACGAGCTTGTAAATTGGCAGGGGCGAAAGGAGGGCCTCCCTCCGAAGATTGAAGGGCCCGGGTTGGTTCATGGAGAGAGATACGGTCACGAAGTCATAGTCAATTGTTTGCAGCCAGATCTTGCTAATATTTTATTTCTCTGTTCTGTTCCAGGTCCTGAGAATTCTCCTACTTCAGGTAAATGATTTATGTTGATTTCTCCAGGGTTTAGAGTAGTTTTACCCAGTGAAAGGCAATCCAATTTGACTTGGATTACAACGCTTTATCATCCTCAGTTTGCACAGGCTTTAACTTTTCATATTGTACATGCATGTGTGCATGCCTAACATATAGGCCAGCCACTCTCAACCTAGTGTTCTATAGATGTGTTTGGACTGCAGCTCCCGTCATTTTAGGCCAGTATAGTGTGCTACGTGGAGTTGGTAGTAGATACTATATATTCCAGGTTAGGACGACAGGAAGCGTAGGTGGGCATATGTGTTTCCCACATGGATTTACACCTACAGTTTGGAGAAATTACATTTTTAGATAACAGTTCCCAAAATGTCATTCTTGGCATTGTTGTCCAGAGGCAACGTTTCCAAGCTCTGCTTTAACCTTGCAGTTCTGGGGCTTTGATGTTTTGAAAGCGATGTTGATCAGGGCCGAGACATTCTTTTACATTTCCACAGCAGAACAAAGCAGAGTCAGACTGCTTGTTTTGCAGGTAATGCTTGCTCCTGTAGATCAGGGAACGGCAAGGGAGATAACAAAGGAAAGAGGCTCAGCAAGGAATTGGCCAGAGGGGATACCATATATACTCGAGTATAAGCCGACCCGAATATAAGCCGAGGTACCTAATTTTACCACAAAAAACTGGGAAAATGTATTGACTCGAGTATAAGCCGAGGGTGGGAAATGCAGCAGATACTGGTAAATTTCAAAATAAAAATAGATACCAATAAAATTACATTAAATAATAATAATAATAATAATAATTCTATATAAATAAAAATGTCATGTTCGTTTGTGGGATTAACAGAACTCAAAAACCACTGGACGAATTGACACCAAATTTGGACACAAGACACCTAACAACCCAATGTATGTCCTTCACTCAAAAAATTGATTTTGTCATTTGGGAGTTGTAGTTGCTGGGATTTATAGTTCACCTACAATCAAAGAGCATTCTGAACCCCACCAACGATAGAACTGAACCAAACTTGGCACACAGTTCTCCCATGACCAACAGAAAATACTGGAAGGTTTGGTGGGCAGTGTCCTTTGGTTTTGGAGTTGTAGTTCACCTACGTCCAGAGAGCACTGTGGACTCAAACAATGATGGATCTGGACCAAACTTTACACAGAAATATTCCATATGCCCAAATGTAAACACTGGTGGACTTTAGGGAAATAGACCTTGACATTTGGGAGTTGTAGTTGCTGGGATTTATAGTTCACCTACAATCAAAGAGCATTCTGAACTCCACCAATGATGGAATTCAACCAAACATGGCATACAGGACTTCCATGACCAACAGAACACACTGGAAGGGTTTGGTGGGCATTGACCTTGAGTTTGGGAGTTGTAGTTCACCTACATCCAGAGAGCACTGTGGACTCAAACAATGATGGATCTGGACCAAACTTGACACAAAATTCCATATGCCTAAATATGAACACAGATGGAGTTTGGAGGAAATAGACCTTGACATTTGGGATTTGCAGTTACTGGGATTTATAGTTCACTACAATTAAAGAGCATTCTGAAACCCACAAACGACAGAAATGGGGCAAACTTCCCACACAGAACCCCCATGACCAACAGAAAATACTTAAGGCCATCCAGTCCAACTCTCTTCACCAGGGCAAGAAAATGTAATCAGAGCCCTCCTGACAAAGAGCCATCCAGTCATAAATATAGATAGATAGATATGATTCTCTCTCTCACACACACACAGATATAGTATCACAGATTTGAAAGAGACCCTTAAAGAAGGACTATGATATGTTGCATATTCCAGAGTAGGCAAACCAGACACCAGACAACAACAAGAAATACTGTTTACTCACAAGCATAAAGGAATTACATATATTAGAAACCAACACTTCCTCATTACTTTATTTTCCAGATCACCAGACTGGGCCACAGCAACGCGTGGCAGGGGACAGCTAGTTTCAAAATAAAAATAGATATAAATAAAATTCTTGATAATACGTTTTCCCAGTTTTTTTGCGGTAAAATTAGGTTCTCGGTTTATATTCGGGTCGGCTTATACCCGAGTATATACGGTATATATACGCAAACACATATATACAAAAATATATACACACATATACACAAACAAAGCACATATATATAGACTGGGCCACAGCAACGCGTGGCAGGCGACGGCTAGTTTTTAATATTTCTGACACCCAGGACTCCACTTTTAAATGCTTAAGGATTCTTGAAGTTGTAGTCCAGCAACATTTGGGGACTGCCATTTGGGGACACTATTGTAGCAGAACATTGCAAGTGTAGATGGAAGGCCAGTGTTCCTCCCCTCTTCCCCATTCACCTGTATGACTTGACTGTTCTAGCTTTCTGTCTCTTTTGCCATGCCTAGAGTTTGCCCATCATCACCATTTGACAAGTATCATCAGTATTCTTGATCAGATCAGAGTGGTACCGGCAAGAAGTAATTCAGGCAACAACATTAGGCGTCGCAGTGAGTTCAGATGAGTTGAAGTGGGTGGAGGGAACAAATAGGACCAGTGCCAGCTTTACGCATAAATGTACAGAGTTACAGTTTGGAGCCTCAAGTTATGAGAGACTTCTTAGTACTACTTTGAGAAATTAAATTCCACGGGTTTTTTTGTCATTGCTAGAATAATAACACTTTTAAAATAATAATAATCCTTATGTGTAAGATTATTATTATTATTTTTAAAGTGTTATTATTCTACCAATGGAGCCCCCGGTGGCACAGTGGGTTAAACCCCACTGACAGGTCGCAGGTTCGAATCCGGGGAGAGGCGGATGAGCTCCCTCTATCAGCTCCAGCTCTTCATGCGGGGACATGAGAGAAGCCTCCCACAAGGATGATAAAAACATCAAATCATCCGGGCGTCCCCTGGGCAACGTCCTTGCAGACGGCCAATTCTCTCACACCAGAAGCGACTTGCTCCTGACACGACAAAAAAATATTACTACTACTACTACTACTACTACTACTACTATTACAAAGGCTGGCTGGCTGGCTATCTGTTGGAGGTGCTTTGATTGTACTTTTCCTGCATGGCAGAAGGGGGTTGGATTGGATAGCCCCTGGGCTCTTTCACTGAAATACTGTTAAGTTTATGTTGGTTAAAATTGTTTTTCATTTTAAATACTGCATTGTATTGTCCTTTCTTTCCTTCCTTCTTTCTTTCTTTCGCACTACAAACGAGATACATGCAGTTCACATAGGAATTTGTTTGTCCATGCCTGATATGTATGTATGCATGTATGTATACATTATATATAATATAATATATAATATATACACATTTCTTGGGGTCCCACAAGAAACTTTTGAAAAAAATTGAGAACCCCTGTACGAAACTAAACTAAGCGTTGGCCACCGTGTAAGGCAACTTCTTCCAAATTTGGTTCATTTTGGACCAGTGCTTTTCAGCTCTCTGGAAATGGTCTCTTTTATCCCGAAGAGGACTTAGTTTAATGCAGCTTTCTCCATCAAAGTAACTATCTGGAGGTTTTTGACTGCCACTTGGCCTGGGGATAGTGAGATATTTAGTTATTTATTTATTGTTTGTTTGTTTGTTTGTTTGTTTACGACATTTATATGCCACCTTTCTCACCTCGAAGGAGACTCAGAGTGGCTCACAAGATATATTTATATATACAATTTATTATATTATTAGCATAGTACAATATCAGTATTATATATTACTATATTGTACTATCCCATTATATTGTAATATTATTCGTAATATTTATATAAATATATACATACAATATATTATATTATTAGCATAGTACAATATCGGTATTATATATTACTATATTGTATTACCCCATTATATTGTAATATTATTTGTAATATTACATGTAATGTAAAATATATAATTATAATATCATATTATTAGTAGTAGTATTAGATTGTATTACATTATAATATTATAAATATATGTATATACAAAATATTATATATAATATAATATTATATATAACAAGGTGGAACTGCCCCCTGCCTCCTCCCTCTCTTGTAATGTGATACCTGGAAGACTCAAGGCTGGGGAATGCTGAAGTTTTGCCATGACCCAGAATGATTTGGACATCCAGTTTTAGGTAGGAATATCTAGAATGGTTAAGATTGGTTGGATTTTGAGATTGCATTGGAAGGTAAGAGAGGATTGGCTGCCTTGTGGTCCTCCAGATGTTGTCGAGCTACAGTTCCATACAGATATGTGCAGATTTATCTAAAACAAGTGTCAAACCTGTGAATTTCCAGGTATTTTGGACTTTGGTACCCAGAATTCTTGGCCATCGGGCCAGTTGGTTAGGAGTTCTGGGAATGGAGGCCCAAACAACTTGAGGGCCACAAGTTTGACATCACTGATCTAAAAATAATTCACAGGAATCAAAAAGAATTACCGTATATTCCGGCATATAAGACGACTGGGCGTATAAGACGACCCCCAACTTTTCCAGTTAAAATATAGAGTTAAGACGACTCCCATGCATAAGACTACACCCGCGTATAAGACGACCCCTGACTTTGAGAAGATTTTCTTGGGTTAAAAAGTAGTCTTATACGCCAGAATATACTGTACTTATGAATATTACTTCAGAATAGGTATTTATAAGATCCTACTATAAATCACGCCTATCCTGCTTCTTCATCCCACTCGATCCCTCAGCATCTATGAGTTAGTACCAAAAAGCAAACTGACCATCAAATTTGGAGTGGTGGTTAGTTTGGGGGGATCTTATGATTTTTTGATCTTTACCATCTTTTTTTTAGAACCCAGGCCCAAGAAGTACAAGTGCGGCCTTCCTCGGGCCTGCCCAGAGCACACCTTGGCCTTCCGGATCACAAGTGGTGCAGCAAATGTCATTGGGCCCAAGATCTGCCTTGAGGATAAAATGTGAGTCATTGGCAATGAAGGCAAAACAGTTGGGAGTCTGGCTCAGAAAGCCCAGTCTCAAACCTTCCGGACTAGAAGGCAGAGCTCATGAGCAATATCTCTTTATTCAGGCTCAAATTTGTATTCCAGGGGAAGCAGAATTTCTTTCTTTTTAAAAATGTATTACAGCAATGTTTCTCAACCTGGGGGTCGGGACCCCTAGGAGGGTCGCAAGGGGGTTTCAGAGGGATCGCCAAAGACCATCAGAAAAAAACAGATTTCTGATGGTCTTAGGAACCCCTTTGGCAGACAAGACTTAAGATCTCTCTGCCTGGCCTTCTCTTCCTTTTTGGTGTTGGTGAACTACAACTCCCAGAATTCAAAAACAGCCCCCCACCCACCCAACCCCACCAGTATTCAGTGTTTGCCATGTAGATAGTGTGCCAAGTTTGGTACAGATCCATTGTGGGCTGCATTCAGAGTGCTCTTTGATTGTAGGTGAACTATAAAGCCCAGCAACTACAACTCCCAAAGGTCCAGGTCTATTTTCCCCAAACTTCAGTAGTGTTCACAACTGGGCATATTGAGAATTCATGACATGTTTGGTCCAGGGGGAGTCAGAGGGTATTTTCTGTTGGTCATGGGGTTTGTGTGTGGGAAGTTTGGGCCAATTCTATGGTTGGTGGGGTTCAGAATGCTCTTTGATTGTAGGTGAACTATACATCTCAGCAAACAACTCCTAAATATCAAGGTCTATTTTCCCCAAACTCCATCAGTGTTCACATTTGGCATATTGAGTATTTGTGTCAAGTTTGGTCCTGATCCAGGCCCGTCGGGGGGGGGGGGGGTTGAGGGCCTTCACCCCCCCCCCAAAATTCTCAGGGTGGTCCGCGAGAAGGCCTTACTGGTACATTATTTAACAGTCCACAGTACTCTCTGGAGAACTACAACTCCAAAACTCAAGGTCAATGCCCACCAAATTCAAGGTCAATGCCCACAATAATAGATGTGTCCAAACAGCTGCTTGAATTTGATCACTCCTTGACCTTGATTGCAAGCATGGGATGTTGTCTCCTCTCAAATCCTACCAGAAAAATTTTCTGTTGCTCATGGGAGTTCTATGTGCCAAGTTTGGTTCATTTCCATCGTTGGTGGAGTTCAGAATGCTCTTTAGTTGTAGATGAACCATAAATCCCAGCAACTACAACTCCCAAATGATAAAATCAATCCCCCCAACTCCACCAGCACACAAATTTGGGCATATCAGATATTTGTCCCAAATTTGGTCCAGTGAATGAAAATACATCCTTAATATCAGATATTTGCATTACGATTCATAACAGTAGCAAAATTAGTGTTATGAAGTAGCAACGAAAATAACGTTATGGTTTGGGGGTCACCACAACATGAGGATCTGTATTAAGAGGTCACGGCATTAAGAAGGTTGAGAACCACTGTGTTACAGTTATCCCTTCACATGCGCTAAGGTGAGACCTGCAGAAATTCCTCTCCGTTCCAAATAGAAAAACTGCAAACAAAAAAAATCCACAGTTTGACTTGAGAAAACACTTCTCTGGGAGCCATTAGGTCCTCCAGCATCACTTCTACCAGGCATTCACCAAAGAATTGCACTGGAGGTTCCTAGAGGGGTGTTCTCTCTAGGTCCTTTAGCATGTTTCTGTGGTTACTTTCTGCTAGAAGTTGACTATAGAGGAGCACTAGAAGACCTAGAGATCCATTATTTTAATCAAATCTATTTTAATCAAATCCACAAAATTCAAATCTCCAAATTCAGAGGACTAACTGTACATCCCATCTTTTCTCCAATGAGCTCAAGACAGTGTGCCTGACTCCTCAGTCTATTGGCAACAACTCTTTGAGGTCAGTCAGACAAACGGGGAAAGAGAAACAATGTTTCTGTGTATTGTCGAAGGCTTTCATGGCCGGAATCACTGGGTTGTTGTAGGTTTTCCGGGCTATATGGCCATGTTCTAGAGGCAATTTCTCCTGATGTTTCGCCTGCATCTATGGCAAGCATCCTCAGAGGTTGTGAGGTGAGGAATAGTTTCTTACTCTGGATGCTTGGCATAGATGCAGGCGAAATGTCAGGAGAAATTGCCTCTAGAACATGGCCATATAGCCCGGAAAACCTACAACAACCCAATGTTTTTGTGCATCAGTATGAACTAGAACCTGGGCCCTCTCCTTCTACACAGTTATAGCACTATGATTTTCATCTTAGCTTCTGCTAAGGAATCCTGGTGGTTGTAGTTTGGTCAGAGGCACCAAAGGAGTTTTATAGTTGAGGATAATAAATGCCGCTCTCTAAGCAGCAAATCCCATGATTCCTCAGGATGTTGCCATTGAAAGTTCAAGTGGAATCATAGCCCTATAACTGTAATGCAAGACGACTTTTCGTGCAGTACATACTCTTTGCTAAGGAATCTCTCCATGGCTCTGTTTCTGATTTGCTTTCATCATTCTTTCAGGCTAATGAGCAGTGTGAAGAACAATGTTGGCCGGGGCCTAAATATTGCACTGGTGAATGGTGAGTTATGTCTTTTGAGGCGCAGATCTGCATTAATAATCGTAATTACATGAACTCATGGGACTAGGAAGAGCCAGGGTAGTATAGTGTTTTGAGCACTGGACCACCGGGACTTAATGCAGCTGTCTGGGAGTCAGCTGCATTAAGATCACTACTGACCGAAAGGTCATGAGTTCGAAGCCAGCCCGGATCGGAGTGCGATTCCGACCAAATTGTGTAGCTTGCTGTCAACCTTTGCAGCCCGAAAGACAGTTGCATCTGTCAAGTAGGAAATGTAGGTACCGCTTATGCGGGGAGGCTAATTTAACTAATTTACAAGGCCATAAAAATCTCCAGCAAGCATGCAAAGAATTGTGCCTTTTGTAAGCCGCCCTGAGTCCCCCCTAGGGGGTTGAGAAGGGCGGGGTAGAAGCACTCCAAATAAATAAATAAATAATGAGGAAGTACTTAATCAGTGTCACAAATGGCCGTTGAAGCAACAGCTCCCCTGGTGGCCAGAATACTCTCATGAAAAGCTGGAATGTTAAATAGCCTCTGAGTGTCTGTCTATATATGTTGTGAGTCTATGACATTGAGTGCTTGCCATGTATATGTACATTGTAATCTGCCCTGAGTCCCCTGCGAGGTGAGAAGGGCAGAATATACTGTATATTTTGGCGTATAAGACTGCTTTTTAACCCAAGAAAATCTTCTCAAAAGTCAGGGGTCACTTTATACGCGGGAGTCATCTTATACGTGGGAGTAGTCTTATATGCCGGGAGTCATCTTATAGAGTGGGTGCTGAAACTTCCAATCCGGATTGGAGAATCTGTGGTTGCTGCATATTGTGGGGGGAGCTCAAAAATGGCAGTGGCCACGTCCCTGCTGTATGTAGCGACTGTATGAAAGGGCGACGGTGTACAAGTATGGTAGGATTCATGGACTTAATGCAGTCCTGATGGTGAGGTGAAGGAGCGCCTCACCCGGAAGGTGTAAGTGAAGGGTGGAGCAAGCTTCAGGCGTCCGGGGCGCCCGGGGTATGGAAAAAAGAGATAGAGTGGCTCTGGACCCAGAAAAACGCAACTCTTTTACCTGTCTGGCCCACCCTTGTGTTCTATAACCGTACCTCCTCCTCTGCCTCTCAGATCTCGCTCCTGAAGACTGCAGTGAAGTGGTGCAGGTGCGCATGTGCGAGATCTGAGAGGCAGAGAAGGAGGTACAGTAATAGGAAAATTACCATATTGAAATCAAATCTGAAGCTTTTTTATTTGGTGTGTGTTGGAAGAGGGGTAGTCTTATACGGCGAGTATATCCCAAACTCTATATTTTAACTGGAAAAGTTGGAGGTCGTCATATGCCCAGTCGTCTTATATGCCGGAATATATGGTAAATATTGTAAATAAATAACTAAATAAATCTCTGGGGAGACCAGGGTTTGAATTCATCCTTGGTCATAGAAACGTACTGGGTGTTTGTAGGTAAGTTATAATCTCTCCGCCTCAGAGGAAGGCAATGACAAACCTCTCCTCTGAACAAATCTTGCCAGTTAACCCCCATGATGGGTTTACTATGGGATCGCTATATGTGAGACACAACAACATTACTATGGGCTAATGCGGTCTGGCTTGTCTTTGCAGGGGTGAATGGAGACCTGATTGATGCCAAATACTTTGACATGTGGGCAGGAGGTAAGTGTTTTGTGTTGGTAGGAGTTAAGTCCCCATAGCACAGTAAAGTCTGTCTGGATTAAATTCTCTGAGGAGGAATTTCAGAGGTGGAGTAGTACTTTGCCTTCTCTGCAGCTGTGGACACTTGAGTTCTTGCCCTTCCCCTTCTCCATTCAATTTCCAACAAATCTGGATCTTGCTTAAGCCGGAAGATAATGAGAGAGCTCCGTGCTCAGGAATTTGATATTATCAGTGGCAACGGGATCAAAATTGAATTTGCGTCAGGTTAACTGGGTTTGGCTCTATACTGTAGAAAGAATGCACATTGACACCATTTTACGTGCGGTGGGTAAACGTTACAAAATTCCATAGCAGTGAGCCATAGCTGTTATTATGGTTTAAAACAACATTAATTCTACATGTAGAGCCAGCCTGGATAGACATATTTTTCATGGTTGTTTCTCTAAATAGGTTAGCAATCATACAATTTTTTTTAAAAAATCGGAAACACACCTGCTCGTCAGCATTTTGCAGAAAGCATAAGCTCTGTTCTCTGAGATTACACCAGGTATTGCTGACACATACTTTCAGTCATTTTCTCACAACCACAAGGATTACAAATTTATATCCCACCCAATTGTCTCCGAATCCTGGACTCAGTACTGTTCTCCAGCAATATTCTTTTTTAAAAAAAACTTTTTAAAATGTATTATTTGACACAAACAATCTCATATATAATCAGAAAATATACATTCAAAAATAATGAAACCTGTTTAGAACTGTATGCAGGTGGCAACTTGTACAAAATAAGTATAACATACTTTACCATTCACTCAAGTTTAAGACATTTTCAACGGTAAATTCATGCAAATTATTCTCGGTGGCGCAGTGGGTTAAACCCCTGTGCCGGCAGAACTGAAGACCGACAGGTCGCAGGTTCGAATCTGGGGAGAGGCGGATGAGCTCCCTCTATCAGCTCCAGCTCCTCATGCGGGGACATGAGAGAAGCCTCCCACAAGGATGATAAAAACATCAAATCATCTGGGCGTCCCCTGGGCAACGTCCTTGCAGACGGCCAATTCTCTCACACCAGAAGCAACTTGCAGTTTCTCAAGTCACTCCTGACATGACAAAAAATAATTCCTAACTAAAACTGTTTCCATCTAGATAACAGCAATAGTGCCATCAGCTACTTCTCCCCCTCCCTATATCATATGCAACAAAAAAATCCCAATGTATCATCTTTTTTAAAGGAAATTCCTTACAAGACAAGAAATATATCTTCACGATCAATTGATATCAGAGTGTGTCCAAATACATCCTGATACCACATTAATTTAAAAAACATAAGAATGGGAGCAGACAACAAAGTACTTTCTTAGCAAAGTACTCAGCAATATTCTTGTACTTGTACAGAATAATAATAATAATCATCATCATCATCATCTATATAAATAAAAATGTAATGTTCGTTTGTGGGATTAACAGAACTCAAAAACCACTGAACAAATGGACACCAAATTTGGACACAAGACACCTAACAACCCAATGTATGTCCTTCACTAAAAAAATTGATTTTGTCATTTGGGAGTTGTAGTTGCTGGGATTTATAGTTCACCTACAGTCAAAGAGCATTCTGAACCCCGCTAATGATGGAATTGAACCAAACTTAGTACACAGTTCTCCCATGACCAACAGAAAATACTGTATTACAATATAGTACTATAGTACAATATAGTAATATATAATACTAACATTGTGCTGTGCTAATATAATATATTTTGTATACCCATATAATACTGATAATAATATTATAATGTATTACACTATAATAGTAATACAATATAAGAATTATATATTTATATTACATGTAATCTATATAAATAAAAATGTAATGTTCGTTTGTGGGATTAACAGAACTCAAAAACCACTGGACGAATGGACACCAAATTTGGACACAAGACACCTAACAACCCAATGTACGTCCTTCACTCAAAAAATTGATTTTGTCATTTGGGAGTTGTAGTTGCTGGGATTTATAGTTCACCTACAATCAAAGAACATTCTGAATCCCACCAATGATGGAATTGAACCAAACTTGGTACACAGTTCTCTCATCCCCAACAGAAAATACTGGAAGGGTTTGGTGGGCAGTGTCCTTTGGTTTTGGAGTTGTAGTTCACCTACATCCAATGATGACTGTGGACTCAAACAATGATGGATCTGGACCAAACTCTACACCTAACAACCCAATGTATGCCCAAATATGAACACTGGTGGAGTATGGGAGAAATAGAATCTTGACATTTGGGAGTTGTAATTGCTGGGATTTATAGTTCACCTACAATCACAGAGCATTCTGAACCCCACCAATAGAATTGGGCCAACCCCCCCCACACACACACACACACATAGAACTCCCATGTGGGCCATAGCAACGTGTGGCAGGGGACGGCTAGTAATATAATAATAATAAAACTTTATTTATACCCCGCTCCATCTCCCCAAAGGGGGACTCGATGCGGCTTACATGAGGCCACGCCCATCAGCACAATACGCACAATATAATACAAAAGCATAACAAAACCGGAAAATAAAATACATAAAATTGAAAACCTATATAATAAACGACACAACAATTTAAAATCAACTATTAAAACACAAAAGATTTTTTCTGAGCAGGGCCAAATTCAAAGATACATTTTTAAAACGCTGGGAGACAGGACAATGTAAATTATCAGGAAGGAGGATCCAGGGATAAGAAAGGATTTAATTGCACGAACCATAAAGTGCTTCTGAGGTCAATTTGTGCAAAGTTGGTCAGGGAGTATCTTATATTCAATCATTGAAGGCACTTTGGAATAACCAGGTTATTGTTGTCTATGCTGCCCAGACCTTCAATTTCTGTAAGAAGAGTTGTGTTGAAACCTCCAGGTCCACTCTGTGTGTCTCTCTCTATTTCTAGATGTGAATGAACTGTTAAAATTCATCCGGCCGTTGCATGAGGGGACGCTGGTGTTCGTAGCCTCTTACGATGATCCCGCTACAAAGTGAGTCTTATGAGTGAGCAGATAAAAGGGTCACAGTCAACATATGCAGTTATATTATGTTGGCACCACGCTGATTTTTTTTTGTCTCTTGCCAGAGGAGGGGTGAACTAATCACCTTGTAATGTTTTGCCAGTGTTTTTCCTTGATGTGGAGTTTACACAGCTTAGGACCCTTTGACACTACATAGTTATTTATTTATTTAGGGGTTTTTTATACCGATCTTCTCACCTCGAGAGGGACTCAGATTCGGTTCACAACATGTGTCAAATACAATTTTACAACACACAGTGCATTATCAAAAAACATTAGAAACATATTTCAATGAACAGTATACAATATACATCATCAACATCACAGATACATATAAGCCAGGTCGTCAGAACATTAGTCGTAGTTCACAGTTAGTCATGCTCCTTCCATATAAGCCCATATTGACTCAGTTATCAAAAGCCAGATCCCAAAGCCAGGTCTTTGTTAGTTTTCTGAACGTCAGGAGGGAGGGTGCGGTTCTAATCTCCAGAGGGAGGGCATTCCAAAGCCGAGGGGCCACCATTGAGAAGGCCCTGTCTCTCGTCCCCACCAAACGTGATTGTGACAGTGGTGGGACCGAGAGCAGGGCCCCCCCCCCGGACGATCTTAAGGACCTTGATGGTTTGTAGGGGAGAATCCATTCGGACAGGTAAACTGGGCCACAATCGTTATTGTGTTACGATTCTAATTTAGATGCCTTCATTTATTGCTTTTAATCCTGGGAGTTTTCGTTTAATTAGAGGCACCAACGGAGCTGCTTAGCTGAGAATTATAAAGATCCTACCCTACACTGTAAATTATTATTATTATTATTATTATTATTAACTTTATGAAATGGTTCTTAGTTGTGAGTAAATCTGGGATGTGCCTTAGGTGACAAAATTATATAGAACACACGTGTTTCCATCAGACCAGTCTCCCATAGTCTTGTCAGATGTTGGACTACAATTCACAGCATCCCCATCCACAATGGTTCACAGTATTGCTGTGTCAGGATGATGGAAATTGTAGACCCAACATATCCAAAGGAAGCAAGGTTAAGGAAGCCTTCACACAGATATTCCTTACTGGCAGATTTGCAAACTCCCAATAAGGAGTCATTTCAGGTAAAAGGCTGGAGTACCCATCCTTCCTGCTTTAGGTTGATCCAGTGTCCCACACAAGGGACTACTAAGATATGCCATAGCTTAGAACAGGGGTCCTCAAACTTTTTAAACAGAGGGCCAGGTTACAGTCCTTCAAACTGTTGGAAGGCCGGATTATAATTAGAAAAAAACATTAATGAATTCCTATGCACACTGCACATATCTTATTTATAGTGAAAAAATCACTTAGAAACAATACAATAATTAAAATGAAGAACAATTTTAAGACATATAAACGTATTCATATTTCAATGGGAAGTGTGGCCCTGTTTTTGGCTGATGAGATAGGATTGTTGTTGTGTGCTTTCAAGTCTTTTCAGACTTAGGTTGACCCTGAGCGAGGGCCAGGTGAATTACCTTGGAGGGCCGTATCCGCCCCCCGGGCCTTAGTTTGAGGACTCCTGGCTTAGAATATGGAGGGGGGAGACGTGGGGAGTTGCTTCTGGTCTAAAAGGGGGGCATACTTCCCTCTCAAGCAACTGAAATTGATGTCTTGGGGTCTGCTTTGAAGGTACATCCCAGGTAGCAAGCTATATGTACGTAATCTGGTTTAATTTGGTGTCATAGATCTTATGGTAGAGTGTGTGTGTGCATAATTGGGATGTATATGTATCTGTTATAGAACTTCATTTTAATATGTATGTTCATAGAATTTTTGCAATGTTTGTGTGTTTTGATTGTGCTGTGGCCCAACTCGAGCCGCGAGGAGAGGTGGGTAAGAAATACAATTATTAATATTATTATTATTGTATTGTCGAAGGCTTTCATGGCTGGAATCACTGGGTTGTTGTAGGTTTTTCGGGCTATATGGCCATGTTCTAGAAGCATTCTCTCCTGATGTTTCGCCTGCATCTATGACAAGCATCCTCAGATGCTTGGTGAATGGCTGTTATGTAATTTATCCTATATGTATTGGTTAATTGGTTATTGGTTAATTTTTTTTGGTATAATTTTTGACAGTTTTTGTTCAAGTGTACATCGAGAGAGTGGTAATCATTGACATATCAAATAACAACTATTTATCTCAAAACAAAAAGGGAGAGAGAGGGGAAAGAGGATAGGGGAGAAGAAGGAGGAAAAGAAAAAAAAACCCAAAAGGGGTGGGGGCAAGGTGTACAAGAAATTGGAAAGTGTGATGGGGAGTGTTAATTTACTTAGTTACTGATTAGTCCCGAATAGCTTTGTTAGTATTATTTTATCTTCAATTGGGGTTATCTTCTTGACTTATTTCTTATGTGTCAATTATTGTCGATTATAATCGATTATTGGTTATCTTTGAGGTATCTCTCCACTGGAGTCCAGTCAGTCTTGCTTACACCAGTCCTCTGTTTGGTTGCCATGCATTGTGTTAAAGGTAAAGGTAGTCCCCTGACATTAAGTCCAGTCATGTCTGATTCTGGGGTGTGGTGCTCATCTCCATTTCTAAGCCGAAGAGCCAGCGTTGTCCGTAGACACCTCCAAGGTCATGTGGCTGGCATGACTGCATGGAGCGCCGTTACCTTCCCGCTGGAGCGGTACCTATTGATCTACTCACATTTGCATGTTTTCGAACTGCTAGGTTGGCAGAAGCTAGGGCTGACAGCGGATGCTCACGCTGCTCCCCGGAATCGAACCTGCGACCTTTCAATCAACAAGCTCAGCAGCTCAGTGCTTTAACCCACTGCACCACTGGGGGCCCCCATGCATTGTGTTAATGCATCCATATTCATTATATCCATTCGTTTTAATTTCCACTCTTCTTTTGTGGGTGGTTCTTTATTTTTCCACTTTCTTGCTATCACCAGTCTTGTCGCCATTGCCATGTGGAACAGAAGTTTGTCTTTGTTCCTTTCAATATCAAAATCCAGTATTCCCAATAGATAGTATTCTGCTTTCATCTCATACTTTAAGTCCAGTATTTTATTTACATGTCTATGAATCTCTCTCCAGAATTTCTGGACTTTCTCACGTGTGGTTATTGGTTAATTTTAATGTTGATGTATGATATTTTAGATTTTAATGTTAGCATTGAATTTTTGCTGTCAGCCGGTCTGAGTCCCTCTATGGAGGTAGAGAAGATCAAGATATAAACGTTTTAAATAAATAAATAAAATAGATGCAGGCAAAACATCAGGAGAGAAGGCTTCTAGAACATGGCTGTATAGCCCGAAAAACTTACAACAACCCAATTATTATTATCATCATACGCTCTGGAAAATTGGGACAGGAAGTGTGCTCTCCTTTATCATTTGCGCTATATATATATATATATATATATATATATACACACACACACACATACACACACACACACACACGGGTATTTTTTAAGTAAGGTCCATTTGAACATAAGTACACAACGAAAGTTTATTTCAAAAAAGTAAATTTATTTTCAGAAAGTACATACTTCGCTCTATTTTTCGACATAGTTGCCAAGTTTGTTCAAACACTTATCATACCTCTGAACCAATTTTAAAATACCCTCTTCAAATCCTCACTTCAACTGAAGCCACCAAATCGTCTGTAATCAAAGAAGGGCGACCGGAGCGGTCCTCATCATGGACGTTGTCACGGCCATCTTTGAATTGTCGTACCCACTTACGCACTTTGCTTTCACTCATAACAGTATCACCGTACACTTCACAAATCTGTTGATGAATTTCTGCAGCAGGCAGGTTCCTTGCTGACAAAAACCGTATCACTGAGCGAACCTCACATGCGGGTGAGTTGATAGTCTTAAACATTTTTAAAGCACGGAACAGAACCATACAGGTTAGCTACAGAGCAGAAACTGAGCACAGTTGTTCCCGAGGCATGCCGGTACACGACGCACGCTCTCATTGCGGTATGTGCGCGAACTACTAGTGTCTACAACAAAACGGACCTTACTTAAAAAATACCCCTCGTAAATAAATAAAATAGATGCAGGCAAAACATAGAATCATAGAATCAAAGAGTTGGAAGAGACCTCATGGGCCATCCAGTCCAACCCCCTGCCAAGAAGCAGGAATATTGCATTCAAATCACCCCTGACAAATGGCCATCCAGCCTCTGCTTAAAAGCTTCCAAAGAAGGAGCCTCCACCACACTCCTGGGCAGAGAGTTCCACTGCTGAACAGCTCTCACAGTCAGGAAGTTCTTCCTAATGTTCAGATGGAATCTCCTCTCTTGTAGTTTGAAGCCATTGTTCCGCGTCCTAGTCTCCAAGGAAGCAGAAAACAAGCTTGCTTCCCTCCTCCCTGTGGCTTCCTCTCACATATTTATACATGGCTATCATATCTCCTCTCAGCCTTCTCTTCTTCAGGCTAAACATCAGGAGAAAATGCTTCTAGAACATGGCTGTATAGCCCGAAAAACCTACAACAACCCTATTATCATCATCATCATATGCTCTGGAAAATTGGGACAGGAAGTATGCTCCCTCTCCTTTACCATTTGCTATATATATATATATGGGCTTGGATTGAGGGGAGTTGCAGTCCAGTTACATTAGAAAAGCCACATGTCATCAATCAACTAGACCAGTGGTTCTCAACCTGGGGTCCCCAGTTGTTTTTGGCCTTCAACTCCCAGAAATCCTAACAGCTGGTAAACTGGCTGGGATTTCTGGGAGTTGTAGGCCAAAAACATCTGGGGACCCCAGGTTGAGAACCACTGAACTAGAGAATAAGGAAAGAGAGGGAGTGGAGAAGAGAAGGGGGAGTGCAGGTTGTGCTCATACTTTCCCATCCTGTTGTTCCTCTCCAGAATGAATGAAGAGACCCGCAAAATCTTCACAGAACTTGGCAGCAGGATTGCCCAGGAGCTTGCCTTTCGAGACAGCTGGGTCTTTGTGGGAGCCAAAGGGGTGCAGGACAAGAGTCCCTTTGAGCAGGTAGTGATCCTCCTTCTGTCCCCAGAAAACCAGGGCGGCATATTGATGCCATCTTAAAAACATCTTTCATGGACTTGGTTTGCCTGGGAGGACATCCTGAAATAACCCGAGAAGGGACTGAGGATGTGAGGGACACTCACGTGAATGTCACCCTTTCTTTGCTCTTTCCACAGCATGTCAAAAACAGCAAGAGCTCCAACAAGTACGAGGGCTGGCCTGAGGCACTTGAGATGGAGGGCTGCATCCCACAGCGAACTGCAGATGACTAGGGAGGATGTCTTTCCTCAGTATCTCTGAGGTTTCTTCCATCTCTTGTCTTCCCTTCTGGTGACAGC
Source organism: Anolis sagrei ordinatus (assembly GCF_025583915.1). Taxonomy (NCBI): domain Eukaryota; kingdom Metazoa; phylum Chordata; class Lepidosauria; order Squamata; family Anolidae; genus Anolis; species Anolis sagrei. The sequence continues at coordinate 133,888,484 of NW_026845477.1, read as the reverse complement.
TGTCCGTCGTCTTTCTCTTCTGCCTTATGCAGGCAATCCAGTTCTTTCTTGCCTGGTCCAGACCCTGAGAAGTGGGGTATTGTATGACAATCTGTGAAGGAGATCCTATCCTACAACCACCCCATGACCTGGCAGTCTTCCCCATGTGCCTTATTTGCTGTCCTGGATGGAGGAAGTAAATCCTTTCCTTTCTCCTTTTGGAATGGGATCAGGGAACAAATTCATGCCCCTGTCTGGGAATATTGGCTCAGGAACTCAGATTGGTCAAAGTTGGTATATTTATATTTATGTGGTTTTCTTTCCACTGTGATATGTTGAACCTCACTCGCACTTAGGCCCAAACAGATACACACACACATTACTTCCCAGGGTAAAAGGTGCAGATGTGTTGATAGTGATGGGTGTAGCTAAAAGCCAAAAACGGACAATGATATCGGTTTCTCTCTATCTACACCCTTTTCCTTATCTGCTTTTATTCTTTCCTAAATCTACACTTCATTCACATGGATCAGTCCATCTACTACTCTTGACATGAACAGTCTCTGGAGAGCACAACGGTCCCAATTGCAAGGCAGAGCTTGGGAAGAAGAAATAAATATGAGCTGAATGAGGAGGTCCTTCAGGCCACCTCAAGGGAAGGAGCCAAGTTGGGATACCTATGCTCCAAAGGCTCCGACATCCATCAATCCCATGCAGTATGGCTAATAGTAAGGGAGAATGTAAGTTGTAGTCCAAACTGAAGGACCAATGGTTCCTATCTCTAGGCCCGCACTTCCTCACTCCTGTTTTGGAGGGACCACTCCTTTTCTGCCCTTGTTTCTGTGTCTCAGTTTAATCCCTCCGCCACCACGATGTTTTGGTACTTTTGCACAACTCCTGAATGATGCCCAGATGCTATTTCTGGAAAAGTTGTGTTGGTGTTTCATTTGTGTCAGGAAGAGACGGGGCATCTGAAAGACCCTTGCTCTTTCTCACACTCCTTTGTTTATATGTTACAGGGGAGAGAATCGAAGACAAGCATTTTATTTTTGAAATTCTTGTTGCTGTACGACATCTCCAATAAACAAAGTACAAAATTATTATTATTATTATTATTATTATTATTATTATTATTATTATTAACTTTATTTGTACCCCGCTAACATCTCCCGAAGGACTCGATGCGGCTTACAAAGGCCAAGGTCCTTCAATAAAACAACAACATAACAATCTATATATATAAATCTGTAAGGGGCATCCAACGGGACAGCAAAACTCAAACCCCCCCACAACTAAAATTAACCAAAATTCCCATGCACCTACCACAACCCACAAGGTACAAACAAATCGAATCAAAATAAAAAACAACACAACAACACACTCACAAAACGACAAAACAACTGAGCATGCGCAATGGCGCAAAGTCCCCGGCGCGCGCACATGGCCAAACGGCCAATGCACCCTCCGCACCTCCCTCCCCCCTCTGCCGAAGCCCTGCCCACACCCACTGAGGCCCCACCCCTGCACTCCTCCTCCCACCCCCCTCCACCGAAGCACCGCCCACACCCACCGAGTCCCTGCCCCTGCACTCCTCCTCCCACCCCCTCTGCCAAAGCCCCGCCCACACCCACCACCCCGCCCATGCACTCCTCCTCCTCCCACCCCCTCCGCCGAAGCCCCGCCCACACCCACCTACGCGCCCTGCACTCCTCCTCCTCCCACCCCCCTCTGCGAAGCCCCGCCCACACCCACCAATGCCCCGCCCCTGCACTCCTCCTCCTCCCACCCCCCTCCGTTGAAGCTCCTGGGATTTATAGTTTACCTATAATCAAAGCATTCTGAACTCCACCAATGACGGAATTAAACCAAACGTGGCACACAGGACTCCCATGAGAAGGGTTTGGTAAGCATTGGGAAGGAAGAAAGGAAGGAGGGAAGGCAGGAAAGAAAGAGGTACCGAAGGAAGCAAGAAGAGAAAGTAGAAAGAAAAATAAAAGGAAGGAAAGGCAGGAAAGAGGTAAAGAAGGAAGGAGAAAAGGAAATAAAAAATGAAAGAAGGAAGGAAACATAGAGGGAAGAAAGGAGGCAAAGGAAGAAAGGGGGAGGGAATGAAGGAAAGAGAGAAGGATGAAACCAAGGAGCGAAAGAAGGAAGGAAAGAAAGAAAGAAAGAAAGAGGGAGAAAAAGGGGGAAGGAATAGGTAGGTACCTCTCTTTCATAATACTCCAGATATCTACCTCTACTTTGAAAAGAATTACTATAGGCTACAGCAACGAATGGTATAGTACAATATCTAGATATATAAAAATGCTCTGTGCATAATGAGTACCTTAAAAACAAAAGAACCAATGAACAAAATCACACCAAATTTGGCAACAAAACGTCTCACAACACAAGGAGTGACCATCACTCAAAAAATTATGATTTTGTCATTTGGGAGTTGTAGTTGCTGGGATTTATAGTTCACCTATAATCAAAGAGCATTCTGAACGATGGAATTGAACCAAACTTGGCACACAGGCCTCCCATGACCAACAGAAAATACTAGCAGTGTTTGGTGGGCATTGACCTTGAGTTTGGGAGTTGTAGTTCACCTACATCCAGAGAGCACTGTGGACTCAAACAATGATGGATCTGGACCAAACTTGGCACAAGCACTCAATACGCCCAAATATGAACACAGATGGAGTTTGGGGAAAATAGACCTTGACATTTGGGAGTTGTAGTTACTGGGATTCACAGTTCACCTACAATCAAAGAGCATTCTGAATTCCATGAACGACAGAATCGGGGCAAACTTCCCACACAGAACCCCCATGACCAACAGAAAATACTGAAGGCCATCCAATCCAACTCCCTTCATCAGGGCAAGAAAACATAATCAAAGTCCTCCTGACAAAGAGCCATCCAGCCATAGATATAGATAGATAGATAGATAGATAGATAGATAGATAGATAGATATGATTCACACACACACAAATATAGTATCATAGATTTGAAAGGGACCCTTAAAGAAGGACAATGATATGTTGCATGTTCCAGGGTGGGCAAACGAGACACTCTCCACATCAACACTGACAAAGAAACAAGAAATACTGTTTACCCACAAGCATAAAGAAATTACATATATTAGAAACCAACATTTTCTCATTACAGACTGGGCCACAGCAACGTGTGGCAGGGGACAGCTAGTCTCTAATAAAGTGCATCTGGGACATGATGCTGGGAGTTTCCTATTCTGGAAAGGCACACAGGAACAGCCAAGTCTTCAAGCTCTTCCTAAAGACTGCCAACGTTGGGGCTTGTCTGATGTCCTTGGGGAGGGTGTTCCAGAGTTGGGGGGCCACCACAGAGAAGGCCCTGTCCCTTGTCCCCACCAAGCGCACTTGTGAAGCAGGTGGGATCACGAGCAGCGCCTCTCCAGATGAACGGAGGGAATGTGGGTTCGTATACAGAGATGCGGTCACGCAGGTAGGCGGGTCCCAAACCTTTCAGGGCTTTGTAGGTAAGAACCTGCACCTTGAATTGGGACCGGAAAATGAACGGCAGCCAGTGGAGCTCCTTAAACAGGAGGGTTGACCTCTCCTGTAAGGAGCACCAGTTAACAACCTGGCTGCCGCCCGTTGGAATTTCCGAGCCGTTTTCAAGGGCAGCCCCACGTAGAGCGCATTACAGTAGTCCAATCTGGAGGTGACTAAGGCATGGACCACCCCGGCCTCAAAACAATTGAGACTTCACTGAAGTTGTTTTAAACTAATGCCTACCCCTTTCCCATGTATAACTTGCATCTGCCAAGAATCACACTCTTGCCAAAGTGGTATTTATTTCTGCTTTACTGAACGCCTGCAACCACATTTTTGGCATCTACAGTATGGAATGTAGGTTAGTCATAAATAGAGTTGAGGCACTGAATGGTGAATCAACACGTAGGTAAATCCAGCTGGTTCAATGGTGTATTCTAGTAAAAACTAACTATAGAATTTAAGCCATTGTTTCGACTGCACACATTCCCTTCAAATGGTTGATTCATGCTCTCTTAAACCTTCCACTGCTCATGCCCCAGTTTATGTGCTAACACATATTTTTCCTCTATCATGTATTGCAGAGGTGGGTAGCTGAGATTTTCCAATTGACTCCAGGTATAAGGAATGCATGGAATTCCCACCAGGTCTAGCTAGAAGAGCGAATTGTAAGGAAGAATGAGAGTTGCAGTAAACAAAAAATATTTGGAGTGTATGGAGTCCTTGACTGGGAAATAGAGGGAGAAAACGTGGAGGCAGTGACAGACTTTGTATTTCTAGGTGCAAAGATTACTGCAGACGCAGACTGCAGCCAGAAAATCAGGAGACACTTACTTCTTGGGAGGAGAGCAATGACCAATCTCGATAAAATAGTGAAGAGTAGAGACATCACACTGGCAACAAAGATCCGTATAGCAGTGTTTCTCAACCTGGGGGTCGGGACCCCTGAGGGGGTCGCGAGGGGTGTCAGAGGGGTCGCCAAAGACCATAAGAAAACACAGTATTTTCTGATGGTCATGGGGATTCCATGTGGGAAGTTTGAGTCAATTCTATCGTTGGTGGAGTTCAGAATGTTCTTTGATTGTAATGAACTATAAATCCCAGCAACTACAACTCCCAAATGTCAAGATCTATTTTCCCCAGACTCCACCAGTGTTCACATTTGGGCATATTGAGTATTCGTGCCAAGTTTGGTCCAGATCCACCATTGCATGAGTCCACAGTGCTCTCTGGATATAGGTGAACTACAACTCCCAAACTCAAGGTCAATGCCCATCAAACCCTTCCAGTGTTTTCCATTGGTCATGGGAGCCAAGTTTGGTTCAAATCCATCGCTGGTGGAGTTCAGAATGCTCTTTGATTATAAGTGAACTATAAATCCCAGCAACTACAACTCCCAAATGACAAAATCAATCCTCCCCCAACCCCACTAGCATTCACATTTGGGTGTATTGAGTATTTGTGCCCAGTTTGGTCCAGTGAATGAAAATGCATCCTGCATATCAGATATTTTACATTATGACTTATAACAGTAGTAAAATGACAGTTATGAAGTAGCAACGAAAATAATGTTATGGTTGGGGGTCACCACAACATGAGGAATTGTATTAAGGGGTCACAGCATTAGGAAGGTTGAGAAACTGTCAGAAGTGAGAGGATCCCTCTTGTCCTTTGCTGAATGTAGCATTTGTTGGATTTTCTTAGTGGGTCTGTAGATAGTTTGTATGTTGTGTTTCCTCATCAGCTTCCCATGCAGTCAGTGGTTCCCTTGATGTATGGAAAGAACCACCCAGAGGAAAAGTGTTCTTGCCATATATCAAGGGAACCACTGACCGCATAGGGAAGCTGATGAGGAAACACAACATACAAACTATCTACAGACCCACCAAGAAAATCCAACAAATGCTACGTTCAGCAAAGGACAAGAGGGATCCTCTCACCTCTTCAGGAGTCTACCGTGTACCATGCAGCTGTGGACAAGTCTACATAGGGACCACCAAACGCAGCGCCCAGACACGCATCAAGGAACATGAAAGGCACTGCAGACTACTTCAACCAGAGAAATCAGCCATAGCAGAGCACCTGATGAACCAACCTGGACACAGCATATTATTTGAGAACACAGAAATGCTGGACCACTCTCACAACCACCATGTCAGATGACACAGAGAAGCCATTGAAATCCACAAGCATGTGGACAATTTCAACAGAAAGGAGGAAACCATGAAAATGAACAAAATCTGGCTACCAGTATTAAAAACTCTAAAATTGCAACAGCACAACAACAGAGAGGAAGCAGGCAGGGACATCTAATTACCTCTCAACAAAAGATTGCTCCAGGCACAGTCAGCCCATTCTAGGCAGGAAGAGAGCTAATCAAGGTGGTCAGTTGAAACATTCACACCTAGCTCCAGCAGACAAGAGTCCTTTGTCTCACCCTGGTCATTCCACAGATATATAAACCTTTTTTCCTAGTTCCAACAGACCTCACTACCTCTGAGGATGCTTGCCATAGATGCAGGCGAAACGTCAGGAGAAAATGCCTCTGGACCATGGCCATACAGCCCGAAAAAACCTACAACAACCCAAAGATGAAGTATTTTGCCATGGTGGTGTGTTTGAGTTTGTTGGTGTGGATTGGGTGGGGTTGGAGTGGGTTGTGGTGTTTTGTGGGGGTTGTTGGGAGTGGTGGGTTTGGGGTGTTTGGGGTGGTGTTTGGGGGGGGTTGGGATTGGAGGAGGGGTTTGGAATTGTGGTTTGGGTTTGGGGTTTGTGGGGGGACTACATAATGAGAAGACAGGAAAGCTTAGAGAAGACAATGATGCTGGGGAAAATGGAAGGAAAAAGGAAGAGGGGCCGACCAAGGGCAAGATGGATGGATGGCATCCTTGAAGTGACTGGCTTGACCTTGAAGGAGCTGGGGGGTGACGGCCGACAGGGAGCTCTGGCGTGGGCTGGTCCATGAGGTCACGAAGAGTCAGAAATGACTGAACGAATGAACAACAACAATGGACTCCTTGGTGTATCTCATGACCTTTAAAGCGGCAATGGACCACTTATGTTTTGTCTCCTCTGTTCACATCACCCGTTATCATTTATTTATTTATTTCGAACATTTTTCCCCGCCCTTCTCAACCCCTGGGGGGACTCAGGGCGGCTTACAATTGGCAATAATATAACAAAATGCAATAACAGATATAACAATTAAGACATGAACATTAATAAATAAAGATTAAAACAGTATACTTACATTCTGATTAGCTATTGCCAGTCTGGTGGCTATTTAACGAGCCATATACTAATGATTACTCCGCTTAACTTATCCAAATCCTCTTCCATGCCATAGTCAACATTGTCAATTGTCCTTTAATCTGATTGCCCGAAGGCCTGGACCCACAACCACGTTCTTACCTTTTTTCTAAAGGTGAGGAGGGTTGATGATGACCTAATTTCCCTGGGGAGCAAATTCCGCAGGCGGGGGGCCACCATCGAGAAGGCCCTGTCCCTCATCGCCGCCAAGCGTGTTTGAGATAAAGGCGGGGCCAAGAGCAGGGCCTCCCCAGAAGATCTTAAGCTCCAAGGTGGGATGTAGAAGGAGATACGTTCGGACAGGTACGCTGGACAGGAGCCGTAGAGGGTTTTATAGGTCAAGACCAGCATTTTGAATTGTGCTCAGAATTGGATTGGCAGCCAGTGGAGCTGACACAGCAGGGGGGTGGTATGCTCCCTGTATGACGCTCCAGTGAGTAATCTAGCTGCCGCCCGTTGGACTAATTGCAGTTTCTGAACAGTCTTCAAAGGCAACCCCACGTAGAGCACGTTGCAGTAATCTATTCGGGATGTGGGACGAGCATGAACCACCGTGGCCAGATCCGACTTCCCAAGGTACGGCCGCAGCTGGCGCACAAGTTTTAACTGTGCAAAAGCTCTCCCGGCCACCACCGAAACCTGGGGTTCCAGGCTCAGCGATGAGTCCAGGATCATTCCCAAGGGCTGGAAGGAAATGAGAGTCTAAAGATATCTGGAATACTACACAGTCTATTAGTAGCCTATTAAAGACTTGCATATCTCATCTTTCTTCAGGGAGCTCAAGATGGCATATGTGTCTCTCTTCTTCAAAACAAGCAGCCAGTGAGGTATGCTAGACTGAGACCCTGTGACTGCCCCCTAGGTTATCCTTAGTGTGCCAGATCACTAACTAGGGCAGGCATGAGCAAACTTCGGCCCTCCAGGTGCTTTGGACTTCAACTCCCACAATTCCTAACAGCCTACCAACTGTAAGGAATTCTGGGAGTTGAATTCCAAAACTTGAGTGTTGATCTCTCTTGTCTCATTGGACTAGGGCAGTGGTTCCCATCCTGTGGTCCGTGGACCACCAGTGGTCTGCAAGAAGGAAAATATGGTCCGTGACCTCACCATTATTACACCGTTGCCTTGAAACCACACAACAAGAGTGAATGATCTCACAAACCCTCTATAGTGCCGAAGCAACAGGGACGTCAGGAGGGGAGAGGCTGACTATCCACAAAAGATTATTAATATTAATAATAATTATTATTTATTTATTTATACCCCGCTCCATCTCCCACAAGGGGACTCGGTGCGGCTTACATGAGGCCATGCCCATCAGTACAATACACAACAATATAACACAAGAACATAATAAAAACAAAAAAATAAAATACACAAAATACAAAAAAATGTAATAAGCAACACAACAATATAAAATCAGACATTAAAACAAAAATGATTTCGCAGGGCAGGGCCAAATTAAATATAACATTTTAAAACACTGGGAGATAGGACAGTGTCAAACATCGGGAGGAGGATCCAGGATGAGGAGGGATTTAATTGCACGAACCATAAAATACAGTGCTATTGAGGTCATTTTGTGAAAAAAAATTGGTCAGGGAGTATCTTATGTTCAATCACTAAAGCCACAGGTTTTCAGATTCCTCCTGAAGATTGCCAGGGGCTTGCCTAATATCTCTGGGGAGTGAGTTCCAGAGCCGAGGGGCCACCACAGAGAAGGCCCTCTCTCTCGTCCCCGCAAGTCGCACTTGTGATGCGGGCGGGAGCAAGAGAAGAGCCTCTCCGGAAGATCGAAGAGATCGTGTGAGTTTGTAAATGGAAAGATTACTACTGCCGCATCAGCTCTAGATTATTATGAGGGTGAGCAGATGGCGATTACTGGACAGCATATGTTCTATATCAGAAATTAAAGCTGATGTGATCTATCCAATGCAGTTTTCTGAATCAGCACCCCAAATAACCAAACCAAATCTAAAGTTGTTCCTGTTTAGCAAAGCCCACCCTTCCAGTCTGTAACTCCCATTAATCTTCACTACTATAACAACAACAATAATAAATTTATTTCTTACCCACATTTTCTTGTGGCTCAAGGTGGATTACAGCATAATTAAAACACATAATCATTGTAAAAAAATCAATAAATATACAAATTTCTATAAGATACATATTAGAATACACAGAACAGAGATTAAACACAAGACATGAGTTTAAAATTTATGCTTAAAACTGGCTGGGTGAATAATAATAATAATAATAATAATATTATAATAACTTTATTTTATACCCCGGACTCAGGGTGGCTTACAAGGGACACTCCCAAGATTATAATTAAAACACACATGTAAAATACTTTAACCAATTAAAACATCAGATAAAACAAATAACAACACAATTGAAAGCAATATAAAAACAATATGGCTGAAAGAAACATAGCTGAGGTACAGCTTCAATGAGTGCAATACATTTTTACAGGAGTGCAGGAAAATGCAACAATACAGTAAACTGGGCAGGAAATATTGTCATAACACGTGTTGAGGTAGAACATATGCTGGTGTAAAATGCGGGCCGGTGTAAAGTGTGGAACTTCAAGTAGGGACAAGAAAGTTACTGGGGAGTTACTGTCCAGCAATATCTGTAGGGACGTACATTGCCCACCCTGAGATTTAAAAATAGATATATTTATTTATTTGGAGAGTGCATAGGTAATAAATGATATTATCATTGCAGTTATATTGTAGTGCATATGTGTATAGCATGACAATATTTCCTGTAAGACAGTGAACCCTCGAAGCTCATGCATTCATATAATATACTAGCAAGTAGCATTGTTGGGACTGCTGCCCACTTACTTTCTCCCTTCTCCAGCTCTGACAAAGCCTGCCTCACAATACTTCGACGGCAATAGGCAAGCTTTCTTTGTGACTCTTTCTTTCCTTCCTCCATTTCTCTCAAACACTTCCCTTTCCATGTATTGTCGAAGCCTTTCATGGCCGGAATCACTGGGTTGTTGTAAGTTTTTCGGGCTATATGGCCATGGTCTAGAGGCATTTTCTCCTGACGTTTCACCTGCATCTATGGCAAGCATCCTCAGAGGTAGTGAGGTCTGTTGGAACTAGGAAAATGGGTTTATATATCTGTGGAGTGACTAGGTTGGGACAAAGGACTCTTGTCTGTTGGAGCTAGGTGTGAATGTTTCAACTGACAACCTTGATTAGCAGTGCCTGGGGCAATCTTCCCTTTCGCTTTCATTCCTTCCTTTTTTCTTCCCTTGCTTTTCCTCATACACCTTCTTCTTTCTTTCTCTCTTCACCAAGCAGCTTCACCCCTTTCTTTCCCAGTGACATCACAGAGGGCCACTTCACCTAGTAACACTCAATGAATCCTTCACCTAGTAGCAGCCAATCCACTTTGTTCCTTTTCTTTCCTTCTGTCCTGAGCCTGAAAGTGGTGATTCTTTTAGTTCAAACCCCTGCATTATTTAAAGTTAGATAATTAAGAGTATGTGTGCCTACTATGGTCCAGATCCATCAAGCCTTTGCGTTACAAACATACAGACCAACCAACCAACATACGCACATACTTTTGCAAAGGTTTATTTATTTATTTACAACATTTATATGCCACCATTCTCACTCCGAAGGGGACTCAGAGCAGCTTACAAGATATATATATATACATATAATTACTATATTATTAGCATAGTACAATATCAGTATTAAATATTACTATATTGTATTATACCATTATATTGTAATATTAGATAATAATAATAATAATAATAATAATAATAACACTTTTATTTCTATACCCCGCCAACCCCAACCCCAGCCCAAAATTACAATTAAAACACACAAGTAAAAAACTTTAAACCAATTAAAACATCAGATAAAACAAATAACAACAAAATTAAAAGCAATATAAAAACAATACGACTGAAAGAAACATAGCTGAGGTACAGACTCAATGAGTGCAATACATTTTTACAGGAGCGCGGGAAAGTGCTACAATACAGTAAATTGGGCAGGAAATGCTGTCAAACACATGTTAAGATAGGACGTATGCCAGTGTAAAGTGTGGGCCAGTGTAAAATGCAGAACTTCAAGTAGGGACAGGAAAGTTACTGGTGAGCTCCTTAATCAAAAGCACACCGGAACATCCAGGTTTTTAGTTGACTACAAAAGGAGGACAAGGTTGAAGCCTGTCTGATCTCCCTAGGGAAGGAGTTTCAGAGCCAGGGGGCCACCACTGAGAAGGCTCTCTCCCTCGTCCCCACCAACCATGCATGAGACAGTGGGGGGAGAAAGAGCAGTGCCTCCCCATAAAATATCTAGGTGCTTACTTACTTAGGCGATGCCTCATTGTCTGAGTAGAATAATCTTCCAGGGTGGGTCCATAGGTGGCTATGGAGCCCTATTCTTGACCTGCATCTTCTCCTACAGTGAGGGCATTGGTTTCCAGGTGGAAGGCAGTCTCAGTTGGGGTTGGCTTGATGTGCCTTCCTCTTGACACGTTTCTCTCTTTGGCCCTCTATTCATGCCTCTTCAAATTCTGCAGCACTGCTGGTCACAGCTGACCTCCAGCTGGAGCACTCAAGGGCCAGGGCCTCCCAGTTCTAGGTGTCTATGCCAGCGTTTTTAAGGTTGGCTTTGAGCCCATCTTTAAATCTCTTTTCCTGCCCACCAACATTCCCTTTTCCGTTCTTGAGTTCGGAGTAGAGCAACTGCTTTGGGAGACGGTGGTCGGGCATCCGGACAACGTGGCCGGTCCAGCGGAGTTGATGGCAGGGGACCATCACTTCAATGCTGGTGGTCTTTGCTTCTTCCAGCATGCTGACGTTTGTCCGCTTGTCTTCCTAAGAGATTTGCAGGATTTTCCAGAGGCAGCGCTGATGGAATCGTTCTAGGAGTTGCATGTGACGTCTGTAGACAGTCCACGTTTCGCAGGCGTATAGCAGGGTTGGGAGGACAATAGCTTTATAAACAAGCACCTTGGTATCCCTACGGATGTCCCAGTCCTCAAACGCTTTCTGCTTCATTCAGAAAAAAGCTGCACTCGCAGAGCTTAGGCGGTGTTGTATAGGTACGCACTGATTCATAGGGGGAAGATCCCTTTGCGGAGATAAGCAGGTCCTGAACCTTTAAGATGTAATATAAATACATAATTATTATATCATATTATTAGTAGTAGTATTATATTTCATTACATTATAACATTATAAATATTATATGTATATACAATATATTATATTACATTATATTATTAATTATAATATATTATATTATTAAGGGTAAGGTAATTTCACACACTTTTCTCTCTCACTGCCTTTGAATTAAGAGAGAAGAGC
>NW_026845477.1:133801758-133872223 GCF_025583915.1 Anolis sagrei ordinatus | reverse complement strand
CCCAGCATTGTTGTTTCTCTAAACTTTCCTTTCTTCTCATGATTTGGCCAAAATATTATATGTATATACAATATAATATATATTAGCATAGCACAGGAGATAAGGTGGGACTGTCCCCCGGCCTCCTCTGTCTTCATTCTGGTGGTTGGTGCTGGGAGTAGGGGTCACATATACAGGAGATATATACATTATCCTATGTAGGAGAAAGTGGGACCTTCCAGATGCTGCTGTAGCTCTCAGCATCTCGAGTCAGTGCAGTCAGGATAATGGGAGTTGTAGTCCAACAGGGTCTGGGTGGCCTCAGAGTTGCTCAGAGTACAGGCACATGAGTGGGAGTATGCCTCCTTGTATTAGGAAAGGCATCTTTTCAAGGGGACATAAGGGTTGCACAGTCCATGGTCAAGAGCTGGCAGATATCATGTTCTGCTATGATTTCAAAATATCTGTTTTGTTGACCTTTCTAACCACTGGGATGCCTCATGACCAAGGGAGATCAGGTTACTCTCAACCATCTGCAAAGCTAAAGCTCTTACTCACTTCTGTATGCCACTCTTTCACTCACACACACAATTTGGCTGGTCCAGGAAACAACCTAGTTTGGGTTGTTTTGACTGGCCCAAGTTGGATGTGCCTGCAGAACATAAGGCTGCACAGATTGCAATTGTTGCCATACTTTGGAGAGACCTTTGTCTCTTTCACAGCCCTCATTGGTTCATCCAAGCTTAGTTGGGGCTGAAAAACACAGCACCTCCTATATATTCTTGGACTCAGACTCCCAGCAGTCTTAGCTGGGCAACATTGAGGCATGATGGGAGTAGTAGTTCCTCAAAATATAGTGGAGCAAATGGGGTGTTGTGTGGTTTCTGGGCTGTATTTATTTATTTAAAACATTTATATTCCGCCCTTCTCACCCCGAAGGGCACTCAGGGCGGAGCACAGCATATACACGGCAAACATTCAATGCCAGGACACAAATTCACATACAATACATAAACATTAAAAAAAAAATCAAAATATTAAAATACACCATTTAAAACAGTCCTAGTGATCTGCATCAAATCTAATTGGCCTGGTCATCTTTCCTATTGCCGTTTTATTGCTCTGTCCCGAAAGCGTGGTCCCACAGCCAAGTTTTGACCATCCTTCTAAAGGACAGGAGGGAAAGGGCTGACCTGATCTCACCAGGACTTGAGTTCCATAGCCGGGGAGCAATCACCGAGAAGGCCCTGTCTCTCGTCTCCACCAATCGTGCCTGTGACAATGACGGGATGGAAAGCAGGGCCTCCCCGGAGGATCTTAATCTCCGCAATGGTTCATAGGACTCATATGGCTGTGTTCTAGTAACATTTTCTTCTGACATTTCACCTGCATCTGTGGCTGGCATCTTCAGGGGATCATAGTGGACCAAAGATTCCCTATTGTATTCAGTGAGCCAGAACCTCAGCTATGTTCTTTATCTCAGCCATATTGTTTTGATGTTGTTTACAATTGTGATTGTTTTTATATTTTATATCTGATGTTTTTAATCTGTTGTATTTTATTTGTAATTTTTGGGCTTGTAATCCTGACGTTTCGCCTGCATCTATGGCAAGCATGCTCAAAGGTTGTGAGGTGTCCTCCCGCTATCTGAGGATGCTTGCCATAGATGCAGGCAAAATGTCAGGAGAGAATGCTTCTAGAACATGGCCATATAGCCCGAAAAACCTACAACAACCCAGTGATCCAGCCATGAAAGCCTTCAACAATACCTTTTTGCCTTGTTTTTTACTCATGTTCTATTTTGAAATAGTCATATGACTGCTCAAGTAAATTATTATTATTATTATTATTATTATTATTATTATTATTATTATTATTACAACAACCCAGTGATTCTAGCCATGAAAGCCTTCGACAATACAAAGACAGGTTATTTCATATCTAAATACATTCATGCACTCTCTCTCCCTCTTTCTCAGTACTGATTAGGTACAATGCTACTGCAAGATCACTGTGGCCTCAGGAAGAGCTGCCAATGGATCTCAACCTGAAAAGGACATAACCCATGACCAGAGGATCCATGTCCCATGCATGCTGAGGAAGAAAAGGGAGCTCTGTCTGGAATGAGTCCTCGGCATGGCTTGGCCAACCCTTTGCACCATGTCTGGGCCAGGCCTCCTCTTTTTCCAGCTCTTCTATCTATTGGTGGTTGGCTGGGCCCAGGGAGAGGCTCCTGACAGCCCTTACCTTATCATCGGCGATGGGACCATTTCGGAATTCAGCTTCCCTGAGCACAGCCAGGGCGTCTTGCTGGTGTCCTCCCGCTATCAGGGACCCGAAACTTTGCTGATGGCCGAGTCCCTGGAGCCGACCGTGGTGGCTGTTGAGAACGTCAGTGCGTCCTGGGGCGGAGGCTTTCTGGTTGGATTTCAGTCTGGCCTGGTTGGCCTGGCACCGCTGCAGCTACGCTTGATGGATCAGAGCCACCGCCTCATCGAAGAACGTGCAGATTTCCGGATCCGGGTCCACGCTAGCGATCCGGAACTGGTGGTCCGGTCAGGACTGGGCCATTTCTCAGAGAACCCCATCCTCTATGCCCTCCTGCCCCTGATCTTCCTCAACAAATGTGCGTTTGGCTGCAAAGTGGAGGTAGAGGCCTTGCAAACCCTTGTGCGGCAGCCTCACCCGGTCATACTGGGTATATTGGGCCAGTTCGTGGTCATGCCCGTGTATGGCTACCTCATGTCTGTGGCCTTCTCGTTGCCGAAGCCCCTGGCCTTGGGGCTGGTTATTTCCTGCTCCTCGCCTGGCGGGGGAGGAGGCTACCTGTATAGTCTCCTTCTGGGCGGAGATGTCACGCTGGCCATCTCCATGACTCTCCTTTCCACCGTGGCAGCCACAGGTCTCATGCCGCTCTCTTCGACCTTCTACGGCTGGTTGCTTGGTGCGCACGAGACCCTCCACGTGCCCTTCCTGAAGATCTTCATCACCCTCCTCTTCATCGCGGTCCCCATCTCCTCTGGGATGCTGGTCAAATGTAAGCTGCCCCGCCTCTCCCGCCTGCTGCTGCTCCTGATTAAGCCTTTCAGCTTCACGCTCATCATAGGGGGGCTCTTTATGGCTTACCACATGGGAGCTTTCATCCTGACCAACGTGCAGCCCCCCATTGTGTTGGCAGGGGTCACCGTGCCTGTTTTTGGTCTGCTGCTGGGCTACTTCCTGGCTTGGTGTTTGAGGTTGCCTGGGCCTCAGCGCCGGACGGTCAGCATCGAGGTGGGGGTGCAAAACAGCCTGCTGGCTCTGGCTGTGCTCCAGCTCTCCTTCCAACGAGCCCAGGCTGACTTTGCCTCGCAAGCTCCTTTCATTGTGGCCCTGAGCAGCACCTCGGAGATGTTGCTGCTGGTTTTGGGGAACTTGGCCTACAGTAAGCTCTGCTCGAGTGGCTCCTGAGGACTCCTGGACAAACAGACGTAGATACCAAAGAGATCCAGCTTCAGGTGTGGCTGCGCGGAGGGACAGACACCAAAGGCCTTAGGAGCCTCACTCTCCAGGAGGCTGCGTGGGCCCAAGACCTTGGCTCTCATCCTCTGATGGGGCAGCAGCAATACCAAAGGGGCCGTTCAGGGTGACACGCACTCTGAAGTCTATTGTGTCTTGGGAATCCACATTGCCTGGCCTTCCTTTTTAAAAAAAATAACATGCTTGTTTTTATACGCAGCAAGAGGTGCCTCTGAAGTGTAGGAGGTGGAGCTGAACAAACAGAGGTAGAGGATGGGGTTCACCCATTTCTTGTTTCATGTTTACTTGGGAATACAGGGTGTGAATAAAGAGAAAGAGGCAGTAATATATCCCGTATGCTTGTTTCTTTCTTTTAATTTTGTGCCAGGAGCGGCAGAAATGGATTGAGATTCAAATGGGGAGGCAGGTTACAATGGGCAATCTATATAAATAAAAATGTAATGTTTTTACACCTAGCTCCAGCAAACAAGAGTTCTTTGTCCCACCCTGGTCATTCCATATATAAACCCATTTTCCTAGTTCCAACAGACCTCACTACCTCTGAGGATGCTTGCCATAGATGCAGGCGAAACGTCAGGAGAGAATGCCTCTAGAACATGGCCATATAGCCCGAAAAACCTACAACAACCCAATCATCATCATCATCATCATATGCTTTGGAAAACTGGGACAAGAAGTGTGCTCCCTCTCCTTTACCATTTGCTATATATATGTAATGTAATGTTCGTTTGTGAGATTAACATAACTCAAAAACCACTTGACGAATTGACACCAAATTTGGACGCAATACACCTAACAACCCAATGTATGTCCTTCACTCAAATAATTGATTTTGTCATTAGGGAGTTGTAGTTGCTCGGATTTATAGTTCACCTACAATCAAAGAGCATTCTGAACTCCACCAACAATAGAATTGAACCAAACTTGGCACACAGTTCTCCCATGACCAAGAGAAAATACTGGAAGCGTTTGGTGGGCAGTATCCTTTGGTTTTGGAGTTGTAGTTCAACTCCATCCAGAGACCACTGTGGACTCAAACAATGATGGATCTGGACCAAACTTTACACGAATACTCAATATGCTCAAATGTAAACACTGGTGGAGTTTGGGGAAAATAGCATCTTGACATTTGGGAGTTGTAGTTGCTGGGATTTACAGTTCACCTTTATTCACAGCATTCTGAACCCCACCAATGATAGAATTGAGCTGAACTTCCCACACAGAACCCCCTTGTGGGCCACAGCAACGCGTGGCAGGGGACAGCTAGTCTATATAAATAAAAATGTAATGTTTGTTTGTGGGATTAGCAGAACTCAAAAACTACTGGACAAATTGACACCAAATTTGGCCACAAAGTACCTGCTAACCCAAGGAGTGACCACTGAAAAAATTAATTTTGTCATTTGGGAGTTGTAGTTGCTGGGATTTATAGTTCACTTACAATCAAAGACCATTCTGAACTCCACCAATGATGGAAGTGAACCCAACGTGGCACACAGGACTCCCATTACCAACAGAAAACACTAGAAGGGTTTGGTGGGCATTGACCTTGAGTTTGGGAGTTGTAGTTCACCTACATCCAGGGAGCACTGTGGACTCAAACAATGATGGATCTGGACCAAACTTGGCACACATATTCCATATGCCCATATTATTTGAGAACACAGAAATGCTGGACCACTCTAACAACCACCATGTCAGACTACACAGAGAAGCCATTGAAATCCACAAGTATGTGGACAATTTCAACAGAAAGAAGAAACCATGAAAATGAACAAAATCTGGCTACCAGTACTAAAAAAACTCTAAAATTACACCAGCAAAACAACAGAAGGGAAACAATCAGGGACATCTAATCACCTCTCAACAAAAGATTACACCAGCCACTGCCAGGCCATCAAATGCTAATCAAGGTGGTCAGTTGAAACATTCACACCTAGCTCCAACAGACAAGAGTTCTTTGTCCCAACCTGGTCATTCCACAGATATATAAACCCATTTTCCTAATTCGACCTCACTACCTCTGAGGATGCTTGCCATAGATCAGCGTTTCTCAACTTGGGTGTTGGGACCCCTGGAGGGGTCGCGAAGGGGTGCCAGAGGGGTCACTAAAGACCACCAGTATTTTCTGTTGGTCATGGTGGTTCTGTGTGGGAAGTTTGGCCCAATTCTATCATTGGTGGCATTCAAGGGGCTCTTTGATTGTGGGTGAACTATAAATCCCAGCAATTACAACTCCCAAATGTCAAGGTCTATTTTCCCCAAACTTCACCAGTGTTCACATTTGGGCATATTGAGTATTCATGCCAAGCAAACGAACATTACATTTTTATTTATATAGACTAGCCGTCCCCTGCCACGCGTTGCTGTGGCCCACATGGGGGTTGTGTGTGGGAAGTTTGGCTCAACTCTATCATTGGTGGGGTTCAGAATGCTCTGTGATTTTAGGTGAACTATAAATCCCAGCAACTACAACTACCAAATGTCAAGATTCTATTTTCCCCAAACTCCACAGTGTTCACATTTGGGCATATTGAGTATTCATGCCAAGCTTGGTCCAGATCCATCATTGTTTTAGTCGACAGTGCTCTCTGGATGCAGGTGAACTACAACTCCAAAACTCAAGGTCAATATGCACCAAACCACAACATGA
The DNA here is from genome assembly GCF_025583915.1 of Anolis sagrei ordinatus. Classification (NCBI taxonomy): domain Eukaryota; kingdom Metazoa; phylum Chordata; class Lepidosauria; order Squamata; family Anolidae; genus Anolis; species Anolis sagrei. The sequence goes on along the minus strand of NW_026845477.1, from coordinate 133,866,072 downwards.
GGAACTGTGTTAAGGGGTCTCGGCATTAGGAAGGTTGAGAAACACTGCCATAGATGCAGGCGAAAGGTCAGGAGAGAATGCCTCTATAACGGCCATATAGCCCGAAAAAAACCTACAACAACCCAGTGATTCCGGCCATGAAAGCCTTCGACAATACATCAAGCTGGATAAGACTTCTGAAAGTTGGCATATACATCAGCAGCACAGCCCCTTTTGATTAAATGAGCAAAAAAATAAAAATAAAAAAGCTGTTCTGTCGCCGCTGGACCTGAAATGAAGTGCCTTTAAAAGAGGATGTATGGCTTGGATCCAGCGGGAAGCCAGGGCCCCCGAAAAGAAGCCTTTAGAGAAATTTCCCGTATTAAACAGTCTTTTATTGATGAACAAACAGGGATTGTAAAACTTTCTTAACAGTCTCTTGGCTCTTGCAATCTTATTCACAGGGAACAGGCACTATCTTCAAAAACCTTGTTTAAAGGAAAATTCCCCTTTCTAGCTCCTCCCAGGCTGCTGTGAACTTAAACCTTATTGATGTGGATTCACTACCGGGCTGAACTGCGTCTCAACGCCGAGCGAACCTATCAAAAGGCTTGTAATCACTTAGCTGCTTTGATGGTTAGAACTGTTATTCCCTCTGGAATTCCTCAGGGCTGTAAGGCTGTTTCACCAGAACCTTTGGGAATCTTCAGAGGCTCTCAAGCCTGTTCTCCCCCGGAAAGTCTTAAGGGATGAAGCCTTTGCACAGGAGGACGTCTGTATACATCCTCTGCATTGACTTCCTTTGCTGAAACTAACTGAAAAATGGCCCCTCCCCTCCAAAAAACCCAGAGAGGGGTGGGACCAGGGATCCTAACTATAATAGACAGGTGGCTTGCCCTATGATTGCAAACTATAACAGGAAGCCACCCTGCTGCAAAATCCCAAGCCTGGGATTGCAAACCAACATTTAATTCAAAGCAAATAAAATTGGAGCTCCTGGAACAGCTGTTCCAGAACAAAAGCCACTGTCTTGTTCCAGCCAAATATAGTCCATGTCACCTGCCTCTCATATTCTTCTAGCCCAGGCTTAGCTCTCAAACAGTAATGGCCAAATGTGAATGTAAGTTAATTAGTGTAGCAGCTAATTGGTTTCCACCTCTCCCAGATAGGCTCTGGTGTGTCATCATCCTTGTGTGTTTGCTACCATGATAACAAAAGAGGAATTGAGGCATGAATATCTGATTCATTCAGGCATTCCTTGGTGTGGAGAAACAACATCGTTTGCTCTGAAGGGAGTGACTGCTTGCTGCAGTTGGGCGTAACATCTAAATATTTGGGGGTGGGGGGTACCCTAAAGTTCAAGCACTGGGAAAAATGTCAGCCTTGCTAATACTGGCCCTGCCTTTTTGCCACACCTTTGACAAAAGCCTCCACTCCTAGCATTTCCATACAGTCTCTCTTGAGGCAGCCCTTCCTTTCATCTCCCCAGGACTGTCATGCCGTGCCAATTTTGGGTGGAGAGTGCTAGAATTGGACAAACAAACAACTAGACAAAGCATTGCAAAATCTGTTGATGTGGAGGCCTGACTGCTTAGGAGGGAGAACAAAATAGGGGGCAGGGGGAAAGTAGAGGGCTGAGAAAAGCGGTATATAAATAAAGTAAATAAGTAAATAATAAATAATAGAAGCCAGTCTAGTGGGAAGGCAATAGAGAAGGCCTGGGAAACATCATGGACCTCTGCTACTCTCTTAGAACAATTCAAGGATCTCTGAAAAGGCATATCTCCCTGTGCTGATAATATTTTATTTATCGTGTCAAGAGCAAACCAAAACAGTCGTATTGTATTAAAAACAAATAAGCAAAATACGAAGTTTGCAGACTTGATATTCTATTAAATGTCCTTTGACCAGTATCTGGCCACTTGGAGTGCCTCTGGTGTTGCTGCAAGAAGGTCCTCCGTTGTGCATGTGGCAGGGCCCAGGTTGCATTGCAGCAGGTGGTCAATGGTTTGCTCTTCTCCACACTCGCATGTCGTGGATTCCACTTTGTAGTCCCATTTTTTAAGGTTGGCTCTGCGTCTCATGGTTCAGCGCCTTCCAAGTTGCCCAGTCTTCTGTGTGCCCAGAGGAGAGTCTCTCATTTGGTATCAGCCATTGATTGAGGTTCTGGGTTTGAGCCTGCCACTTTTGGACTCTTGCTTGCTGAGGTGTTCCAGTGAGTGTCTCTGTAGATCTTAGAAAACTATTTCTTGATTTAAGTCATTGACGTGCTGGCTGATACCCAAACAGGGGATGAGCTGGAGATGTCTCTGCATTGGTCCTTTCACTATTGGCTGCTACTTCCCGACGGATGTCAGGTGGTGCAATACCAGATAAACAGTGTAATTTCTCCAGTGGTGTAGGGCGCAGACATCCCGTGATAATGCGCATGTCTCATTAAGAGCCACATCCACTGTTTTAGTGTGGTGAGATGTGTTCCACACTGGGCATGCATACTCAGCAGCAGAGTAGCACAGCGCAAGGGCAGATGTCTTCACTGTGTCTGGTTGTGATCCCCAGGTTGTGCCAGTCAGCTTTCGTATGATATTGTTTCTAGCACCCACTTTTTGCTTGATGTTCAGGCAGTGCTTCTTGTAGGTAGCACAAGAAGCATTATTATTATTATTATTATTATTATTATTATTATGATTACTTCCCAGGTAATCCTCGAGCCAGATGCTTGTCTGTTCTAGATGAAAAGCACATGTCTGTGTTTTAGATGGATTAGGGATCAGCTGGTTTTCCCTGTAATAGGCAGTAAGAGCACCTAGAGCTTCAGAGAGCTTCTGTTCAACTATCTTAAAGCTCCCTGCTTGAGCTATAATGGCACGATCATCAGCATAGATGAAACTCTCTGTCCCTTCTGGCAGTGGCTGGTCATTTGTGGAGATGTTGAACATGGATGGAGCAAGCACGCTCCCCTGAGGCAGGCCGTTCTTCTGTTTCCGCCATCTGCTTCTCTGGCCCTGGAACTCAACAAAAAAGCTCCTGTTTTGTAGCAGGTTTCCTATGAGGCGGGTGAGGTGGTCCTTTGTGATACTATACATTTTTCTCAGGACATGACAGGTGAAATGTAAGGATTTTAGGGTAGGTGCGATGTGCAGGCAGTCTTAAATCTCTAATAAAGTACGTTTGGGACATGATGCTGGGAGTTTCCTAATCTGGAAAGGCACACTGGAACAGCCACGTCTTCAAGCTCTTCCTAAAGACTGCCAATGTTGGGGCTTGTCTGATGTCCTTGGGGAGAGAGTTCCAGAGTTGGGGGGCTACCACAGAGAAGGCCCTGTCCCTCTTCCCCACCAAGCGCGCTTGCAACGCAGGTGGGATTGTGAGCAGGGCCTCTCCAGATGAACGGAGGGATCATGTTGGTTCATATACGGAGATGCGGTCACGCATCTATACAGTTGGATAGTGCCACAAATAAAAACAAAATAGAGGATATATGTGAATAAGTGCAATTGTGCTTTAACTCAATTTGTTAGTTCTGAATGAAAACTAATGTTGTTGCAGTCCGGTATCCATTCGCCTTGGAGTAAGCCCTTTTGTAAGCTTTGTGCTTCGCTTCACAGAAAGGGGAAGTTCTGAGAATGAAGTTGCAGGGAGTAAAAGAAACATTGACTTTTGTATGTCAGGGATGGGGAGATGGTCCTCGGGCTATTATGGCAGCTACAATCCAGACTCAGAAGAGCCACAATTTCTTTATATATTGTGGGAGGCCCTTTAACATACAGTAGCTCAAAGGGAAGCTCTGTGATTAGCAGATTAAAAGAAGGATGCCTTCTTTCGCAGCCGGAGAGATGCCGAAGGACAGGGAGAGATGAGATGCGAGAGTGCAAAGGGATGATGCAAGGCTTAGTTGGCATAAAACTCCCAATCCTTTAATCCATTACTGGCAGGGCTGTGCTGATTGGCTTGGCTATCTCCATTACTTAGGTGTGTGAAAGAGACAAAGGACAGAAGATTGCTTTCCATTCTAGAAATAACTTCTTTGTGGTCAGGTGTCATGTTTTGCTTTCCAACATCGAGTATCCCATGTCAGTCTTCTGGGATGTTTGCACCATTTTGCCAAGGCCTTCCCGCTCTTCACGTCCGCAGCTCATTGCTATTCTTTACATTGGAGCTTCGTCACTTCGTTTTGGGTAGTGTGTCTATTTTTGGAAGGTTGATAGTTCAAATATAATAGTTTTGGAATTTAATCCAATTGACAGTTTAACTCCCTGGGGAAGTATGGGCCCGTTCACATTATACTGCTGTAATACTATGGCTCCCCTTTCACTGTTGTGGATCTGTCAACCCAATTTCTTATAATAATAATAATAATAATAATAATAATAATAATAATAATAATAATAATAGGTAAAGGTAGTCCCCTGACATTAAGTCCAGTCATGTCTGACTCTGGGGTGTGGTGCTCATCTCCATTTCTAAGACGAAGAGCCAGCGTTGTCCATAGACACCTCCAAGGTCATGTGGCCGGCATGACTGCATGGAGCGCCGTTACCTTCCCGCCGAGCGGTACCTATTGATCTACTCACATTTGCATGTTTTCGAACTGCTAGGTTGGCAGAAGCTAGGGCTGACAGTGGAAGCTCACGCCGCTCCCCGGAATCGAACCTGCGACCTTTCAATCAACAAGCTCAGCAGCTCAGTGCTTTAACCCACTGCGCCACCGGGGGCTCCAATAATAATAATAATAATAATAATAATAATAATAATAATAAACCTTTATTTATACCCCGCTACCATCTCCTGCAGGACTCGGTGAGGCTTACAAGAGGCCGAGCCCAAATACATCAGAGACAAAAAACACAACAACAACAATACAACAATAAATAACTCATAGCAAAGCAAAACAATAACAAAAATATCACGACACATTTAAAAGGTGAGACTTTAGAGACATGGCCAGCAAAGTAACCAAGCATTTCTTGCTCTCAGCACACATTTAACACACACACACACACACACACACACACACACACACACACACACACAGGAGGTAGCTGCCTCTGCCACACTCCACCCGAAAGGACTCCCTTCCCTTCTTTCCTCCCTCCCTTTCTTTTTCTTCCTTCCCCTTCTTCCTTTCCTCCCTTCCTCTTTCTTTCCTGCCCCTCCCTCCTTCCTTCTCCTTCCTTTCCTTCTTTCCCTCCTTCCCTTCTGTCCCTCCTTTCTTCTTCCTTTCCCTCCTTTCTTCTCCTTCCTTTCCTTCCTTCCTTCCTTCTTCTTCCTTCCTTCCTGTCCCTCCTTCTTTCTTTTCCTTCCCTTCTTTCCCTCCCTCCTTCCTTCTTCCTTTCCTTCTTTCTATGTAAGATATAAATACAATATGTTACTATTATATATGTGTGTGTATATAACAGGGGTCCACAAACTTTTTAAGCGGAGGGCCAGGTCACAGTCCCTCAAACTGTTGGAGGGCCGGATTATAATTTGAAAAATAAAACATGAATTCCTGTGCACGCTGCACATATCTTATTTGTAGTGTAATAAACACTTTAAAACAATACAATAATTAAAATGAGGAACAATGTTAACAAATATAAACTTATTAGTATTTCAATGGGAAATGTGGGCCTGCTTTTGGCTGATGAGATAGGATTGTTGTTGTTGTTGTGTGCTTTCAAGTCATTTCAGACTTAGGTTGACCCTGAGTGAGGGCCGGGTAAATTACCTTGGAGGGCCGCATCTGGCCTCCGGGCCTTAGTTTGAGGACCCCTGGTATATAATATTACTATATAATACAAATTAAATGGAAGGGACAGTCAAGAAGTAACGAGGGAAAGAGGGAAGGAATGAAGGAGGGAAAGGGGGAAGGAAGGAAGGAGACAAGGAGGGAGGGAAAGAAGAAAGGAAAGAAAGAAAAGAAAGAAAGAAAGAAAGAAAGAAAGAAAGAAAGAAAGAGAAGCAAGGAAGGAGAGAAGGAAATAAAAAAGTTAAAAAGAGAGGGAAAGGAGAGAAGGAACGAAAGACAAGGAAGGAAGGAAGGAAGGAAGGAAGGAAGGAAGGAAGGAAGGAGAGAAGGAAGGATGCAACCAAAGAGCAAAGAAGGGGGGAAAGAAACAGGTAGAGATGGAAGAAAGAAGAGAAATAGGAAGGGAAAGAAATAGAGGAAAGGAAGGAAAGAGGGAAGGAAGGAAAGAAAGAGGGAGGGAAGTTTGGCCACAGCAACACGTGGCGGGTACAGCTAGTTTTATATAAAGGATACAATTTTACTTGGCGCAGTGGGTTAAAGCACTGAGCTGCTGAGCTTGTTGATCGAAAGATCTCAGGTTTGATTCCGGGGAGCGGCGTGAGCTTCCGCTGTCAGCTCTAGCTTCTGCCAACCTAGCAGTTTGAAAACATGCAAATGTGAGTAGATCAATAGGTACCGCTCCGGCGGGAAGGTAACGGTGCTCCATGCAGTCATGCCGGCCACATGACCTTGGAGGTGTCTACGGACAACGCTGGCTCTTCGGCTTAGAAATGGAGATGAGCACCACACCCCAGAGTCAGACATGACTGGACTTAATGTCAGGGGACTACCTTTACCATTTTACTTCACCATTGTGTATAATATAACTTGAGTATCCACAGATTTTGGTATTCATTGTTGAGAGGTCTTGGATCAAAACCCCAGCGGATGCGCAGGATCCACTGTACTTATGTTTGGTTAAAAAAAAAAAAACAAGTGGTGCCCTTCTCAAAATGCAGCCTCCTTTATATGCCATAAAAATGTGAAATAACAATTTGAAAGCTGATAGAAAAGAAAGGAAAAACCACAGGTCTGAATGAATGTTTATATATTTGATGCAGCCAAAGTAGGTAGCTGTATTTTCCTCCAGACAGTTTGTTTCTGATGGGTTCTCTCCTACTGTGCAGTCCGTGAGCTGAGTAGAGCATTTTGGTGTCTGTTATATGTGCTTGTAATAACTAAACCCTTATAAAGAAGGAGATTGGAAGCAGTGAGCTGGCCTGAGATGATGTATTTGAATTTGTAGTGGTGGGATGAGGGGGCTGACGTTGTTGGCACAAAAATGGGGGCTATGTAATGGAGTTCTCTTTGTCTGATACAGATTGGAATACTTTTGCTGGGGTTAGGGGCACTGTGAATAAATATGCTAGATTTATTTAGCTGAGAGAACTCTTCTCAAAGATTGTCTAAGTCAGTGGTTCTCAACCTGGGGGTCGGGACCCCCAGAGGGGTCGAGAGGGGGTATCAGAGGGGTCACCAAAGACCATGAGAAAAATAGTATTTTCTGTTAGTCATGGAGGTTCTGTGTGGGAGGTTTGTCCCAATTCTATCGTTGGTGATGTTCAGAATGCTCTTTGTGAATTATAAATCCCTGCAACTACAACTCCCAAATGTCAAGGTCTACTTTTCCCAAACTCTACCAGTGTTCACATTTGGGCATATTGAGCATCTGTGCCAAATTTGGTCCAGATCCATCATTGTTTGTGCTGTCTGGATGTAGGTGAACTACAACTCCCAAACTCAAGGTCTATACCCACCAAATCTTTCCAGTATTTTCTGTTGGTCATGGGAGTTCTGTGTGCCAAGTTTAATTCCATCGATGGTGGAGTTCAGAATGCTCTTTAGCTAAACGATAAATCCCAGCAACTACAACTCCCAAATGACAAAATCAATCAATCCCCCCCTAAACCTACCAGTATTCTAATGTGGGCGTATCAGGTATTTGTGCCAAATTTGGTCCAGAGAATGAAAATACATCCTGCATATCAGATATTTACATTATAATTCATAACAGTAGCAACATTACAGTTACGAAGTAGCAACAAAAATAATTTTATGGTTAGGGGTCACCACAACATGAGGGACTGTATTAAGGGGTCGCGGCATTAGGAAGGTTGAGAAACACTAAGTCATCCAGCACAACTTGATGGTTTGCCTCCACTGGAAGGTGACCATGGTATGGAAGATCTAGATATCCTAAGTCCTCCAGCATGATTGGATGGTCAACTACCAGTGGATATTGACCATACAGTTGCACTGGAGGACTTAAAGAGTCCTAAAGGAAACATTTTAATCAAATCCCTAACCTGCAACTGCATTTGGTTGCTGTTAACTACACTTTTGTGTGGGGATTAATAGGTTTTTTAATTTTGACCGGCAGGTATTATTATTAGCTAACTAGAGCCCCATTATTAAGATATATATATCTATATAAATAAAAATGTAATGTTTGTTTGTGGGATTAACAGAACTTAAAACCCCCTGGACGAATTGACTCCAAATTTGGACCCAAGACACCTAACAACCAATGTATGTCCTTTACTAAAAAAAATTGATTTTGTCATTTGGGAGTTGTAGTTGCTGGGATTTATAGTTTACTTACAATCAAAGAGCATTCTGAACTCCACAAATAATGGAATTGGACCAAACTTGGCACACAGGACTTCCAAAACCAACAAAAAACAGTAGAAGGAATTGGTGGGTATTGACCTTGAGCTTGGGAGTTGTAGTTCACCTACATCCAGAGAGCACTGTGGACTCAAACAATGATGGACCAAACTTGGCACGAATATTCCATATGTCCAAATATGAACACAGATGTAGTTTGGGGGAAATAGATCTTGACATTTGTGAGTTGTACTTACTGGGATGCATAGTTTACCTACAATCAAAGAGCATTCTGAACCCCGCCAATGACAGAATTGGGGCAAACTTCCCACACAGAACCCCCATGACCAACAGAAAATACCTAAGGCCACCCAGTCCAACTCCCTTCACCGGGGCAAGAAAACGTAATCAAAACCTTCCTGACAGAGATATAGTATCATAGATTTGAAAGGGACCCCTAAAGAAGAACAATTATATGTTGCATGTTCCAGAGTAGGCAAACCAGACAATCTCCGCATCAACACTGACAAAGAAACAGCAAGAAATACTGTTTACTCACAAGCATAAAGAAATTACATTATTTTCTCATTATTTTCCAGATCGCCAGACTGGGCCACAGCAACGCGTGGCAGGGGACAGCTAGTAAATAAATAAAATGCATTGGTTCACTTTAGTCCAAAGGGGCCTTCCAGTTTACCTGAATCCTGCCCTTCAATCCCAGTAATCACTTTTGGCTATCACTACACTACCTGGGGACAAAGAGGTTGAAAACCACTGTTCTAAACAATGTAGAGTACTCTATGGCACGTATGTGCCTTCCCAGAATAAGGAAAACTCTTAGCAATATGTCCTCAAATGCACTTTAATATTGATTGGGATTGCCTGCGCACCCTCTTCTTTCTTTGAAAACCCTATCCTAGTTTACCCTACCTTGTTCATGCCCCAGCATTTTAAATATTAAATTTTAATTATTACATTTGGCCTGGCCATAGGTTTTTTAAATGCTGTATATTATGGTTATTGTTTATTGCTTACTGTGTATTTTTTGTTTTTGAGTTTTATTTTAACTGTTGTATTAATTATTTGTTATCGCCTTTGTTTATTGATGTGCTGTGGGCTTGGCCTCATGTAAGCCGCACCGAGTCCCTTGGGGAGATGGTTGCGGGGTACAAATAAAGTTATTATTTTTATTATTATTATTATTATTATTATTATTATTATTATTATTATATTTGAGTGACTGGGTCATTCATTATTTTTATGTACACCACATGCTATTTTGCTTCTTGATTTGCTTTTTTTTAATGTCAGGAGTGACTTGAGAAACTGCAAGTCGCTTCTGGTGTGAAATAATTGGCAGTCTGTAAGGACGTTGCTCAGTGAACGCCCAGATGTTTTACCATCCTGTGGGAAGCTGCTCTCATGTCCCCGCATGAGAAGCTGGAGCTGAAAGATGGGAGCTCACCCTGCTCCACGGATTCAAACCACCGACCTTTCGGTCAGCGGTCCTGGCGGCACAAGGGTTTAACCCATTGCGCCACCGAGGCCTCTGTTTGCTGTTAAGGGTGGGGACACCTGAATAGTAAACAGTTTTGGAATTGTTCTGTAAATCCCCTCACGATTATAGTCTTCCCTTGTTTACAACATGTATAACTTTGATTATTTTATTTTATTTTATTTTATTTTATTTTATGCAATCTATAGCCTGCTGCTCTGTTAACAAGTTATCTCAGGCTACAAGTCACATTGCAGGACACTGTTTTGTTTTTTTTAATAAACGGAGGAATGCAGAAATACAACTAACGGGTGCAAACGAATCCGTTATGCAACCAAATTGCATATGTTTGTACAATTGCGGAAACCCCATCCTGTTTTACCTTCAGGGTGGAATGTGGTAGCCGAGGCACCGTTCTTAAGTTTTGCTTCCTGCTCATTTTTGTGAAATTGTTTTCTAGCCTGTTCTATACTCATTGGGATTGGTGTTACCACATCGCAACTCTAAAATGAGTCTGTTTCTTTAACATCTCTGCAACTCTAAAGGAGAATACAGATAGCTGCAGCTCCCATTTCCTATCCTTTTCCTATTGCCTCTTTCACTTCTTAAAAACTATTTTGCCCACAGCAAGTAAGTGGAAGCTGGTATTCGAGAAGAAGACTCCAAGGTAACAAGATTCTTCAAGAGACTGGAAACGTTTCATCTATCTTCCATCCCTTCTTCAAATAAAACTGGCTTTGCTCCCATTTGTTTCCAGTAACAATAGGCACTGGTCCTCTGAGAAGACTCACTCCATTCTCTCTCCTCCCAGCGCATGATCATTATTTCAAGGCAGGGTGGAAAGAGAGAGCAATCGGCATGAATACAAATGTACATAATTGGCGTAATGAGGCCAAAGCGGAAAAACATGTAATCTTTTGTTCAAATTCAGGGATTGGAAAGTTATTTTTTGAGACCAAGTGGCCAAACTGACTGAAGGATTGTCAGAATTTTAAAAAAGTAACTTTTCTAAACTCTCTTAAGTGCTTTCTCAAATATAGGGAAATCACCATATTTACTCGAGTCTAATGCGCCATCTAATGTAATGTGCACCTCCATTTTCAAAACCCTGAAACCCAAAAAAAAGTATTTGCTGCCAAATGTATTGCGTAGCGGCAAAAAGTGCACTCTTTGTAAATTGGCCCTAAAGGTGTGCATTATAGCGACTGCATTCTTAGAATCCCTTCTTTAAAAACAAAATGTTAGAATACAAAAGCTTGTAGAAACGGAAAGGAAAACCTTGGGGTACATCTATGCTGTAAAACAGATGTCCCCAAACTAAGGCCCGAGGGCCGGATATGACCCTCCAAGGTACTGTATATACTCGAGTATAAGCCTAGTTTTTCAGCCCCTTTTTTAGGCTGAAAAAGCTCCCCTCGGCTTATACTCGAGTCAAGGTTATTTATTATTTTACTCTGTTATTAGTATTATTTTTATTTCATGTATTATTTTACTCTCTTTATTATTATTACATTTACAGTATTTTACCCTATTATTATTATTATTATTATTATTATTACATTTATTATTTTACACTATTTATGATTATTATTACATTTATTATTTTACTTTATTATTATTGCATTTATTATTTTACTCTATTATTACATTATTACATTATTACATAATGCTACACTTCTATTCTGCTTTGGTTAGACCACACCTGGAATATTGTGTCCAATTCTGGGCACCACAATTCAAGAGAGATATTGACAAGCTGGAATGTGTCCAGAGGAGGGTGACTAAAATGATCAAGGGTCTGGAGAACAAGCCCTATGAGGAGCGGCTTAAGGAGCTGGGCATGTTTAGCCTGAAGAAGAGAAGGCTGAGAGGAGATATGATAGCCATGTATAAATATGTGAGAGGAAGCCACAAGGAGGAGGGAGCAACTTGTTTTCTGCTTCCCTGGAGACTAGGACGCGGAACAATGGCTTCAAACTACAAGAGGAGATTCCATCTGAACATGAGGAAGAACTTCCTGACTGTGAGAGCCGTTCAGCAGTGGAACTCTCTGCCCCGGAGTGTGGTGGAGGCTCATTCTTTGGAAGCTTTTAAACAGAGGCTGGATGGCCATCTGTCAGGGGTGATTTGAATGCAATATTCCTGCTTCTTGCCAGGGGGTTGGACTGGATGGTCCATGAGGTCTCTTCCAACTCTTTGATTCTATGATTCTATGATTTATTATTCTACTCTATTATTACTGTTATTATTGCATTTCCATTATTTTACTTTATTATTATTATTATATTTATTATTTTATTCTCTTTATTATTGTTGGAAGGATATGTAAGTACATTTACACTGAAGATATGTAATGATTTAATCAGAATTGGGCAGTCTTATCTCAAATTACAGTTTTACGTAAATATTAAAAAACATTTAACCCACGGATGCCTTGATTAATGTAATTTTATTGGTATCTATTTTTATTTTGAAATTTACCTGTAGTGGCTGCATTTCCCACCCTCGGCTTATACTCGAGTCAATATGTTTTTTGTGGTAAAATTAGGTGCCTCGGCTTATATTCAGGTCGGCTTATACTCATACAGTATTTCTTGCTGTTTCTTTGTCAGTGCTGATGTGAAAATTGTCTAGTTTGCCTACTCTGGAACATGCAACATATCATTGTCCTTCTTCAGGGGTCCTTTCAAATCTATGATATTGTATCTGTGTGTGTGTGAATGATATATCTATCTATATCTATGGCTGGATGGCTCTTTGTCAGGAGGGCTTCGATCACGTTTTCTTGCTCTGGTGAAGAGAGTTGGACTGGATGGCCTTAAGTATTTTCTGTTGCTCATGGGGGTTCTGTGTGGGAAGTTTGCCCCAAGCCTGTCATTTGTGGGATTCAGAATGCTCTTTGATTGTAGGTAAACTATAAATCCCAGTGACTACAACTCCCAAATGTCAAGGTCTATTTCCCCCAAACTCCATCTGTGTTCATATTTGGACATATGGAATATTTGTGCCAAGTTTGGTCCAGATCCATCATTGTTTGAGTCCACAGTGCTCTCTGGATCTAGGTGAACTACAACTTTCAAACTCAAGGACAATGCCCACCAAACCCTTCTAGTGTTTTCTGTTGGTCATGGGAGTTCTGTGTGCCAAGTTTGGTTCAATTATATCGTTGGTGGAGTTCAGAATGCTCTTTGATTGTAGGTGAACAATGAAGCCCAACAACTACAACTCCCAAATGACAAACTCTTTTTTTTTTTTTTTTAGTGATTGTCACTCCTTGGGTTAGTAGGTGTCTTGTGGCCATGTTTGGCGGCAATTCATCCAGTGGTTTTTGAGTTATGTAAATCCCACAAACGAACATTACATTTCTGAGGTGTAAGGCAGACAAATGACGCAACACTTGAAAGACTGCACAAAAGATCTGGGAAATGTATTGCATGGGTGGGAAGAAACTGGGAAGAAAAATGTAACCAGTCTAACTCTCTTTGCATATCAGGATGCAACCTGATGTAGAAAAGTTACCATGTTGCATTAGAGCAGGACTTAATAAACATTTCCCACTTAGAATCCAATAGTTGGAAGAGACCTTGTAGGCCATTTAAATATCTTTTCCTGCCCATCTTTAAATCTATAAATCTCTTTTCCTGTCCACCAACATCCCGTTTTCTGTTCCTGAGTTCAGAGTAGAGCAACTGCTTTGGGAGACAGTGGTTGGGCATCCGGACAACGTGGCCGGTCCAGCAGAGGTGATGGCGGAGGACCATCGCTTCAATGCTGGTGGTCTTTGCTTCTTCCAGCACGCTGACGTTTGTCCGCCTGTCTTCCCAAGAGATTTGCAGGATTTTCCGGAGGCAGTGCGGATGGAACCGTTCCAGGAGTTGCATGTGACATCTGTAAACAGTCCATGTTTCACAGGCATATAGCAGGGATGGGAGGACAATAGCTTTATAAACAAGTACCTTGGTATCCCTATGGATGTCCCAGTCCTCAAACACTCCCTGCTTCATTTGGAAAAATGCTGCACTCACAGAGATCAGGCGGTGTTGTATTTCAGTGTCGATGTTGACTTTAGTGGAGAAGTGGCTGCCAAGGTAGCGGAAATGGTCAACATTTTCTAATGTTACACCATTAAGCTGTATCTCTAGCATTGGAAAGGGATTGGCTGGTGACTGCTGGAAGAGGACTTTGTTCAATGACAGGGCGAGCTTCTTGTATGCTTCTGCAAAGGTGTTTAGAGTGGCTTGTAGATCTTCTTCTGAATGCGCACAGATGACATTGTCATCAGCATACTGGAGTTCTATAATAGGTACCACTCCGGCGGGAAGGAAAGGGCGCTCCATGCAGTCATGCCGACCACATGACTTTGGAGGTGTCTATGGACAACGCTGGCTCTTTGGCTTAGAAATGGAGATGAACTCCAACCCCCCAGACACGATTGGACTTAATGTCAGGGGAAAACCTTTACCTTTACTTAGAGCTTCTGGAGCTGCGTTTTGTTAGATAAAAATGAGAAATCGAGAATTTAAAAGTATTAACTGCTGCAAAGCTAGCATCCCTCTAAGACTGTTTTATACAAGTCATTTATTAAACCATGATATGAGGAATTAAATGACAACACCTCACCAAAGAAGTAGTCAGACTTCAGTCCTACACACCTATAGCCTGAAATGGTACAGTTCCCAGATATTCTGTACCACTTGATTGACCTGCATGTTTAGATCATCTCCAACATGCAGTGATGAGTGTTTAGAGCATCTCAAACATGTAGGGATCGTTTCAACCCATAAGCAGAAATGGCATTTCTCTCCCCAGAGAAAGAGCGCAGCTGTTCAGTCAGAAAAATGAAACAGATTCATGCAGCTGCCTTACAACTTCTCGTTGCGACTGATAGTGTTGTTGTTATTTTAGATTAAGTGTTTAGTCATCCTTCTGAGCTGTGCGAAGCAGGCATAAACCAGAATATTTTCTGAACACGGAAGCACTTGACAAAGAAATATAGAATGATTTTGTGATCACCTGAGCCTGACTTGTTTTTCAGGTGCAACCCGTAAGATTTGGTATGTCTTTCCCCATTGCTTTTCAGGGTCCAGTTACAGAATAAGCTGACTGTTGCTAATTATGCAGAGATCAGATGCAGGTTGCATCTATAATGTAAAATTAATGCAGTTTGTCACCACTTCAACTGCCCTGATTCAATGCTATGGAATCATGGAAATTGTCGTTTTACAAGGGCTTTAGGCTTCTCTGACATTAAATGTTTATCTATATAAATAAAAATGTAATGTTTGTTTGTGATATTAACAGAACTCAAAAACCACTGGGGAAATTGGCACCAAATTTGGCAGCAGAAGACATTCTTATCCAATCTATGTCTTCCAAACAAAAAAATCATAAAAAGGAAGGGGAAATACCTTTAATATCCCCCCCAAAAAAGTACCTAACTGAGCATGCGCAAGAGGCCCTCTCCCCAGCATTACAATGCATGCGCAAAACAACATATTTACACATAAACACACATATATACATATATACACACACACAAAATACATATACACAGACTGGGCCACAGCAACGCGTGGCAGGGGACAGCTAGACTATATAAATAAAAATGTAATGTTTGTTTGTGGGATTAACATAACTCAGAAACCACTGGGCGAATTGACACGAAATTTTGACACAATACAGCTAATAGTCCAACAAGTGTCCATCACCCCAAAAAACACACAAAAACGCCAACAGGACAGACTTTAAAACCTCCCAAAATAAACGATATATACATATACACATGCTTTCATATACTCATGCACACATACAGACACACACACATATATATACCGTATATTCTGGCGTATAAGACTACTTTTTAACCCAAGAAAATCTTCTCAAAAGTCAGGGGTTGTCTTATACACGGGAGTAATCTTATACACAGGGATCGTCTTAAATGCTAGGAGTGGTCTTATACGCCGGGAGTCGTCTTATAGAGCGGGTGCTGAAACTTCCAATACGGATTGGAGAATCTGTGGTTGCTGCATATTGTGGGGGGGAGCTCAAAATAGCAGTGGCCGCGTCCCTGCCGTATGCAGCGACTGTATGAAAGCATTAAGGGCGACGCTGTACAAGTACGGTAGAAGAAAATCCATTCATCAGGATTCATGGACTTAATGCGGTCCCGATGGTGAGGTGAAGGGGCGTCTCACCGGGAAGGTGTAAGTGAAGGGCGGAGCAAGCTGCAGGCGTCCAGGGGCCCGGGGTATGGAAAAAAGAGATAGAGTGGCTCTGGGCCCAGAAAAACACACCTCTTTTACCTGTCTGGCCCACCCTTGTATCCTATTACCGTACCTCCTCCTCTGCCTCTCAGATCTCATTCCTGAAGACTGCAGGTGCGCATGTGCGAGATCTGAGAGGCAGAGAAGGAGGTACAGTAATAGGAAAACATGGGGACTGCCTGCATTTCCTTCCCATTTTAGCCAGATCCCATTTCACGGTGGATAGCATGGGAAACAAGCCAGGAGCATAAGCTTTCATTGGGCATAAGCACAACACATGGTTTAAGCATATGTATCCCAACAACATCTATTTGCAGTTAGCAAATGGCTAACAAACCATGTTCTGTTTTTGTGGATAGATTCTGGCACAGTAAGAAGCCAAGCTGGCTTTTTGTGTGATCTGCTAGATATTTCCATTACACTGTAAGGCTTTTGTATGCTCCCGGCATCCTTCTCAGTGCAGTGTGAATGGCTTGGGGGCTGTACAATTCTCTCCTCCAAAGCAGACAACGCTGAGCTTGATAGACCAATTATCAGACATCTCCCCACTGCCTTCCTTTTTCTCTCCTGTACTTCAGTCTGTTGACTTGTGCCCCATTTAACAGACATACTTTTACTCCTAGTTTCCTTCAGGTCACAGAACAATGTGCTCTTTAGGCAATGAGCTGTCATAGCTCATGATCATCCGGCAGGAAGAATCTCAAATCTGTAAAACTGCCTCAAGCAGAATAAATTTGGCAGACAAAGGGGGCATACCAAAGGCTTTAAAACAAACCAGGGAAATGTTGCTGATATAGTGGCTTCTTTGATTGCTTGAGTGTTATGTCTGCAGTGTTAAAACTACAAAAGTCAACTGTAGCACTTCAAGGTCTGACATTGCTATCGAGCTAGAATTTGGAGGCTCCTGCCCAGGAGAAAGGAGCCCTTAGACCCACCAAAGAGAGTCCAAAACCCTTGGCAAGCGAAAGAGGAGAAAGGCCCAGAATTTTCCCTGATTTTTCCCAAATAAATCTCACCAAGGTTGAAGAAAAGCCATCAAGGTTTATTTAGCAATTCAGCTGACAAGGATGCAAAGCCACAATCATTCGCCAGCAGAGCATGAGAAATTACATCAATACAGCCATTTTTATAGGAAATACAAAGTCCAAAATTCCCGCTCCTGCCTCCCTGCCGGTCTTCGCTGTGATTGGCCGATGAGCCAACAGCTGGGAGGCGGCCCTCCCGCCTCCCTCACCTCAGGGCCAATCAGGAAGCTTCAGCGATGCGTTGGAGCCAATCAGAGAGCTTCTGCCTCCTAGCGGCGGCGGCGAATCAGAAGAGAGAAAGGCAGGATGATGAAACAGAATCTATGAATGAGTTGAAAAAAAAGGAACTGCCAGGGGGCCACGCGAGTCTCATAGTCTCAAGCAAGACCAACCTATTGTTTCTTGATTGGAGTGGATCAACATAAACAAAGGAAAATCCGGATCTTTCTGAACAGTGGAGTATGAGGACAATGGGGCGAAACTGGGATGAGTGTTCCTTAGTGGGTAAATAATTGAATCAATCAAAACGGAGGTGGGGGCTTTCCGAAGGCACCCTGATCTCCAAATAGAAGAATGATTAAAGTTCTGCCAAGGGGCAACCCCACTGGCTGGGCGAAACTCCGAGAGCAAGGGTGCCACCTTTGTTCTTGTCCATGCAAGAGATTTATGGATTAGGTTCTTTGTGAATGTTTTGGGCTCTGCAATTTCCTGGTGGGATTTCATCATAAGGAAAGGGAAGGAAAAAAGGTCAAGGAGAAAGCGTCAGGCACAAAGAAAATCATGAAAATATATACTATAAGTCCATAGTCCATAATGGGAAGAGTTCATAAATGTGTGTGTCCTTGGAAAAGGTCAAGGGAAGGCCACTAGCACAAAGGAAAATATATATAGGATTGATGTTGCAGGAACCATATGCTTATAATTCATTACAGGAAAGGTCCATATAAAAGTATGTTTTTGAAAGGGAAACAAAAGGGTCCATGGGGAATGATTAAAAGCATGAAATTCACAAGGAAAGGTCCAAAAGATTCCACTGAGCCAGCCAAGGGAGTCCTGCAGCGTTGAGGTTGAGACTTGTCCTTGGCCCTTGGAAAACTGTAACTCTTTCCAAGGGCTGGAGCCCAGGGACCAATCTGCTCCCCGAAAGCCTCATGGGGTCTTGTTGTTGTTGTTGTCTTGGCAAATTGACCAAGACTTAACCCCTATTGTGCAGTCTGGTACCCTTGCCCTTTACAGAACTATAAGTTACCATCCCTTATTTGGTGGGGGGACACGGGACATGCTCGACTTCAATGCGGACTTTGAAGTATCCACAAAATATGTGTACGGGAGTCAACATGGTACAGCAATAGCAGTACAGGCCACTCTAAACACCTTCGCAGAAGCATACGAGACGCTCGGTCTGACATTGAACATCGAGAAAACCAAAGTACTCTTCCAACAGTCACCAGCCAATCCCTCTCCAATGTCAGAAATACAGCTTAATAGTGTAACATTAGAAAATGTTGAACATTTCCACTACCTTGGCAGCCATCTATCCACCAAAGTCAACATTGACACTGAAATACAACACCACCTAAGCTCTGCGAGTGCAGCTTTTTTTCCGAATGAAGCAGAAAGTGTTTGAGGTCCAGGACATCCATAGGGATACCAAGGTGCTTGTTTATAAAGCTATTCTCCTACCAACCCTGCTAAACGCCTGCGAGACGTGGACTATCTAGAGATGTCACATGCAACTCCTGGAACAATTCCATCAGCGTTGCCTCTGAAAAATCCTGCAAATCTCTTGGGAAGACAGCGCACAAATGTCAGCACGCTGGAAGAAGCAAAGACCACCAGCATTGAAGCGATGGTCCTCCGCCATCAACTCCGCTGGACCGGCCACGTTGTCCGGATGCCCGACCACCATCTCTCAAAGCAGTAGCCTGGAGAAATTAGGAAGGTCCCTTCTTTAGAAGTTTTTAAGAAGAATCTTAAAACTTAGCTCTTCCATTGTGCCTTTGATGAGTAGGTATGCAATTTCACATGACTGTTTAGATGATAATTCTGTCATTAGAGTAGACGTCCCCCCCTTGTGGGAAAGCTTGATTCCACAACCCCTGCCATGATGAGTACTACTCTGCATATTATTCTGCTTCTCTCTTTTATCTTGTCTGAGTTTTTAATTAGTTTAAATTAGTTGTTTTAATAATTATATGTAGCCCGCCCATTGTCTCTATGTCTGTGTCTTTATATTGTTATGTATTCATATGTTCTATGTAATTATGATGTTATTTATTGTTTGCGTTTTCGGTTGTGTTTTTTTGGTTCTCTTTATTGTAATTTGTTGTTCGGGCCTGGCCCCATGTAAGCCGCTCCGAGTCCCCATTGGGGAGATGGTGGTGGGGTACAAATAAAGATTATTATTATTATTATTACTACTACTACTACCGTATTACTCCAAACTCAAGAACAGAAAAAAGAATGTTGGTGGACAGGAAAAGAGATTTAAAGATGGGCTCAAAGCCAACCTTAAAAACTGTTGCATAGACACTGAGAACTGGGAAGCCCTGGCCCTTGAGCGCTCCAGCTGGAGGTCAGGTGTGACCAGCAGTGCTGTAAAATTTGAAGAGAAACGAATGGAGGGCGAAAGAGAGAAATGTGCCAAGAGGAAGGCGCATCAAGCCAACCCTGACTGGAACTGCCTTCCACCTGAGAACCAATGCCCTCACTGCGGGAGAAGATGCAGATCAAGAATAGGGCTCCATAGTCACCTACGGACCCACCACCAGTAAACCGATCTTGGAAGGCAATCCTACTCAGACAACGAGGGATCGCCTAAGTAAGTAAGTAAGTAGTAATAGTAGTAACAATAGTAGTAGTAGTAACAATAATGTTTCATTTATTCCCTCCCTTTCCTCCCACCTTTAGGTGAAGTACAACACACAGTTGAATGTGTGCTTGGAAGATTGAGGTTCTACATTTCGCTGAATGACTTTGCTCCAGTCACACTCGTGGATTGATGTTCCTCGTGAAAATAAACTGAGGAAGAGAACAGCCCTGTATGCTGCCTTGAGAATATTGGATTAAAGATGTAAGAAATATTCAACGAAATAAATAACATTCAACACCTGATCTTATCACAGCCACAAATTAGCATGATACATTCTCTTCTTCTGAGCCAAGCATCAAGGCAAAAGGACTGTGTTGAATGCAAAGGAATGAAGGGAATGAATACGGGGGCAAGGTTAATCTAACTTGACAAGGCAGGTGGAATGTAATCCTGCCCGCACACCTGTGTAGGCATGCATACCTTGGTGATGGCACTGTAGATGGAGAAATTTCCATGAGATAAGATCACCCGGCGTAATTACCTCCAGTTTACAATAGTAAAGACATCCACTGCCTATGTAACTGGAGAGGTATATGTTTTCGCCACAACACTGCAAGATGATTCTACAAGCGTCAGCAGCACTGAAATGTACTTAAAGAATAAGACACGACAGGATTCACAAAACCCAGCATAGCTTTTTCTTTCATGAAGGTGTCACATGTCTCGAAACATGACATGAACCTGTGCAAGTAGATGTGAATGCCAATCTGAATAAACACAGCCTTTCAGATTTTATTGGCAGTCTCCCACTGAAGTACTAACCAGGCTTGACCCTGCTAAGCTTCTAATATCAGAGTGGATTTGGTGCTTTTACAGTATTTAGGTTCAGCACTGGTTTAAAAAACCTGACCAACTTTAGATTAGGGCACATCTGTTTTCATAATACACACTAAACTCACATTACTCTTCTGTGCCTCCCTGGCAAACAACTGTAGCAACAACCTTGGGAACATTGCGAACTGTACTAATAAGAGTTTGCTTAAATCTCGGTCCTGATGCTACTGTTGTTTGATCCATGTATTTATATTCTTAGCACAGTAAACAGAGCTTGGACAACAAGAGTAACAGCCAATGGTTTCCAGCTCAATAAATGCCAGGACCTCACTACCTCTGAGGATGCTTGCCATAGATGCAGGCGAAACGTCAGGAGAAAAATTGCCTCCAGAACATGGCCATATAGCCTGGAAAAACCCACAACAACCCAATGCCAGGTTCCTTTTTTGCATTGCCTATTTCTATTGGAGAGATGCTTATTGCAAAGGGAATCTCATAGAACACACAGGAGCTATTCTGGTACCCAAACATTCATGGTTTGGTCTAAAATGCTACTCCAAACGTTTTTCTTTTCCACACTCGTGATGTCTGGTGCATTGTGTTCCAAAACTTTGTTAGTCTGGATTTGAAAGTCCCACAGTATGTTCATTTCCCACTACCTTTGCAGGTTTATGATCCCAATTCTTTACTGCTGGCAGGTGGTACTTGTGACATAAGTTCCAGTGAATCATCTGGGCCACAGGGTTGTATCTTTGTTTGTTGTCTGTCAGTGCGATTTTCTTGCAACAGTTGAGGATATGATCCATGGTTTCATCAGCTTCCTTGCACAGTCTGCATTTTGGGTCATCCACCGATTTTTCAATCCTGGCCTTAATTGCATTGGTTCTGATCGCTTGCTCCTGGGCTGGAAGAATCAGGCCTTCCGTCTCCTTCTTCAGGGTTCCATTCGTGAGCAATAACCAGGTCTTCTCCCTGTCAACTTTTCCTTCAATTTTGTTAAGGAACTGCCCATGCAATGCTTTGTTGTGCCAGCTGTCAGCTCTGGTTTGTAGTGCAGTTTTCTTGTACTGGTTCTTTGTCTGCTTATTATTGAAGACACCCTCCCAGAATCCCAGAATGGCTTCCGCCCCTCCAGAGGAACCGTGGACATGATCTTCACTGCACGACAGCTCCAAGAAAAATGCAGAGAACAAAATCAACCTCTGTACATGGCATTCATTGACCTTGCAAAGGCATTCGACACAGTGAATCGCAGCGCTCTCTGGACCATCCTCCAAAAAATCGGGTGCCCTAACAAATTTGTGAACATCCTGCGGCTCCTCCATGATGATATGATGGCAACAGTCTTGGACAGCAATGGCTCCCAAAGTGACCCATTTAAGGTGGAATCAGGCGTCAAACAGGGATGTGTTATTGCCCCAACCTTATTCTCCATCTTCATCGCTATACTTCACCTTGTTGATGGGAAGCTTCCTACCAGAGTGGAAATCATCTATCGGACAGATGGCAAGTTGTTTATCCTCAGCAGACTGAAAGCCAAAACCAAGGTTACAACAACATCTGTTCTAGAACTCCAGTATGCTGATGACAATATCGTCTGTGTGCATTCAGAAGAAGATCTACAAGCCACTCTAAACACCTTCGCAGAAGCATACGAGAAGCTCGGCCTGTCATTGAACATCGAGAAAACCAAAGTGTTGTTCCAGCAGTCACCAGCCAATCCCTCTCCAATGCCAGAGATACAGCTTAATGGTGTAACATTAGAAAATGTTGACAATTTTCGCTACCTTGGCAACCACCTCTCCACAAAAGTCAACATCGACACCGAAATACAACACCGCCTGAGCTCTGCGAGTGCAGCATTTTTCCGAATGAAGCAGAGTGTTTGAGGACCGGGACATCCGTAGGGATACCAAGGTGCTTGTCTATAAAGCTATTGTCCTCCCAACCCTGCTATATGCCTGCGAAACGTGGACTGTCTACAGACGTCACATGCAACTCCTGGAACGATTCCATCAGCGCTGCCTCCAGAAAATCCTGCAAATCTCTTGGGAAGACAAGCGGACAAATGTCAGCGTGCTGGAAGAAGCAAAGACCACCAGCATTGAAGCGATGGTCCTCTGCCATCAACTCCTGGACCGGCCACGTTGTCCGGATGCCTGACCACCGTCTCCCAAAGCAGTTGCTCTACTCCGAACTCAAGAACGGAAAACGGAATGTTGGTGGGCAGGAAAAGAGATTTAAAGATGGGCTCAAAGCCAACCTTTAAAACTCTGGCATAGACATTGAGAACTGGGAAGCCCTGGCCCTTGAGCACTCCAGCTGGAGGTCAGCTGTGACCAGCAGTGCTGCAGAATTTGAAGAGGCATGAATGGAGGGTGAAAGAGAGAAACGTGCCAAGAGGAAGGCGTGTCAAGCCAACCCCGACCAGGACCGCCTTCTACCTGGAAACCAATGCGCTCACTGTGGGAGAAGATGCAGATCAAGAATAGGGCTCCACATCCACCTACGGATCTACAAGAATACTGATCATAGAAGACTATCCTACTCGTCCAACGAGGGATTGCCTAAGTAAGTAAATTATTATTATTATTATTATTATTATTATTATTATTATTATTATTATTATTCCATCTCTCCTTGTGGCTCAACGCAGGGTACAGCATGGTTAAAATAGAGATCTAATAGAGATCTAAAACACATTAAAATGCATATAGAAAGACACAAACAGATAAAATGCAGGTTAAAATTAATCGATAAAATGAAAAATAAAAAATTTCAGTGCCATTTTTTATTCCTGAAAGTCAAGGTGCAAAAGGAATTATCACCTTCTTACGAGTCAATTGATCAATAACACCAAAAACTAACAGAAATTTCTAGAATAACAATATGAAGCTAAAGAAATTGCCAGGTCAGATAGTGATATTTACATCGCATTATTATTGTGCTTGCATAACATTTTCACCTGAGCCTTTGCAATGCTAAAATTAGCCAGCTTTCTCCAGTACTAGCTTAAATGAAAAACATGAAAGGAAAGTGGTAATTCATGCAACTGTCTAACATGTAAAGGAAAAAGAGAAAGAAATAGAACCAGTCTTCATGGAACATGGGGTTTTTTATTTTCTTTACTTGTAACCAATATGGGGTCTCCGTGATTCAGTTTCCATTTCCTCCAACCATCCCAACTTGGCAGGAAGAATCCCAATCAACCATCTGTCCTGTTTCTTTTTCCTCTTCTCACTTTCTTGTTTGCTCCTTAGCTTACTCCAATGGGTGCAAACCGAGTTGAAAGTACAAATGGGTGTGCATCAACTAATGCAAAAAAGGAGGTGAAAGGAAGAAATCTAGCCCTTCCCTATGCATTATACTTATTTATTTATGCAATGCTTTTGACACAAAATAAATTTGCAGCTGCTTTTCCTCTTTTGAATGCTTTTCCATCGATATCTACATATGTAGTGTGTGTGTGTGTACATCTAGCTGTCCCCTACCATGCGTTGCTGTGGCCCAGTCTGGTGATCTGGAAAATAAAGTAATGAGAAAGTGTTGGTTTCTAATATATGCAATTTCTTTATGCTTGTGGGTAAACAGCACTTCTTGCTGTTTCTTTGTCAGTATTGATGTGGAGATTGTCTGGTTTGCCTACTCTGGAGCATGCTACTATATCTCTCTCTGTGTGAATTATTTCTATTTATCTATATCTATGGCTGGATGGCTTTTTGTCAGGAGGGCTTTGATTATGTTTTCTTGCCCTGGAGAAGAAAGTATTTTCTGTTGGTCATGGGGGTTCTGTGTGGGAAGTTTGCCCCAATTCTGTGTTGATGGGGTTCAGAATGCTCTTTGAATGTTGGTGAATTATAAATCTAAGTAACTACAACTCCCAAGTGTCAAGATTGGGTCGCCAAAGACCACCAGAAAACACAGTATTTATGTTGGTCATGGGGGTTCTGTGCAGGAGGTTTGGCCCTAGTCTATCCCTGATGAGGTTCAGAATGCTCTTTGATTGTAGGTGAATTATAAATTCCAGTAACTACAACTCCCAATTGTCAAGATCTGTTTCCTCCAAACTCCACCAGTGTTCATATTTGGGCATATTGAGTATCCATGCCAAGTTTGGTCCAGATCCATCATTGTTTGAGTCCACAGTGCTCTCTGGGTGTAGGTGAACTACAACTCCAAAACTCAAGGTCAATGCCCACCAAACCCTTCCAGTATTTTCTGTTGGTCATGGGAGTTCTGTGTGCCAAGTTTGGTTCAATGTCATCTTTTTTCTGTTGGTCATGGGAGTCCTGTGCGCCAAGATTGGTTCAATTCCATCATTGGTGGAGTTCAGAATGCTCTTTGATTGTAGGTGAACTGTAAATCCCAGCACCTACAAATCCCAAATGACAAAATCGGGTTTTGTTTTTTTTAGTGATGGTCATTCCTTGGGTTAGTAGGTGTCTTGTGGCCAAATTTAGCAGCAACTTGTCCAGTGGTTTTTGAGTTCTGTTAACCCCACAAATGAACACTACATTTTTATTTATATAGACTAGCTGTCCCTTGCCACGCCTTGCTGTGGCCCAGTCTGGTGATCTGGAAAATAATGAGAAACTGTTGGTTTCTAATATATATAATGCCCTGATGCTTGTTGTTTCTTTGTCAGTGTTTGGTTTGCTTACGCTGGAAGATGCAACATATAATTGTCCTTCTTTAGGGGCCCTTTTCAAATCTATGATACTCTATCTCTCTCTGTGTGTGAATCATATATATCTATATATATGGCTGGATGGATCTTTGTCAGGCGGGCTTTGATTACATTTTCTTGTCCTGATGAAGGGAGTTGGATTGGATGGTCTTAAGTATTTTTTGTTGGTCATGGGGGTTCTGTGTGGGAAGTTTGCCTCAATTCTGTCATTGGCGAGGTTCAGAATGCTCTTTGATTGTAGGTGAACTATAAATCTCAGCAACTACAACTCCCAAATGTCAGAGTCTCTTTCCCCCAAACTCCATCTGAGTTCACATTTGGGCATATGGAATATTTGTGCCAAGTGTGGTCCAGACCCAACATTGAGTCCACAGTGCTCTCTGGATGTAGGTGAACTACAACTCTCAAACTCAAGGACAATGCCCACCAAACCCTTCCAGAATTTTCTGTTGGTCATGGGAGTCCTGTGCGCCAAGATTGGTTCAATTCCATCATTGGTGGAGTTCAGAATGCTCTTTGATTGTAGGTGAACTGTAAATCCCAGCACCTACAAATCCCAAATGACAAAATCGGGGTTTGTTTTTTTTTTAGTGATGGTCACTCCTTGGGTTATTAGGTATCTTGTGGCCAAATTTAGCAGCAACTTGTCCAGTGGTTTTTGAGTTCTGTTAATCCCACAAATGAACATTACATTTTTATTTATATAGACTAGCTGTCCCTTGCCACGCCTTGCTGTGGCCCAGTCTGATGATCTGGAAAATAATGAGAAACTTGGTTTCTAATATATATAATGTCCTGATCCTTGTTGTTTCTTTGTCAGTGTTGATGTGGAGACTGTCTGGTTTGCTTACGCTGGAAGATGCAACATATAATTGTCCTTCTTTAGGGGCCCTTTTCAAATCTATGATACTCTATCTCTCTCTGTGTGTGAATCATATATATCTATCTATATCTATGGCTGGATGGATCTTTGTCAGGAGGGCTTTGATTACATTTTCTTGTCCTGGTGAAGGGAGTTGGATTGGGTGGCCTTAAGTATTTTTTGTTGGTCATGGGGGTTCTGTGTGGGAAGTTTGCCCCAATTCTGTCGTTGGTGAGGTTCAGAATGCTCTTTGATTGTAGGTGAACTATAAATCCCAGAAACTACAACTCCCAAATGTCAAGGTCTATTTCCCCCAAACTCCACCAGTATTCACATTTGGAATATTCGTGCCAAGTTTGGTCCAGATCCATCATTGTTTGAGTCCGAAGTGCTCTCTGTATGTAGGTGAACTACAACTCCCAAACTCAAGGTCTATGCCCACCAAACCCTTCCATAGTTTTCTGTTGGTCATGGGAGTCCGATGTGCCAAGTTTGCTTCAATTCCATCGTTGGTGGAGTTCAGAATGCAGTGTGAGAAGTTGTCGTTGGTGGGGTTCAGCATGCTCTTTGATTGTAGGTGAACTATAAATCCCAGAAACTACAACTCCCAAATGTCAATGTCTATTTCCCCCAAACTCCACCAGTATTCACATTTGGGCATATGGAATATTCGTGCCAAGTTTGGTCCAGATCCATCATTGTTTGAGTCCAAAGTGCTCTCTGTATGTAGGTGAACTACAACTCCCAAACTCAAGGTCAATGCCCACCAAACCCTTGTAGTATTTTCTGTTGGTCATGGGAGTTCTGTGCCCCAAGATTGGTTCAATGCCATAATTGGTGGAGTTCAGAATGCTCTTTGATTGTAGGTGAACTATAAATCCCAGCAACTACAACTCCCAAATGACAAAATCTTTTTTTTTTGAGTGAAGGACATACATTGGGTTGTTAGGTGTCTTGTGTCCAAATTTGGTGCCAATTGCCCCAGTGGTTTTTGAGTTTTGTGAATACCACAAACGAACATTACATTTTTATTTATATAGATTTTACTGGGTTGCTGTGAGTTTTCCTGGCTGTATGGCCATGTCCCAGAAGCATTTTTTCCTGACGTTTTGCCCACGTCCATGGCAGGCATCCTCAGAGGTTGGGGGGAGGGAGGGGTATTTTACCTTTTGAAATGATTTCAATTTACTTCTACTCAGTAGATTCTCAACCCTGAAGCATAAGCCCAAAAACCAGACTCGACTTAGGCCTGTAGACCAGAAACAAATCTTTTAAGTTACTCTTCTTCTGACCCAGGCTTGCTCTCCTGCCACAACCGGAAGTTAACTCTTTCCTTCCTGGCGGACCGCTCTAGCTTCAACCGCTTTCACTCCCTGGTTTTCAGTCACATGACCGTGGCTGTGCAATAGTCACGGAAAGCAGGGCCCTGCTTCCGCTTTCCGGCTGCCTCTCTGTCTCGACCTGCTCTATGGTCCCTGAACGCGAGGCTGCGAGGAGGATAGGAATGGGCTGGAGGCTCTTTCCGCCTGTGTAGCTTCCCCGGAGCCGGTTTCTGGGCCGCTCCTCCTGCCGCGGGGCCTCCCTCCGGGCGTCTATGGTCCACTTAAAGGGGCCGCTCGGCTTTCCAAGCTGCGGGTCCCGAAATGCTGCTGACGGTGAAGGCGCTCCAGGGCCGGGAATGCAGCCTCCAGGTGGGCCTCTCCCTTCCTTCCTTCCTTCCTTCCTTCCTTCCTTCCTTCCTTCCTTCCTTCCTTCCTTCCTTCCTCCCTCCCTCCCTCCCTCCCTCCCTCCCTCCCTCGGATCCCTGCCCTTCTGAGGCCTCTGTAGGAAAAGGGTTGGGAGAAGTGCCTCTCCATTACAGCAGACTCTCAGTTAACCAGCCCCTGTGGGGGTTGTGAGGAATGGCGTTTCTGGTTGCTTGAGAGTTACCATTAGAAGTAGGCCTAGCTCATACTATATATTATACATTTTACTGGGTTGCTGTGAATTTTCCTGGCTGGTTAGACCACACCTGGAATATTGTGTCCAATTCTGGGCACCACAATTCAAGAGAGATATTGACAAGCTGGAATGTGTCCAGAGAAGAGCAACTAAAATGATCAAGGGTCTGGAGAACAAGCCCCATGAGGAGCGGTTTAAAGAGCTGGGCATGTTTAGCCTGAAGATGAGAAGGACGAGAGGAGATATGATAGCCATGTGAGAGGAAGCCACAGAGAGGAGAGGGAGCAAGTTTGTTTTCTGCTTCCTTGGAGACTAGGACGCAGAACAATGTCTTCAAACTACAAGAGAGGAGATTCCATCTGAACATGAGGAAGAACTTCCTGACTGTGAGAGCCGTTCAGCAGTGGAACTCTCTGCCCCGGAGTGTGGTGGAGGCTCCTTCTTTGGAAGCTTTTAAACAGAGGCTGGATGGCCAACTGTCAGGGTTGATTTGAATGCAATATTCCTGCTTCTTGGCAGGGGGTTGGACTGGATGGCCCATGAGGTCTCTTCCAACTCTTTGATTCTATGATTCTATAACCCATACTATACCCTGTCACAAATTCTGTATTGGTGTTGAAATATGGTCATTAAAAGCAATTCAGGACAACTTGAACTTACACAAACCTTTCCACCCAAAAGTTGATTTGATTTTCTTAATTCTAAAGGATTATTTCTTTGATTTGTTTTGGTCAGTTGCTTGATTCCCAGTTACCTGAAAATCTATTGTCTCTATTTTTAAAAGACTGTCTGAGATCCCTTCTCATGAAATCGATTTAATTTGCTTTGAACTGGTTATATGTCAGTGTAGACTCATATCATCCAGTTCAAAGCGGATCTTCTGGATTATATAATAATAATAATAATTTTATTTTATTTATTTGTCATGTCAGGGCAACCAGTCAATTATATTACATTTCTAACAGAACAAAGCAAACAAACAGACAGAATACAAAATTTGTGAGTTTGGTAGTTGATTAATCGTAATTAATTTGGTAGTTGTGCCTTTCACCTTAAGAACAGACAAGCATCCCGAGCTCTGAGGATTACCTGGGAAGGAATCCCACTGGAGCATTGCAGCGCACCCAAATACCTGGGAGTCACTCTGGACCGTGCTCTGACCTACAAGAAGCACTGCCTGAACATCAAGCAAAAAGTGGGTGCTAGAAACAATATCTTACGAAAGCTGACTGGCACAACCTGGGGATCACAACCAGAAGGCGACTCACGCGGTTCACAACCAGTAAAAACAGTAGAAACAGCATTGCAACAATAACAATTGACTTAACACATTATCCATAAATTACCAATAAGCAATTACAATGCACAATTATTACAAAAAACAACCGTACCCAATCTTCTCATCATCCAAGCGTAGTCCAGGTTCGTCGTCCATTGTTCCATTCCTATGTTCCATTACCAGATTGCACTAAATTACTCAAACTCATATGAAAGCTGACTGGCACAACCTGGGGACCACAACCAGACACAGTGAAGACATCTGCCCTTGCGCTTTTCTACTCTGCTGCTGAGTACGCATGCCCAGTGTGGAACACTTCTCACCACGCTAAAACAGTAGATGTGGCTCTTAATTTATTATTTATTTATTTATTTACTTTATTTGTATATCGCTCTTCTCAGCCCTTAGGCGACTCAGAGCGGTTTACAACAGTTTAGATATACAGAATACAAAATCATTATGCATTTAAAAACAATTATTAGTATTATATTGCATTACATTACAATATTATTAATATTATATGTATATACAATATATTATATTATAACATATTATTAGAATAGCACAGGAGACGAGGTGGAACTGTCCCCTGGCCCCTCTTTCTTCGCTCTGGCCCAGAGCGGCAGTTGGTGCTGGGGGGAGACATGCCGCATTATCACGGGGTGTCTGCGCCCTACACCACTGGAGAAATTACACTGTTTAGCCGGTACTGCACCACCTGACATCCACCGGGAAGTAGCAACCAATAGTGAAAGGACCAAGGCAATGACATCTCCAGTTCATCCCCTGTTTGGGTATCAGCCAGCACGTCAACGACTTAAATCAAGAAACAGTTTTCTAAGATCTACAGAGACACTCACTGGAATACCTCAGCAAGCGAGAGTCCAAAAGTGGCAGGCTCAAACCCAGAACCTCAATCAATGGCTGGTACCAAATGAGAGACTTCCCCCTGGGCACACAGAGGACTGGGCAACTTGGAAGACGCTGAACAGACTGTGCTCTGTGCTCTAGTACCACGAGATGCAGAGCCAACCTTAAGAAATGGGGCTACAAAGTGGAATCCATGACATGCGAGTGTGGAGAAGAGCAAACTACAGACCACCTACTGCACATTTAGGACATTTATAGTAACACCAGAGCCCTGCTACATGCACAACGGAGGACCTTCTTATAGTAACACCAGAGGCACTCCAAGTGGCCAGCTACTGGTCAAAGGACATTTAATCAACTACCAAGCCTGCAAACTTTGTGTTTTGTTTGTTTGTTTGTTTGTTTAAAATGCAATACAACTGTTTGGTTTGCTCCTGACATGATAAATAATAACGAAAATACAGATCCCAGAATTCCTCTTGGCTTTAAGTGGACTCAAAGTGTTATAACTGCATTGGGTGAAAGAGCCCAATATCAACCTTCTCCCAACGTACCCTCTCTTTGCTTCCCAGGTCTCACCAGAAGAACGCATCTCTTCTCTCAAACGCCTCGTATCAGAGAAGCTGAATGTCCCAGTATCCCAACAGCGCCTGCTTTTCAAAGGCAAAGCTCTGGCTGGTGAGTACTGGGGAATATTTGGAAGTAAAATAGAAATCAAGCAATATCATCATGTTTGGGAGGAAGAGTAGCATTCATTCCAAAGTCTATGATTGCTCCCTTTAAGGAGGAAATCAAGCTTCGTTGTTGGCTATTTTAGTACCATATTTCACCAATCCTAAGGCACACTTTTTCCCATTGTAGAGACTCCAAAAATGTGTTGGGTCTTACAGTCAGTGGCAACATAGATTTATCATTCCAGCTTTTTTTAATTGTCTTATTTCTAAGAGGGGGGAGGAGGAAGGGCTCCATCACCCCCAGTTTTGTCTATAGCCTCAGCCAGAGGGCTGTTTACCAGTCTGACTGAGCTAAACACTCCTTCCTGCTTTACCTGGCTCCCAAATGGGCCCAAACAGCTACTAAAAAGCCTCATTCAGACAAGAGGACTTTCAGGTTGAAATAAAAACAATATATTGTTCATGCAGAGAAAATTCTGAAAAATATTCAAAGCATTTCTTTCAATAATTGGAGTTTCAAAAGCTGGGAGGTGCTTATATTTGATGGCGCCTTATATGTGCTAGTTGGGCCCAAACAATGCAACTCTCGGCCAGCCTTCCGAAATTAAATTGTATGGATGTAGAAGTGTTCATTTCCAAGATGAAACCCATAATGCATTAACCAAATGGAGAGTTTAAATCAACCATTACAAGCCTGAGAAAAGTAAGACCTAAAATATTCTTGGGATAACCATTTAAGCTTCTGATTAAATATGAAGGAAGAATGCAACAAACAAGTTACAACTTGTCAAACCATGTAAAACAATAAACATACTAATTTGGAGAGGTTTTAGAAAATAATACACAAGGCACTGAAAGTAAGGAAGATAACAGATGACCACATTTGAGGAAACAGGATAGAAAAAGCAACAAATGAATCATATATGAGTGGTAGGTAAGAAGAGGATTTTAGAACAATTGCCATTTTGGATCCTTTGCAATAAGGCAGAGAGAGAAAACACCATTTTGTTTTCACTCCATGGTGAGATTTGTTTTCATTATGTTGAATCTGTGTGGTTGCACATCACACTCAGGCTTTGAAGTCACACCCGTATCAGGTGCCAAAATAATGTGTTTATTCTTGGGTAAGAATCCTAGTGGGTAACCTTTTTAAAGTCACACTTTCTCAAGCTCAGAAGAAGGCAAAGACAAGACCCCGCTGAATAATTCTTGCCAAGAAAACCCTGTGACAGAATTGCCATAAATTAGAAACATCTTGAAGGGACAGGAGATAGTAATAATAATAACAACAACATTACACAGTCCTAGACATTGGGAAGTGTTCGACTTGCGGTTTTGTGATATGATCTCATTTGCTGTGACATACTGTGCTTTTGTGTCTATAACAACAACAACTTTATACTCCGCCACCATCTCTCCAAAGGGGACTTGGAGCGGCTTACATGAGGCCAAGCCCAGCGATAAATGGGGTCGATAGGGTTGCTTTGCAACTTTGAAGAAGGGGTTATAGCTGAGGAAGCCATATCGTAGGTTTATTATTATTATTATTATTATTATTATTATTATTATTGAGAGAGTTGACAACTGAATTAAGGAGACTTTCTAGGAGTGTTGAATGTGT
The DNA here is from genome assembly GCF_025583915.1 of Anolis sagrei ordinatus. Classification (NCBI taxonomy): domain Eukaryota; kingdom Metazoa; phylum Chordata; class Lepidosauria; order Squamata; family Anolidae; genus Anolis; species Anolis sagrei. The sequence continues at coordinate 133,833,353 of NW_026845477.1, read as the reverse complement.
GGGTCATTTTTCTAATTCTTTTCAAAAGTCCACTCGTCCTTATTAGCTTTGAACTCTCAAGCAGTGAGTTTCATGGCTTTTATGTAGAAAAGAGCAGCCTGATATTTGCTAATAATAATAATCATCATCATCATCTTTATTTATAATCCGCCACCATCTCCCCAAAGGGGACGGCTAACATGAGGCCAGGCCCAAAATAATACAACATAATAAACACACAGTAACAAAATACATCATAACAAAACATGAAATAACAAATAAAATCAACAATATAAAACTGCATAATAAAATCAGACACAGAGGGCGGGCCAAATGTATGAGAAAATGTTAAAAAGTTAAAACTATGGGTGAGATGGAGATGAAAAAGCATTTGTAAGAGAGGAGCCCAACAGGGAGGAGCCGTGGGATTTAGCCATTTTAGGGCAGGAAAGGTGCTTTATTCTGAGGGCAGCTATAGACTAAAACAACCAGATGGGTTGAGTGGTCACTCTCCGAATGTGTTGGCCAACGAGGATAGTTTAATGGATTTAGAAAGTGACTTGGACGAGCCTGGACACCATGAGTAAGCTTCCTAGAGTTGAAAACTCTGAAAGGATTTCTTTTATTATGTGTGTTACATGTTCAGAGGACTTACTCGTATGGTATGCCATGAAGGCATTGTTTTTATTCATACTTCTGCTAATGGATTGGAACTTGTGGATATAATTTAATTCTTTTCATGATCTTCCTTTATAATTTCCTTGTTAAAGGATCGCAGCTTGTAAATCTCTTACTGTATGTCTGGCAAGGGTTGAAATGTTCTGCAATTGGTTTTTGGGAATTGCCACTTCTAATGTCAGATCTGCATCTATTAATCCTCTTGCGTAGCGAGTGTCCTGTTTGTCCAACATAGAGCAATTAGGGCATCGCTGGAATCGGATGGCACATATTACATTGGAGGAGGAGCAAGTAAGGGCACTTCTGATGTTGTGTGTGATGAGAAATCTTCAAGATAACCTGAAATTAACAGCCCTGCTCACATCTTGGAGACTCAGGACTGCGACTTCCTTGACTGAATCTATCTATCTGTAATGGGGTGTTTCTCTTTTCCTGCTGCCTCCCAGTTTATCGGGTAATCTCATTTTTTTCTAATGAGTCACGTGTTATCACAACCTGGGGATCACAACCAGACACAGCGAAGACATCTGCCCTTGTGCTATGCTACTCTGCTGCTGAGTATGAATGCCCAGTGTGGAACACATCTCACCACGCTAAAACAGTGGATGTGGCTCTTAATGAGACATGCCGCATTATCACAGGGTGTCTGCGCCCTACAGAAATTACACTATTTAGCCAGTATTACACCACCTGACATCTGCCAGAAAGTAGCAGCCAATAGTGAAAGGACCAAGGCAGTGACATCTCCAGCTCATCCCCTGTTTGGGTATCGGCCAGCATGTGAGAAGAAGTCACAGGGAGGAGAGAGCAAGCCTGTTTTTTGCTTTCCTGGAGACTAGGACGCGTAACAATGGCTTCAAACTACAAGAAAGGAGATTCCATCTGAACATTAGGAAGAACTTCCTGACTGTGAGAGCTATTTAGCAGTGGAACTCTCTGCCCCAGAGTGTGGTGGAGGCTCCTTCTTTGGAAGCTTTTAAACAGAGGCTGGATGGCCATCTGTTGGGGGTGCTTTGAATGCAATTTTCCTGCTTCTTGGCAGGGGGTTGGACTGGATGGCCCATGAGGTCTCTTCCAACTCTTGATTCTATGATTCTCTAAATCAAGAAATAGTTTTCTAAGATCTACAGAGACACTCGCTGGAACACCTCAGCAAGTGAGAGTCCAAAAGTGGTAGGCTCAAACCCAGAACTTCAATCAATGGCTGATACCAAATGAGATACTCCCACTTGGGCACACAGAAAACTGGGCGACTTAAAAGGTGCTGAACAGACTGTGCTCTGGCACCACGAGATGCAGAGCCAACCTAAGGAAATGGGGCTACAAAGTGGAATCCACGACATTCGAGTGTGAAAAAGAGCAAACTACAGACCACCTGCTGCAATGCAGCCTGAGCCCTGCTACATGCGCAATGGAGGACCTTCTTATAGTAACACCAGAGGCACTCCAAGTGGCCAGCTACTGGTCAAAGGACATTTAATCAACTATCAAGCTTGCAAACTTTGTGTTTTGTTTGTTTGTTTGTTAAAAAATGCAATACAACTGTTTGGTTTGCTCCTGACACGATAAATAAATAAATAAATAATATGTTCTCATGATATGACTAAAGTACAACAGCCTAAGTTTTGTCATTTGACTTTTAGAGAAAGCTGTTCCCGTACTGTAAACAGTTGTATATCCTGTTGGAAAATTCAGCCTTCAGGTCCACATGAAAACCAGGCACCTGGGTGCAAGTGAGACTGCTCTCCTTGGATGGCAACTGACCACTCAACCTTATTGTGTTCCCTTTTCAGATGAACACCGTTTGTCTGATTATTCTATTGGACCAGAGTCAAAGCTCAATCTTGTAATCAAGCCACCGGAGAAGGCCTCACCAGAAGAGCCCAGCCGTAGAGGAGGCTTCCCGCAGAATCCTGCAATCTGGCATGCACTTGCCCAAGTCTTGGGCAGGCATTTCAGTGGGGCTGATGCTGAGAAGGTGTTGGAGCAACTGCAGAAGGTAAGTACATATGGTATGTGGAAACATCCTCTGGTGGGGCATTATTGACTCTTCTGCCACTTCTGCAGCATGGTCTTACAGGGCTTTATTTAGAATCACAATGATAATTTTCTGTATTATGTTGAACTGTGATTCCCATTGTTCCTCACCACTGGCTGTAAGAATGAATGGTTGTAGCAGTACGTGTGAAAAAGATCTTGGAGTCCTCGTCGACAGCAAGTTAAACATGAGCCAGCAATGTCATGTGGCGGAAAAAAAAGCCAATGGGATTTTGGCCTGCATCCATAGGAGCATAGTGTCTAGATCTAGGGATCTAGGGAAGTAATGCTACCCCTCTATTTTGCCTTGGTTAGACCACACCTGGAATATTGTGTCCAATTCTGGGCACCACAATTCAAGAGAGATATTGACAAGCTGGAATGTATCCAGAGGAGAGCAACTAAAATGATCAAGGGTCTGGAGAACAAGCCCTATGAGGAGCGGCTTAAAGAGCTGGGCATGTTTATCCTGAAGAAAAGAAGACTGAGGAGACATGATAGCCATGTATAAGTATGTGAGAGGAAGTCATAGGGAGGAGTGAGCAGGCTTGTTTTGTGCTGCCCTGGAGACTAGGACGTGGAACAATGGCTTCAAACTACAAGAAAGGAGATTCCATCTGAACATGAGGAAGAACTTCCTGACTGTGAGAGCTGTTCAGCAGTGGAACTCTCTGCCCTGGAGTGTGGTGGAGTCTTCTTCTTTGGAAGCTTTTAAACAGAGGCTGGATGGCCATCGGTCAGGAGTGCTTTGAATGCAATTTTCCTGCTTCTTGGCAGGGGGTTGTACTGGATGGCCCATGAGGTCTCTTCCAACTCCATGATTGCAAATAATTAGGGGTCATAGAATAATAAAATACAGGAAAAGCACAAAGTATTCACGACAGATGGCCATCCAGCCTCTGTTTAAAAGTTTCCAAGGCAGATGGATTTATGCCCTGATTCTATGAGATATTTTGGCCCGTGGGTTCCACAGTAATTGATTATTAGCTGTGCTGCAACAATGTGTTAGGAATTGTAGGCTATGTGTTAACTTATGTTGTTGACTGCAACTTCCATAATTTGTGACTTTAAATAAGTGGTTTTCGACCTGTGGATCCCCAGGTGTTTTGGCCTACAACTCCCAGAAATCCCAGCCCAGGGATGTAGCCTGGGCACCACAATTCTGGGCACCACAATTCAAGAGAGATATTGACAAGCTGGAATGTGTCCAGAGGAGAGCAACTAAAATGATCAAAGGTCTGGAGAACAAGCCCTATGAGGAGCGGCTTAAGGAGCTGGGCATGTTTAGTCTGAAGAAGAGAAGGCTGAGAGGAGATATGATAGTCCAGTGGTTGTCAACCTGGGGTCCCCAGATGTTTTTGACCTTCAACTCCCAGAAATCCTAACAGCTGGTGAACTGGCTGGGATTTCTGGGAGTTATAGGCCAAAAACATCTGAGGACCCCAGGTTGAGAATCACTGTGATAGCCATTTATAAATATGTGAGAGGAAGTCACAGGGAGGAGGGAGCAAGCTTGTTTTCTGCTTCCCTGGAGACTAGGACACAGAACAATAGCTTCAAACTACAAGAAAGGAGATTCCATCTGAACATTAGGAAGAACTTCCTGACTGTGAGAGCTGTTCAGCAGTGGAACTCTCTGCCCCGGAGTGTGGTGGAGGCTCCTTCTTTGGAAGGCTTTTAAACAGAGGCTGGATGGCCATCTGTCAGGAGTGCTTTGAATGCAATATTCCTGCTTCTTGGCAGGGGGTTGGACTGGATGGCCCATGGGGTCTCTTCCAACTCTATGATTCTATGACACACCTCCATTTCAAATGTTTCAAATGCAATGCTTTTGGGTTTGGAAAGATTATTATTATTATTATTATTATTATTATTATTATTACAACTTTATTTGTACCCCACTAGCATCTCCCGAAGGACTCGATGCGGCTTACAAAGGCCAAGGCCTCAAAACACAACATAACAATACAACACCTAAAGCAAATTAAAAACAGTTAAAGCAGTATGAACAACAACAATAAAACAATACATCAAAACACTATAAAACTGGGCCGGGCCAGAGATTAGCCGCTTAAAAGAAACGTTGCTCGGGGGACACCCGACTGTATTTACTCAGTCTTCGAGGAGGCTCTTTTCGTGTCCCCCATGTTCTGTTTTTATCAGTTTTATACTAATTTGTGCAATGCTTTTGATACGAAATAAATAAATAAATCTTCTGTATTGTCTATCTAACTCTTCTCTCTCTTTCCCATCTATAGGATTATGAGCGAAGCCTCAGACTGCTAAGTTTGGATGACATTGAGCGCCTAGCCACTCGTTTGCTTCACCCCGAGGTTGCTGAGGCAGTAGAAATGGGCTTTCTGGATTAGGTGCCAATTTGGGCACCTTAGTCCTGTCTTCCTCTTCGGACAGAGAACCCCGGGGCAGGGCCCAGTTTGGGGCATGGGAGCATTCCCTCTGGACTGCTGTGGAAGGGGCCTAGAGCACCTGTAACACCTCCCCGTCCATTAAAGGTGGTGGGTGAATATTGGTCCGCTCTGTCTAGTGTCTTCAGCTCAAGTGGAGGAATAATGATTACAGGGAAGGGTTATTTGCCCAGGATGGAGACATGCAGCTGCCTTTGGGGTTGGTGGTAGCTGTGTTTATTCATGTATTTCTTATGTCCTCCAAAGCTCTGGTTTCTCTTCAAATCGTATAAATATATCACCAAGATTTGGTTGCATCCAGTGAATTATATCCACTGATTTAGTCCGTCACCAAAATGAAGATCGGCAGACGTTACAGATGAAAAATCGAATTTGAATAATACACATTTAAAATATAAACATTGGAAACCTTAGTCCTGGTAATCTCTGGCCTGAGAGCATTAACATCAGGAATATCATATTGTTCAGAAATCCAAGTTTTAGATGAGACAAACTTTTATCCAATACGTTAGTTTGTTTTTTATTACAATCTGTATGCAAATGTTTAAAAATATACACAGCTGAAGCTGCACATGCTGTGATTGTATAGTACAGTCAGCCCTACACATTTGCTGGACCCTTTCTCAAAATGGAGAAAAATGCAAATAACTTTTTTTTTAATGTGAGAAAATTTCTCTAGGAATTACGAGGCTCACCAGCATAACTCTGTGGTCGATTTTAATCAAATCTGAATAAACCCACAAAACCTGCAAATGTGGAGGGCTGTCTGTATTTAAAAAATTATTCCAAAAATAGGATTAAATTAACTTCTTTGACTCCAGTGGGAAAATACAACATGAAGGTTGCCTCCTGTGTAACTGCTGCTACATATATATTTTTAACCCTTCTTCCATATTGAGAATAGTTTGAATGCTGCGGCTGTTCTGTGGATGTAATTGTGGTACTGTAGCTCCTCTCCTGTGGAAATGTGAATTTGTCAGTCAGCACATAATATTCAACATTATTAGAACCATAATCAAGGCCTGCCTAATAGGCATGTGCAATCCATGCTTCTAAATGGTTCTAAAGTACTTACAAAACTAAAATTCTGGTGGTGAAAACTAGGGGGCGCTGGTGCTTTGCTTCTACAGTGTTACTAAAGCTCTGGCGATGAAAATTTCAGAACTCTAACAAAACTTTCAAAATTTTATTATTTCACTAGCTGTCCCCTGCCATGCGTTGCTGTGGCCCCATGGGGGTTCTGTGTGGGAGGTTTGGCCCAATTCTATCATTGGTGGGGTTCAGAATGCTCTGTGATTGTAGGTAAACTATAAATCCCAGCAACTACAACTCCCAAATGTCAAAATTCTATTTTCCCCAAACTCCACCAGTGTTCACATTTGGGCATATTGAGTATTCGTGTAGAGTTTGGTCCAGATCCATCATTGTTTGAGTCCACAGTGATCTCTGGATGTAGGTGAACTACAACTCCAAAACCAAAGGACACTGCCCACCAAACCCTTCCAGTATTTTTTGTTGATCATTTTTCAGGCTATATGGCCATGGTCTAGAGGCATTCTCTCCTGGCGTTTCGCCTGCATCTATGGCAAGCATCCTCAGAGGTAGTTATTAGTATTTCGGTTACTTCTACCCCGCCCTTCTCATCCCAGAGGGGGACTCGGGGCGGCTTACAAAGGCACAATTCGATGCCGGCATCAACATAACAGTAGAATAAAAACAATATAACATCAATTAACAGTTAAACAACCATTCCTGCATTACAACAATAAAACCAGTAAAACCAATAAAACCAATATAAACCCAATTACTCCTCATTGACGGTCAGCGTTCGCTATCTCATAGTCCAAATTCCAATTCCACATTGTCAGTCCTGTCAGTCCTAATCGTCTGAGTGTCCTTATCTAGTTGTCAGATTGCCCAAAGGCCTGGTCCCACAACCACGTCTTTACTTTCCTCCTGAAGGAGAGGAGGGATGTTGATGCCCTAATTTCCCGGGAGCGAGTTCCACAGGTGAGGGGCCACCACTGAGAAGGCCCTGCTCCTCGTCCCCACCAACCTCACTTGTGATAGCGGTGGGGTCGAGAGCATCTCAAATTCCGGTAGTGAGGATGCTTGCCATAGATGCATAGACCTCACTACCTCCAGAACATGGCCATATAGCCCGGAAAAACCTACAACAACCCAGTGATTCCGGCCATGAAAGCCATCAGCAATACCTTCCAGTATTTTCTGTTGGTCATGGGAGAACTGTGTTCCAAGTTTGGTTCAATTCCATCGTTGGTGGGGTTCAGAATGCTCTTTGATTGTAGGTGAACTATAAATTCCAGTAACTACAACTCCCAAAAGACAAAATCAATTTTTTTGAGTGAAGGACATACATTGAGTTGTTAGGTGTCTTGTGTCCAAATTTGGTGTCAGTTCGTCCAGTGGTTTTTGAGTTCTGTGAATCCCACAAACGAACATTACATTTTTATTTATATAGATTATTATTTTTATGACAGAACCAATTAGAAACTGCCATTTATAATGAAATTTTGAAAGTTTTGTTAGAGTTCTGAAATTTTCACCACCAGAACTTTAGCAACACTGTAGAAGCAAAGCACCAGCGCCCTCTAGTTTTCACCACCAGAACTTTAGTTTTGTAAGTACTTTAGAATAATTTAGAACCATGCCTACTGCCTAACATTGAATGCAGTCCTAATCTTCAAGTCTTGTGTCCCTGTCCAAGAAGACACAAATTATCCTGATTGGCCTGATGATGAGTTTGTGAAAAACGCACAAGAGATGCATTCCCAACCTGTATTCATGGAACATTTGAATTGTATGGAAGGTCTTCCATTTATAGGACAAACACAGTCTCCAAATAGTCCAAATAGTGTTGCTGTGTGCCTTCAAGTTGTTTCCGCCTCAAGGTGACCATGGGTTTCTTGGCAAGATTTGCTCAGAGGAGGTTTGATTTTGTCCTCCTCGGGAGGGCAACTTGCCCAAGGTCATCCATTGGGTTCCCATGGTTGAGTTGGGATTGGAATCTGTGTCTTCTGAGTCCAACACTCAAACCACAACACCAGATGGGCTTATCTAGCCTCTAATAGACATGAGAACTTCTATCAGGCAGTAGTTAGTAGTGGGTTATATAGCATTTGGGGAAGATATCTGGGCATCTACTCAGAAGCTCTTGGATTCAAGCAACTGAAAGGGACCAAATGGCTTCTCGGTATGTTTTGTACAACGGCAAACTACACGTGGAAGTTTGTTTGTTTGTCGTGTCAGGGCAACCATTCAATTATATTACATTTCTAACAGAACAAAGCAAACAAACAGACAAAATACAAACTGTGTGAGTTTGGTAGTTGATTAAATGTCCTTTGACCAGTATTTGGCCACTTGGAGTGCCTCTGGTGTTGCTGCAAGAAGGTCCTCCATTGTGCATGTGGCAGGGCTCAGGTTGCAGTGCAGCAGGTGGTCTGTGGTTTGCTCCTTTCCACACTCATATGTCATGGATTCCACTTTGTGGCCCCATTTCTTGAGGTTGGCTCTGCATCTTGTGGTGCCAGAGCGCAGTCTGTTCAAGTCGCCCAGTTTTCTGTGTGCCCAGGGGGAGTCTCTCATTTGGTATCAGCCATTGGTTGAGGTTCTGGGTTTGAGGTTCTGGGTTTGAGCCTGCCACTTTTGGACTCTCGCATGCTGAGGTGTTCCAGCGAGTGTCTCTGTAGATCTTAGAAAACTATTTCTAGATTTAAGTCATTGACGTGCTGGCTGATACCCAAACGGGATGAGCTGGAGATGTCTCTGCCTTGGTCCTTGTGGAGGTGCTTGTAGTTTTTGTTGCCTCAAGTGTCAAGATGGCCTTGAGATACTAGGCATCTTCATGGGGGTGGAAGGTATGTTGCCTCAGGCAGCCAAATCTCTTGGGATGGCTTTGCCAAGAATCATTAGGTAGCAGCAATCTCAAGAGCTGAGGCAGAAGGGGAATTTTGTGAGGAGGAGGAGCAAGAAGAAAATCCTTTCGGATTCCTCATCACACCGTGAGCTTCCAACGATTTTGAACAAGAATTTGTATTTCTCAGTTGAAGAGCCAGCAAGATTAGTTCAGACTTCTGATATGCTTCCCCGATGTCAGACGAGTGTCCCCGAAACTCTATCTCCCCAGTGTACACGGTAATATCTTAGTAATCCGTTTCTGTCCTTTTGAGACAGTGCCTTTTCCGTATCTGTGCCGGCTGCTCAGAAGAACTTGTGGTGTCTTGCCTTATGCACAAGAATTCGTATTTGAGGTGCACGAGGAGAGAAGTCTTCTCGAGGCATCGTTATAGTTTCTCATACAGGGGCAGGAATTCAAGAACTTTTTGTACTAGGTTTGGAGCGAAACTGCTAAAGTTTTATAGTAAAGGCAGAGGGAACTCAGAGCTTCCACTGCAGCCCACTTTTGGCATCAGAGCTGCAAGTTCTCTATTTCCAACCATGTTTTCCCCCCTGTGTTTTCCTTTCAAGATAAGACAAAGCTGTGCAACCTTAGTGGATGTGCTTGTTTTGTGTCCCATCTGCAGATCTGTGTAACTGGGCTTCACCTGCTGTGCGGGGAGAAAATGATTTACTTGTTGAAACACGGAAGCAGTCAAAACAAAATTCTGAATCGTGGTTGAGAATTATTGGACGTACAGTTGTTTTTGACTGCAGGTCCCATAATGTTGCTGTTTCCATGCTACATGCAGCCTATGCGAGTTGTAGGTGTAAACATCTGGAGGATTCACAGTTTCTGACCTATTTTAGATTGAAATCTATAACTCAAGCTCAAACATTTTGATATGACAATTCTGCAAAATATCTGAATTGGAGAATATTCCTTTCGACCAGCTGTTTTCGGCCTCCCAACTCCCAGAATTCCTGGCATTGGACAAGCTGGCTGTTGGAGGCCAAAACAGTTCTGGCCCAGCTTGCTTGTCCGAACGTATCTTCCTCTATATCCCACCTCGAAATTTACGATCTTCCGGGGAGGGCCTGCTCAGCGGTGGCCCCCCGCCTATGGAACTTTCTCCCCAGCGAAATTAGGTCAACGGCTTCCCTCCTTTCCTTCAGGAAATAGTTGAAGACGTGGCTATGGGACCAGGCATTCGAACGTATCTTCCTTGTCCAAACGTATCTCCATGTCCCACCTCGAAATTTACGATCTTCCGGGGAGGCCATGCTCTCGTTCCCACCTTTGTCACAAATGCGCTTGATGGGGACGAGGGATAGGGCCTTCTCGGCAGTGGCCCCCTGCCTATGGAACTTTCTCCCCAGCAAAATTAGGTCAATGGCTTCCCTCCTTTCCTTTAGGAAATAGTTGGAGACGTGGCTATGGAACCAGGCATTCAAAATTATCTCCCATGTCCGAACGTATCTCCCTCTATGTCTCACCTCGAAATTTACGATTTACCGGGGAGGCCCTGCTCTCGTTCCCACCTTTTGTCGCAAATGCACTTGATGGGGATGAGGGACAGGGCCTTCTTGGCAGTGGCCCCCTGCCTATGGAACTTACTCTCCACTGAAATTAGGTCAGCGGCTTCCCTCCTTTCCTTCAGGAAATAGTTGGAGATGTGGCTATGGGACCAGGCATTCGAACGTATCTCTCTTGTCCGAACATATCTCCCTCTATGTCCCACCTTGAAATTTACGATCTTCCGGGGAGGCCCTGCTCTCGTTCCCACCTTTGTCGCAAATGCGCTTGGTGGGGATGAGGGACAGGGCCTTCTCGGCGGTGGTCCCCCGCCTATGGAACTTTCTCCCCAGCGAAATTAGGTCAACGGCTTCCCTCCTTTCCTTCAGGAAATAGTTGAAGACGTAGCTATGGGACCAGGCATTCAGATAGCAAGTTGACAATAAAAATGATGACAATGCTATGGAAAACAGACGATGGACAGGCTTTGGATTAAGCTGTTGATTGTAGAACTCAGACTTGACATGCCAACAAATTCAATTTTGTACTATTTTATATGTTTTTAATTTAATGTTAATGTTTTACTGATTATGTAACTGTTGTTTTATCTGTTGTATATGTGGGGCATCGAATTGTTGCCGTCTGTAAGCCATTCTGAGTCCCCCTTTGGGTGTAGAGAAGGACGGGGTACAAATATTTGAAATAAATAATAATAAATAAATTGGAGGACCGCAGGTCTGGTCAAAAGGAATATTCTCCAATTCAGATATATTGCGGCATTGTCGTACCAAAATGTTTGAACTTGGGTTATAAGTTTTAGTCTAAAATAGGTCGGATATATTGCAGAATTGTTGTACCAATTCAGATATATTGCAGAATTGTCATACCAATTCAGATATATTGCAGAATTGTTGTACCAATTCAGATATATTGCAGAATTGTCGTACCAAAATGTTTGAACTTGAGATATAGGTTTTATCTCAAATAGGTTGGATATATTGCAGAATTGTCGTACCAATTCAGATATATTGCAGAATTGCCGTACCAAAATGTTTGAACTTGAGTTATAGGTTTTAGTCTAAAATAGGTTGGATATATTGCAGAATTGTCGTACCAATTCAGATATATTGCAGAATTGTTGTACCAAAATGTTTGAACTTGAGTTATAGGATTTAGTCTAAAATAGGTCGGAAACTGTGAATATTCCTGATATTTTCACCTAAAACTCCCATCAACCGCACGTAGCATGGAAATAGCAACATTATGGGACCTATAGTCAAAAACAACTGGAGGTCCAATAATTCTCAACCATGCAGGCCTGATCTAATATTGGTTGAAAGTGGGAAATCATCCCAATTAGAGAGGATCCAAAAAATCAATTGGGTTTTCTTATGAGATGACTCACAATTAAGTAATTGTATTGTCGAAGGCTTTCATGGCTGGAATCACTAGATTCTTGTGGGTTTTTTCAGGCTATATGGCCATGTTCTCGAGGCATTCTCTCCTGACGTTTCGCCTGCATCTATGGCAAGCATCCTCAGAGGTAGTGAGGATGCTTGCCATAGATGCAGGCGAAACGTCAGGAGAGAATGCCTCGAGAACATGGCCATATAGCCTGAAAAAACCCACAAGAACCTAATTAAATAATTGATTCGGCGAGTCTGTCCATATTGGGACTGACCAACAGTATTGCCAATGTTTGTTTTGGGAAGGAAGAGCAACATTTTATATAATTCAATACAGGAAGTGAACTGGGGAAGAAAATCGTTATGTCCTTATAGTTTTATCTATGGAAATTTTGGCCTGGGGGTGAGAATGAGCCTCTGCATTCAGGGATAGACTATCTTGGAATATCAGTTGTTGTGGGATAACAAGGGAGATGTGCTATAGCTGTTGTGCACTACTTGAAGGCTGCCTGGAGGTGTCTTGTTGGTTACTGATGGAAACCTTATTGGGTGATCCGTTGGCATGTTCTTGTGAATTGATGCTTGAATTAAATGCCTCTTTTTAGGGAGTGGAGGTAGATATATCTATTTTCTTTCTTGAGCAAGATCTACATCTCAAAATTGGACTACTGCGGTATACTTTATACGAATTTCCATGGTATTCAGGCTACATCTGATGCTCACTTGTCGCCTAAATACTGAGTTTGCAGAGGGCCAAGCAGAAGGTCAGGAAGTATTGCACCTGTATCAAGTATGGCTTCAGTCCCAGTTTGAAGTAATAATGTATCTTTCTACAGTTATTCTTATGGGACTACTATTTTTGAAATTTTTCCACATGTCACTTTTTATATTTTACTTCGCCACATATTTTTCTCATTTTGTGTTGCTTAGCAAAAGCCAATTATACATGCTAAATACTTGGAAAGGAGAACAGAAGAACAATAAACATTTGCACGCCTCAACTGCTCACAAAATCTATTATGTGGTGTTTCTGAACATATCTTGGCTTCTTATTTGCAAGACTTCTTAGCTTCAGTTAGAAGAAATGCTTCAATGGGATGTTATTTGCATGTTGCAAATACCCCCGGCAGCTTGAAAAAATTGGGAGAAATCCAAAACTGTGTGCCATCACCAAGGCTCAGATCCAATAGACTATTGCAATGCGCTCTGTGTGGGGCTGCCCTTGAAGACGGCCCGGAAGTTTGAACTGGTACAACGGGTGGCAGCCAGGCTCCTTACTGGAGCAAACTATAGGGAGCATACAACACCCCTATTAAAACAGCTTCATTGGCTGCCGATATGTTGTTGTTATTATTACTATTATTATTATTATTATTATTATTATTATTATTATCTTTATTTGTACCCCGCTAGCATCTCCCGAAGGACTCAATGTGGCTTACAAAGGCCAAGACCTCAGTAAAACAACAATACACATAAACCATAAAGCAAATCAAAACATTAAGCAATAACAGTAACAGTAAAAACAATACACCGTAGCACAATAAAACTAAGGCCGGGCCAAGTGTGGATGGGTACAGATTGAAAGTGCTGAGTATGACAGTTGAAGTATAAGGATTTTTGGGTAAGTGCAATGTGCGGACAATCTTAAGTCTCTAGTAAAGTGCTTTTGGGACATGTTGCTGGGGTTTCCTATTCTGGAAAGGCACACCGGAATAGCCAAGTCTTCAAGCTCTTCCTAAAGACTGCCAACGTAGGGGCCTGTCTGATGTCCTTGGGGAGGGCGTTCCAGAGTTGAAGGGGCTACCACAGAAAAGGCCCTGTCCCTCGTCCCCACCAACCGCGCTTGCGATGCAGGTGGAATCATGAGCAGGGCCTCTCCAGATGAACGAAGGGAGCGTGTGGGTTCATAAACGGAGATGCGGTCACGCAGGTAGGCAGGTCCCAAACCGTTTAAGGCTTTGTAGGTAAGCACCTGCACCTTGAATTGGGACCGGAAAATGAATGGCAGCCAATGGAGCTCCTTGAACAGTTGCCAAGCCAAATTTAAGATGCAAGTCATGACCTATAAACCCCTAAACGGTTTGGGCCCCGCCTATCTCCACGATCGCATCTCCTTCTATGAACCAGCACGAGCTTTAAGATCTTCCAGGGAGGCCCTCCTCTTAGTCCCACTACTGTCTCAAGTGTGGTTGATGGGGATGAGAGAGAGGGCCTTCTCAGTGGTGGCCCCCCGTCTCTGGAACGCCCTTCCAACAGAAATAAGACAGGCCCCATCACTCCCCTCCTTTTGTAAGAGCTTGAAGAGCTGGTGGTTTCAACAAGCCTTTGAAAATGACCAGTTCTAACTCAGCCCTACACATTGTCGAATACGGCCTTATTCTTCCTACCAATTACTCAGATTCTTTCCTCTAATTGGCCCCGGAATAAATATCCACAGACCCGTATCTAATATTATTGTTGTCTCCCATAGCATTGCACTAAATTCCTGGGCCCCCTAGAATTTTTGGGCTTGCACAAATCTTGGCCCGGCCTTTTAAACTTTTAAATTGCCTTAAACAGGCAGGATTACTTTTAATATATATGTGTGTTATGGCGACAATTTTTATGCTTATATTTTGTTTTGTTAATCTTATGGTTATGTTGTTTTTTACTTTGTATGTTTTGTGATGTTACCTGGGAACCGCTCTGAGTCCACTCGGGGAGATGGAGCGGTATATAAATATATTATTATTATTATTATTATTATTATTATTATGGAAGTATTTTGCATAAACAGATTACTAGAAAATGCTGGTGCCGATTGCAGACTTTATTGCCTAAAGAGGGCAAACTGGCAGTGAAGCAGGACTGTCACTTTTGATGATGGTTCCCATCACAGGACAATGTGTCTTCCTGTGATTAACTGCTCCCTCCTAAAGATAGACAAAGCCCATCAATGACCGTCAATCCCACAATATTCCCGTCACCTGTCTTTTCCAGTGGGGCCGTTCCACTTCTGTGCCAGCATCCCAGCACTGAACTGATATCAGAAAACAGGAGTCTCGCCCCCTCCCTCTCCACTCTTCCACCTCCTTTCCCCCAGTTGTTTTATTTATTTGTTTACTAATGTGTATACATATCTGGCAGGGCCCCCAGTGATGCAGTGTGTTGAAGTGCTGAGCTGCTGAACTTGTTGACCAAAAGGTCGCAGGTTCGAATTCGGGGAGTGGCATGAGCTCCCACTGTTAGCCCCAGCTTCGGCCAATCTAGCAGTTCGAAAACATGCAAATGTGAGTATTTATCTCAAGAATTCAAGGACTACATGTTGCTTAAGTTGCACTGACCAACCATCTTTGCAGGGTTCCATACTTCACACTTTTAACAACACAACCATTCAATGCTAAGGCTTCCCGTCAAAATGGAACTGTAGAGGAGAGTCTACTGAACAAGTCAGTACCTGCTGCATACCAGTACTGCCATCTGTTGAGGTACGAAGGTGGAGGCATTACTTTTCATTCAACCCTCATATATGTGGTGGTGAAAGCTCCTTCCTTGGATGCTTTTAAACAGAAGCTGGATGGCCATCTATCGGGGGTACTTACCAGGTGTGGGCTCTGTGTGCATTGGATCTGGAAATCACATCACGCATCACTCCAGGTGCCCGAAAAACTGAGTGTGCACCCACCTTTTCCCTCCCAATTTACCCCTAAAAATAAAAAAAACTTACCTGGCCACCAGGACAGCATGAGGAGGAATGTTACAGTGGCCAGGTAAGTATTATCTTATTTTTAGGGGTAAATTTGGGGGGCTTCAGGGTGGCTGCATGCCATCCCAATTGTCATTCCCGCCTCCCCTGGAAAGCCCAGGTTTTATGGGGGTGGGGTGGGGGTGGAAATCCGCTCCAAAGCAGGTTTTTTGCACCTACCTGGAAGCGCCCTCACTTCCTGTTGTCCCATCCGTCTTCTTACCTGTCATTTGTAAGTTGGATGTTTCTAACTCGGGGACTGCTTGTACATGGAAAAGCTTTCCCATCATTCAGTGGGGGAAGATGCTTTGGAACAAGGAAGGGCATCTGCCAGGCCTATATGGGACAAACTTTCTGGCCCTCAATAAAGGGACACCCTTACAATAACGGACACCTGGTAACCTCATCCATCTTCACTATGGTAAGCCAGTGAAAGCTGCACCAGTTGGATAACGGTCCAAAGCAACAGGATGTGGCAATTTTGCTGTCATCCCTGTTGACTTGAAGAGTCCAATGATGCGCTGGGACTTGGCCTGCTTCCAGAAAATGATGGGAAGCCAAAACAACGCAAAATGAAAGCATTGAGGCGCAGAGTCATAGCGAGTTCGTTCCCAAAAGGGAAAGTGACAGATGGCATATCAAGGGAGGTGATTTCCACGTAAAGATAATGCATTGCTAGGACTGCCTTTTATTATCTCCTGCCCCTTTCCAAAGTCTCGGGGGCAAGCGGCAGCATGTTTGTTTTCTTTTCAGAGGGAAAACTGTGAAATACAAAAACAAGGGTGTTGAAAAACTCACATGAAATGATCCTTTCCAATCCCATTGCCAATGAAAAGACAAACTTAATAGGTTTATATTGCTGGGGTGGGACACTTCTAGCATAAGTATTGCCCTGAATACACATTTTTAATGCTTAACCACTGCCTGCTCAAGGTTCTTTCCTACATGTCTATGTCTTTGTGACAAGATAATTACTACTTAATGTGGGACATGTATGCATTTGGACACTATATACCAGACACTTACCTTGCTTCACATCAATATAGTCAGGATTGCACATACTAGTGGCAAGTTTCAAAGATACCGAATGTAGATATTACTGTTTGGTTTACATAGAAGTGCATGACTTTCTAGGGCCTGTCTTCTATATAAATAAAAATGTAATGTTCGTTTGTGGGATTAACATAACTCAAAAAGCACTGGACGAATTGACATCAAATTTGGACACAATATACCTATCGAAATAATGAGTGAACAACACTCAGAAAAACACTGGAAAACATAGTGGAAAGAACTTAAAAACCCCAAAAAACAAAAACTACATTACAACGCATGCACAAAACCACATATATACAGAAACAAACATATACACACACACATATATACACACACAAAACACATAGACACAGACTGGGGCACAGCAATGTGTGGCAGAGGACGGCTAGTATATAAAAAATGTAATGTTTGTTTGTGGGACTAACATAACTCAAAAACCACTGGACGAATTGCTTCCAAATTTGGACACAAGACACCTACTAACCCAAGGAGTGACCATCACTAAAAAAAAAAAGAAAAAGATTTTGTCATTTGGGAGTTGTAGTTGCTGGGATTTATAGTTCACCTACAATCAAAGAGCATTCTGAACCCCACCAACAACAGATTTGGGGCAAACTTCCCGCACAGAACCCCCATGACCAACAGAAAATACTTAAGGCCACCGAGTCCAACTCCCTTCACCAGGGCAAGAAAACATAATCAAAGCCCTCCTGACAAAGAGCCATCCAGCCATAGATATAGATAGATTAGATATATATGATGCACACACACAGAAATAATAATAATAATAATAATAATAATAATAATAATAATAATAATAATCTTTATACCCTGCTACCATCTCCCAAGGGACTCAGTGCGGCTTACATGAGGCCGAGCCCATAATACAACAATACAAGCAATAACAACTACAATACGCAGCAAAATACAACTACTAATACAAAGCAATTAAAATAAATCTCATACACAAATAGCATAAACAATGAACAATAACACAAGACATTTAAAACTATGGCTGGGCCAAAGGCAGTTAAGTTAAAAAATAATGCTGGGCATGAACAAGATAGAGGAGGTTGGACGTTGGAGGAAACGTACAAGCAGACCTAAATCAGTATAAAGTGCTTTTAGAGGACATAATGCTAAGGGTTCGTTATTCTAAGAAGGCACACTGGAACAACCACGTTTTCAAGGTCCTCCTGAAGACTGCGAGGGTTTGGGCATGCCTGATGTCCTTAGGAAGTGAGGTCCAGAGTTGAGGGGCCACCACTGAGAAGGCCCTCTCTCTCGTCCCCACCAATTGCGTTTGCGATGCCGGTGGAAGCGCAAGTAGGGCCTCTCCAGATGATTGAAGAGATCATGTGGGTTTGTACACAGAAATGCGGTCATAATATCATAGATTTGAAAAGGACCCCTAAAGGACAATTATATGTTGCATATTCCAGAGTAGGCAACCCAGACAATCTCCACATAAACACTGACAAAGGAACAGCAAGAAATACTGTTTACCCACAAGCATAAAGAAATTACATATACAAACACTTTCTCATTACTTTTCCAGATCACCAGACTGGGCCACAGCAACACGTGGCAGGAGACGGCTAGTACAAAAATAAATGTGAAAATGATTGAAATTCTGCTATTAGGTATTGTATAGTCCCATGGTTTGTTATTCTTCCTTCCCTCTGTGTGTATAAATGTATAAACATACATAAAATTAGACTCCATGTATTTGGCAAGGCCAATGTTTTTTTCTTGTCCTGTCATAACGTGGCATGCACATTTGAAGGCATTAAATAAAAGACAATAAAAATAATTACAATAGGATCAAAAAGGGATGACAGATGGGAGCAGGAAGAGCTGGCATAGCAAACATGAGTCATTTGTGTCGACTGACTCAAACAAAGCATTGTAGGTGAGATTGAAGTGTTGTATCTGCTATGATTCATCCAGAATAGAGTCCTCAAGCTGTTTAAGCTGAGGACCCATTCACGGTCCCTCAGACTGTCGGGTTGGACTATAGTTTGAAAAAAGCATGAACAAATTCCTATGTACATTGAACATATCTGTAATGCAAATATATATATATATATATACACACACACACACACACATACTAGCCGTCCCCTGCCATGCGTTGCTGTGGCCCACATGGGGGTTCTGTGTGGGAGGTTTGGCCCAATTCTATCGTTGGTGGGGTTCAGAATGCTCTGTGATTGTAGGTGAACTATAAATCCCAGCAACTACAACTCCCAAATGTCAAGATTCTATTTTCCCCAAACTCCACTATTGTTCACATTTGGGCATATTGAGTATTCGTGTAGAGTTTGGTCCAGATCCATCATTGTTTGAGTCCAGAGTGATCTCTGGATGTAGGTGAACTACAACTCCAAAACCAAACGACACTGCCCACCAAACCCTTCCAGTATTTTCTGTTGGTCATGGGAGAACTCTGTGTCAAGTTGGGTTCAATTCCATTGTTGGTGGGGTTCAGAGTGCTCTTTGATTGTAGGTGAACTATAAATCCCAGTAACTTGTTGTTGTTGTTCATTCGTTCAGTCGTCTCCGACTCTTCGTGACCTCATGGACCAGCCCACGCCAGAGCTCCCTGTCGGCCGTTACCACCCCCAGCTCCCTCAAGGTCAGTCCAGTCACTTCAAGGATGCCATCCATCCATCTTGCCTCCCAGTAACTACAACTCCCAAAAGACAAAATCAATTTTTGAGTGGAGGACATACATTGGGTTGTTAGGTGTCTTGTGTCCAAATTTGGTGTCAATTCGTCCAGTGGTTTTTGAATTCTGTTAATCCCACAAACGAACATTACATTTTTATTTATATAGATGAAAGAACAATACAATATTGAAAATGACAAACAATTTTTACCAACATAAACTTACCAGTATTTCAATGGGAAGTGTGGGCCTGCTTTTGACTGATGAGATAGTTAAGTTGCTTAGGATTGCTGTCGTTGTGTGCCTTCAAGCTTGATTCAGACTTAGGGCAACCTTATATATAGATTTAGGGTGAAGCCCAGGGAAATTATCTTGGGGACCCAGAATCTGGGATTTCAACATGTTCTAGACTTCCAAGTCCAATCTGTGACTAATTGATTGGAACTGATGGGAATTGGAGTCCAAAACATCTGGAGGGAACCAGAAGGTCACAATTTGGAGGACTTCAACTCCTGGAAGCCACCAGTCTGGACATTCTAGAAGTTGCACTGAAAATGACATACCTTTTCAAGGTAGGTTAAAATAAATAGAACTTAGTGAGCGGCCACTGAAATGCCCTTGTGCACACAATTTATTTTTTGAAAGCAAACAAAGGATGTTTGGAAGGAACCGATCTTTTTCCAAAACCATTCTCTGTCTCCACTTTTCCACATGCCCTCTGCATGAACTCAACATCTGTGGCACAGCTGATTTACACATGCCGCATGGCCTAATGCTACCCTAGCCAACTCATGCAAACTGCAAGGATAAACACAATCGTGTCAGTTGAGGACATTCCATCATATATATGAATGGTTCATTTAAAAGGTGTTGAAATTCTTATTCAAGTGAGGTCGAATTTAGACTAGGACCATGGGTAAAGAGGGCCCTGCCTGGTAGGCATTATGCGAACAGCCCAAATGTTTCAGATTAGAGAAGACGCTCAACAGAATGAAGACAGGCAACAGAGGCTTTACTTATGATCTGGACAGACAGGATGCATGCATGACTAGTAGGATCCGACTTTGTTGTTCATTCGTTCAGTCGTTTCCGACTCTTTGTGACCTCATGGACCAGTCCACGCCACAGCTCCCTGTCGGCCATCACCACCCCCAGCTCCTTCAAGGTCAATCCAGTCACTTCAAGGATACCATCATCCATCTTGCCCTTGGTTGGCCCCTCTTCCTTTTTCCTTCAATTTTCCCCAGCATAATTGTCTTCTCTAAGCTTTCCTTTCCTTTCTAATTACTGTTAGTCCTCGTAAGTCAGATGAAGTTTGTTAAATCCATACTTGCGACACAATATCCAACATGTAGGATGTCCTGCATCAAAAACTTAATAATCGAAACTTACCCAATAGTTTTTTGTTTGAATTTTGTAAACCTCAAAAGCCTCCCAAAGTCAGTTCCATTTTCAGCACAAGGAAGCAAAACAAAACCATAAGGATTGCCATTCCTCTTTAAATTAATGGCCTATTTCCATTAGGAAAGGGAAGTAGCAGGGAGAAAGCAGTTTGCTGGGAAAGAGACTGAGAAAGCACAGAATTCTGGGAAATGTAGTTTGGGAAGGCGAGGAGCCCAATGGCAGATAATTTTAAAAGCCCTGCCCTAAACTACATTTCATAGAATCATAGAGTTGGAAGAGACCACATGGGCCATCCAGTCCAACCCCTTGCCAAGAAGCAGGAAAAATTGCATTCAAAGCACCCCTGAAGCATTCAAAGCATTTCCCAGAATTCTGCTCAGGATGAGAAAGCCTCAATCAGGATAGGGGGGAGGTGTTTACTTCCTTAACAGCAGCCAGCCAGAGTTCCAATAAACTGTTGAATCTGCAAAAATGACTGATACTTCTAATAAGTACATCTCCGTGCTTTTCTGGGAAGAAATGCCTAAATGGAAGTTCTATTGGTTAATATGAGAAACACTCAATGAGACAACTGTTGTGTCTTTAAAAAATGTTTTTGTCAAAACTTTTTAAAATCCATAAAATCAGTAGATGTAGATGAATATTTCTGAGAATGATTCCTTGTTATCTTGTGTCATTGTATAGATAGCTTTTGTAGTTTTTTAAAAATAAAAATATTGTTTATAAAACTTTGCATATTCCCCAAAAAATTGTGGATAAGTGAAACGTTCTGAAACTTGATGGGCTAACAGTGGTAAATGTGCTCTACCATTGTAAGTTTCACCCCAGTTGCTGTAAAAATGAGGGAGAAAGGAGCCCCTGAAGTTTCACCACTGGCACAATTACTATAATGAAAAAGTAACAAAATTCCGGTACTCTCATTATAGTAGCAAAATTTTAAGTAATGATACTTTAGAAACAAAACGCTGGCATCCCCTAATTTTGTAATGAGTTTTGAAACATTTTTTTTCATCAATTGCACAGGTCTAATGGCTAGTCCCGAAAATACAAGCATAAACATACAGAGAAATACATGATATCTTATACATTTCCGATTGCTATTCAGACTTCCCGCCCCCTTCCCTGGTTGGCCAGAAAGGAGGCTGGGTAGGATCCATGCCAGGATTGGTTGACAGGGGAGAAGGGCAGCTTTGAAGGACCGGTCAGCTGCAGAACTGCCCCCCTGGGAGGGCACAGTCTGGGAAACACAGAGTAAGGATATGTTGATGGCTTTTGATGGGCTCAAGTGTCCAGTTCCATGGCAAACAAAGGTAGGAGCTTCAGAAAACAAAGGTGTTAGAGATGTCGATTTTGGGTACTCAAATACTTGGCTGTCAACAAAAGAGGTACATTATAAGCCCCTGTTTTTGTAGGCAGACAAACAGCTAGACAGATAGATTTGGGTTTAGCAGGAGATCACCTATCTTTGCATATACAGTAGAGTTTCGCTTATCCAACTTTGCTCATCCAATGTTCTGTATTATCCAACGCTGTCTGCCTTCCATCCGGATCCACAGCAGTTTCAATACATTGTGATGTTTTGGTACTAAATTTGTACATACAGTAATCACCACATAACATTACCGTGTATTGAACTGCTTTCTCTTGCCGATTTGTTGTAAAACATGATGTTTTGGTGCCTCATTTGTAAAATCATGACGCAATTTGACATTTAATAGGCTTTTCCTTAACCCCTCCTTATTATCCAACATTTTCACTTATCCAGCGTTCTGCTGGCCCTTTTATCTTGGATAAGTGAGACTCTACTGTATATAAACACTGGGTCTGGCAATTGCTTTAGCTTTAAAAAAGGCCCACCCTTCCTACCCAGGAAATCTCTCTGCCAAGAGGCGAATATCTCTGGGAGCCCTTCCAGACAGGCCCTATACCCTAAGATCTGATCCCAGGTTTTCTGTTTATAATAATAATAATAATAATAACAACAACAACAACAATTTATTTGTACCCCACTACCATCTCCCCATGGGACTCTGTGCGGCTTACATGAGGCCGAGCCCAAACACAACAATACGAGCAATAATAACAACAATACAAGCATTTAAAATAAAAACATAGACAATAAAATATACAACATTATCAATAAGCAATTAAAAACAGTGGGAAGGCCAAATGTAGAGTTAAAATCGGAAATAATGCTGGGACATGGATGAAAAGGTGATACTGGGGTTTGTGGAAGGGCATACGAGCAGACCTAAAAAAATGTAAAGTGCTTTGGAGGACAAAGTGCTATGGGATCATTATTCTGGGAAGGCACACTGGAACAACCACGTCTTCAAGCTCCTCCTAAAGACTGCCAGAGTTGGGGCCTGTCTGATGTCTTTAGGGAGTGCGTTCCAGAGTCGAGGGGCCAACACCGAAAAGGCCCTCTCTCTCGTCCCCACCAACCGCACCAACGATGCTGGTGGGATCGAGAGCAGGGCCTCTCCGAATGATCGAAGGGATCGTGTGGGCTCATATACAGAGATGCGGTCACACAGGTAGGCGGGTCCCAAAACGTTCAGGGCTTTGTAGGTAAGGCCCTGCACCTTGAATTGGGTCCAGTAGGTTTTTTCAATGTTCAATGACAGGCCGAGCTTCTCGTATGCTTCTGCGAAGGTGTTTAGAGTGGCTTGTATTTATTATTTTATTTATTTATTTATTTATTTATTTACTTTATTTATATACCGCTTTTCTCAGCCCTCAGGCGACTCAAAGCGGTGAACAACATCGATACAAAACATCACGAGACAAGTATAGGGCAATTAAAAACAATTGTAACATAAATAATTAAACATCCGTATAACAATCATTAGCGCCTCAACAGTAAAATCAGAATCCAGTCTCATCATCCATTATTCCGTATTCCTATGTTCAATTACACTGTTTAATCAAATGCTTGTTCGAACAGCCAGGTCTTCACTTTCCTCCGAAACGCCAGCAGGGAGGGGGCCAATCTGATATCTGCAGGCAGGGCGTTCCACAGCCGAGGGGCCACCACTGAGAAGGCCCTGTCTCTCGTCCCCGCCAAGCATGCCTGTGATGCAGGCGGGACCGAGAGCAGGGCCCCCCCCAGATGACCCTAGTGTCCTAGTCGGTTCATAGGAGGAGATGCGTTCAGAGAGGTAAGTAGGGCCAGAACCGTTTAGGGCTTTATAGGCTTTATATTATATTAAACTGGAAAATAGAGGGAGAAAATGTGGAGGCCGTGACAGACTTTGTATTTCTAGGTGCAAAGATTACTGCAGATGCAGACTGTGGCCAGGAAATCAGAAGACGCTTACTTCTTGGGAGGAGAGCAATGTCCAATCTCGATAAAATAGTAAAGAGCAGAGACATCACACTGGGAACAAAGATCCGCCTAGTCAAAGCCATGGTATTCCCTGTAGTAACCTACGGATGTGAGAGCTGGACCTTAGGGAAGGCTGAGCGAAGGAAGATCGATGCTTTTGAGCTGTGGTGTTGGAGGAAAGTTCTGAGAGTGCCTTGGACTGCGAGAAGATCCAACCAGTCCATCCTCCAGGAAATAAAGCCCGACTGCTCTTTGGAGGGAAGGATACTAGAGACAAAGTTGAAGTACTTTGGCCACATCATGAGGAGACAGCAAAGCCTAGAGAAGACAATTATGCTGGGGAAAGTGGAAGGCAAAAGGAAGAGGGGCCGACCAAGGGCAAGATGGATGGATGGCATCCTTGAAGTGACTGGACTGACCTTGAAGGAGCTGGGGGTGGTGACGGCCGACAGGGAGCTCTGGCGTGGGCTGGTCCATGAGGTCACGAAGAGTCGGAGACGACTGAACGAATGAACAACAGGTTTTTTCAATGTTCAATGACAGGCCGAGCTTCTCGTATGCTTCTGCGAAGGTGTTTAGAGTGGCTTGTAGATCTTCTTCTGAATGCGCACAGACAACGTTGTCATCAGCATACTGGAGTTCATATAGTATGGTAGGAACTGTAGTTAAAGGGAGGGGTTCTTAAAATGCTCAGCCGGAGAGGCCCTGGTGCTCACTGAACTACAAGTCACAGAAAACTTGAGGAAGGAGGCAGCCACAGGATTTAAGGTGGATAGACAGATGCAGCCCTCAGCATAGGGAATGACCAAACATCCTTGCAATACCGGAAGTAACACTCCAGCCAAGACCTGAAAGGGCAGCTCCCTTCCTTCCTGTAAACAGCCAGCTCTGCCCCTTTAAGGAGAAAGCGGCGCGCGGACTCCAGGGGTGGGCGGGGCTTCCCCAGAGCCAGCCCCTTTCCCTTCCGCGTGGAAGGCGCGAACCCGGAAGGAGGCGATGGCGGCGCGCGGATCGGCCCTGGCCTTGTATCCAAAGAGAAGGCGGGGCCAGTCTCAGGGGGTCAATGGCAGCAAAGCTGGGGAGGGGGGGCGGAGG
Source organism: Anolis sagrei ordinatus (assembly GCF_025583915.1). Classification (NCBI taxonomy): domain Eukaryota; kingdom Metazoa; phylum Chordata; class Lepidosauria; order Squamata; family Anolidae; genus Anolis; species Anolis sagrei. Next base: position 133,808,130 of record NW_026845477.1, on the reverse strand, counting down.
GGGGGGGGGGAAACAAACTCCTGTGCTTAACTCTAGGACAAATGAAGCTTGCCATAGAGTCCTGGGAGTTGCAGTTCGGTGAAGGAAGCTCCATCCCTCTTTGGCCTTGTGAAATGGGAAGCTTCCCTCCAGAAGCTACTTCATCTCAGTTCAACAATATGGTAGCCCTACTGTTGAACTGACATCTGGAAGAGTTAAAGCAGGGGTAACATAGCCTTCTATGGCTGGATTGAAACTCCCTTTATCCCTCATCATTGTTGGTGTTGCTTAGGATTAATGGGGTTACATCTAGACTGTCAGATCTTCCTCACTTCTGAAGTAGTCTCTTTCTAGGTGCATCTACACTAGGATGAATGCAATTTAGATTGGACTACTGTAATGCGCTCTACGTGGGGCTGCCCTTGAAAACGGCTCGGAAATTTCAACTGGTCCAACGGGTGGTGGCCAGGATGTTAACTGGTGCTCCCTACAGAGAGAGGTCAACCCTCCTGTTTAAGGAGCTCCATTGGCTGCCGTTTATCTTCCGAGCCCAATTCAAGGTGCAGGTGCTTACCTACAAAGCCCTGAACAGTTTGGGACCTGCCTACCTGCGTGACCGTATCTCTGTGTATGAACTCACGCGTTCTCTTCGTTCATCCAGAGAGGCCCTGCTCACGATTCCACCTGCGTTGCAGGCGTGTCTGGTGGGAACGCGAGACAGGGCCTGATTGTAGGTGAACTATACATCCCAGTAACTACAACTCGCATATGTCGAGGTCTATTTTCCCCCAAGAGCACTTCAAGAGCGCCCCTGGGCAAATGCTTACTTTGTGTAATGGGTTGAGCCGCCCCTGACCATACTTGGCATGAATATTCAGTGTGCCCATATATGAACACAGATGGAGTTTGGGGGAAATAGACCTTGACATTTGGGATTTGTAGTTACTGGGATTTATAATTCACCTACAATCAAAGAGCATTCTGAACCCCACCAACGACAGAATTGGGGCAAACTTCCCACACAGAACCCCCCCCCCCCATGCCCACCAGAAAATACTTAAGGCCATCCAGTCCAACACCCTTCACCAGGGCAAGAAAATGTCAACAAAACCCTCCTGACAAAGAGCCATCCAGTCATAGATATAGAGAGATATATATGATTCACACACACACACACACACACACACAGATATAGTATCATAGACTTGAAAGGGACCCCTAAAGAAGGACAATTATATGTTGCATGTTCCAGAGTAAGCAAATCAGACAATCTCTATGTCAACACTGACAAAGAAACAACAAGAAATACTGTTTAGCCACAAGCATAAAGAAATTGCTTATACTGTATTAGAAACCAACACTTTCTCATTACTTTATTTTCCAGATCACCAGACTGGGCCACAGCAACGCGTGGCAGGGGACAGCTAGTAATAGTAATAATAATAATAATGATAATAATAATACTTTTTTTATACCCCACCACCCTCTCCCAAAGGGGACTCGGGGCAGCTTACATGAGGCCAAGGCCAGCAATACAACAATGCAAATATACTACATAAAAGTACAACAATAACATATAAGAAAATAAGGTTAAATACAAGGAACAATATAAATAAACACATCAGAACAACATAAAATCACAATATTTGATCACAATGAGCAGGGCCGGTTGCAGAGCTTAAAAGTTTAAAAACACTGGGTGAGAAAGCAATGTAATGTATCTGGACAGTTAGTGGGATCAAACTGCATTAATTCTACAGTGTAGATGAACTTTCAAGATTACATTATAAAAGGAATAGAGAGAGACCCTTTAAAAAAACCCACAGTCCCCCTTTCCCAACTCCTTTCAGGCGAAGCTGTATCATCCCTTGTCTCCCATTAACAAAAGAGTGGATTCCAGAAGCTGGCACAAAAGGTGGGATGCCCATGGGTCCCTCTACCTTATAATTTGATTTTCAGGTTTCCCCATCCATAGGAAAGAAATGGGATTCTAATCCACATCAGTCATAATGAATGTGACGCCTGGGACTAGAAGCTCTCCCGACTTAATTAAAGCAACAGCAGGAGTCTTAACGTTTGCAAGAAAGGTAGATTATAGGAAATGTTTTTCTGTGCTCTTTGTTATGTTTGACGTTCCTTATGGCTGCCTCTGGCATTAGTGAGCTGAGCATCCCTTTCCCGTCGTCGTCATTGGCACGGATTGCCCTGGGCTCCTTGGCCCCAGACCCTGAGCCTCGCAAAGGAGGGATCAGCAAGGAACTCAGTGTGACAGAAGATACCTTGCACGTGTGAGTATCCTTCGTTCTTGTTGCTGGGTGCCTTTAGATTGTTTGTGACTTGTGGAGGCCTGAAGGCAAACCTAACACACTGTCTCCCGAAGCTAAGAGTATGTGACATGCTCAAGGAGTCACCCGATAGGTTTCCATAGCCAAGCAAGGAATTGATCCCTGATCACCAGAGTCATAGTCCAGTGCTCAAAGCACCATGCCATGCCGACTGTAGCATCATCTGTATGTCTCATGAAACATAAAGAGCTGGCTATTACGATGGAGAGGTATATAGTAGTTCAAAGGGAGACAAATGGGTTTGAAGCCCAAGTGAAGCATCCCCTCATTTTTAATTTTGCCTGTGCTATTCTAATAAGATAATATAATATAATCTATATAAATAAACATGTAATGTTCGTTTGAGGGATTAACAGAACTCAAAAACCACTGGACAAATTAACACCAAATTTGGACACAATACACCTAACAACCCAATTTATGTCCTTCACTCAAAAAAATTGATTTTGTCATTTGGGAGTTGTAGTTGCTGGGATTTATAGTTCACCTACAATCAAAGAGCATTCTGAATTCCACCATTTATGGCATTGAACCAAACTTGGCGTACAGGACTCCCATGACCGACAGAAAACACTTGAAGGGTTTGGTGGGCATTGACCTTGAGTTTGGGTGTTGTAGTTCACCTACATCCAGAGAGCACTGTGGACTCAAATAATGATGGATCTGGACCAAACTTGGCATGAATATTTAATATGCCCAAATATGAACACAGATGGAGTTTGGGGGAAATAGACCTTGACATTTGGGAGTTGTAGTTACTGGGATTTATAGTTCACCTACAAAGAGCATTATGAACATCACCAATGACAGAGTTGGGGCAAACTTCCCACACAGAACCCCCATGAGCAGTAGAAAATACTTAAGGCCATCCAGTCCAACTCCCTTCACCAGGGAAAGAAAACGTAATCAAAGCCCTCCTGACAAAGAGCCATCCAGCCATAGATATAGATAGATATATATGATTCACACACACACAGATAAAGTATTATAGATTTGAAAGGGACTCCTAAAGATGGACAATTATAACAAGACAGGCAGCCTTCGATACCTTTGACCACGGTATCCTTCTGGGACGCCTTGTGGGTATGGGACTTGGAGGTACTGTTTTGTAGTGGCTCTAGTCCTTCTTGGGGGTTGTTCCTAGAAGGTGTTGTAGGGGGACACCTGCTCAGCCCTGCACAAACCTACAAAACCTATCTTGTTCATAACTTCAAGACTGCCTGTATATGAAAATATTCCAAAATTCTAAACCTCAAATGCATCCGGTCTCAAACATTTCAAATACGGGATGCTCAGTCTGTACTTCTGCCGACAGAATGATCCTGAGGGAAAGTCCATTTTGTCTCCTAGCCCTCAGCTTCCCTTGCTAAACCTGCAGGTATTTATTTATTTATTGAATTTATATACCGCTTTTCTGACCCCTGGGGGGACTCAAAGCGGTTCACATCAAATAAATAGCAAATATTCAGTGCCTCTCATACAATAAAGTCAGTATATCACACATCTAAAACAATAATTTTATTTATTTATTTATTTATTTATTTATTTCCTATATTTATACCCCGCTCTTCTCCCTTCGAAGGGAGGAGAATTTAGTAACTATAAATTAAACCATTGAAAACTAGGTTTGTTCTTAGGTTGAATTTGTATGTAAGTCGGAACAGGTACATTTTAACGTGTAACTCTCTCTATACACACACACACACACCCCTTTGGATAGCATAAGGAAGGGTGAACACCCCCGTGGTGTTTCTTTTGCTGTCTGCCCCTGTTCAGATGCAGGCTGTAGGTCACACTTTCATTCTTGCCTTGAAATATTGGGACTACATCAACAGTTATGTATGTATATTCCACTTTTTTTTCGTGTCAGGAGCGACTTGAGAAACTGCAAGTCGCTTCTGGTGTGAGAGAATTGGCCGTCTGCAAGGATGTTGCCCAGGGAATGCCCAGATGTTTTTTTTGATGTTTTTACCATCCTTGTGGAAGGCTTCTCTCATGTCCCCACATGGAGCTGGAGCTGACAGAGGGAGCTCATCTGCGTTCTTCCCGGTTTGGATTCGATTTGGCAACCTTCAGGTCAGCAACCCAATCTTCAAGTCATCGGTCCTGCCGACACAAGGGTTTAACCCACTGCATCACTGGGAACTGCACAATTAAGACTCATGCGCCGACTGCAACCATACCTCGGGAAGGCGGATCTGGCCAGGGTGATCCATGCCTTAGTCACCTCCAGATTGGACTACTGCAGTGCACTCTACGTGGGGCTACTCTTGAAAACGGCCTGGAAATTTCCATTGGTTCAACGAGCGGCGGCTAGGTTGTTAACTGGTGCTCCTTATAGGGAGCGGTCAACCCTCCTGTTTAAGGAGCTCCGTTGGCTGCCATTCATTTTCCGGTCCCAATTCAAGGTGCAAGTTCTTACCTACAAAGCCCTAAATGGTTTGGGACCCGCCTACCTGCATGACCGCATCTCTGTGTACAAACCCACACAATCTCTTCGATCATCTGGAGAGGCCCTGCTCGCGCTCCCACCACCATCGCAAGCGCGATTGGTGGGGACGAGTGAGAGAGCCTTCTCGGTGGTGGCCCCTCGACTCTGGAATTCACTCCCCAAGGACATTAGGCATGCCCCAACTCTGGCAGTCTTTAGGAGGAGCCTGAAAACGTGGTTGTTTCAGTGTGCTTTCCCAGAATAAGGAAACTCCCAGTAATATGTCCCTAAATGCACTTTATTAGTGATCTAGGATTGTCTGCACATTTCATCCCTCTCCAAAACTTCTATCCTAGTTATACGTCACCTGGTCATGCCCAGCATTATTTTTTAAAATTTTAATTATTACATTTGGCCCAGTCATAGGTTTTTAAACGTTGTCGTGTTATTGTTAATGTTTATTGCTTATTTTTTGCTTATGAGTTTATTTATTGTTTTGTATTACTGTTGCTATTGTTTTATTGTTGTATTGTGGGCTCGGCCTCATGTAAGCTGCCCCGAGTCCCTTGGGGAGATGGTAGCGGGGTACAAATAAAGTTTTATTATTATTATTATTAAGTTGGTAGTTTTACTGTAGTTGGGGTTGTACTGTAGTTGGGGGTTGTACAGTAGAATTCACTTCCTGTCTCTTTCTGCTCTTTCTCATCTTATTGCAGATGCTGGAGAGCAGATGAAGCCCGGATCTTGCGTGTTTCTGTCAACTCCTTTCTGGAGCATCTCTCTTTGGTGGTGGAGACCATGGATCTGTTTGGACCTCCTGTGGCTTGAGAAGAACTTGACCTCAACAACAGACTTGGTCCGAGCATATGAATGGCCATTGTCAATAAGGTACTAGACAATCCTTCCATAGAGCAAAGATGTTGGACTTCTAGGGATACTGGTAGACAATTGGGCATCAAAAGTCAAGCTGGGATTACTTTGGTATAAAATTGAGGTGGAAGCAGTGGCCTATTATTTTTTCAGATTGTGTCTCCCATAATCCCTCACCTTTGTGCTATTTGTGGGAGCTGTGATTCAAAAAAGGTCTGGAACTCACAGGTGTATAGAGAGTATAAGAGAGATATGTCAAATCTGTATTTCTCATATATTGCCCAATGCACTTGTGTCAACTGATTAAAGACGTTTGAGCCACGCGTCCGTATTGATTATCCATTATATGTACATAAGCAAAGTTGTAATAAAAGTGCCCTTTCCAGCTTCTGAATGAAGATGATGAGGTCACAAAGTGTGAGAGAATTCTGATGCTCATTGTTTAGGGAAAGGGAAGCCATCTGTTTGTCTGGAAATAGAAACAGGAAAAGCATCAATTCTTTTCATCAAATTTGTCAAGCAGGCAGTGCTGTGAGGCCTGTGAGTTTATGACTGGTGACTTTTTAAGTAAGTGGAGTTGACAGATCTATGATTCTCTTCTTCCGTGCAGCTGCTTTTATGGGTCTGGTTTGCAATGTGCATGAAAAAAGAAACCCAATCAAATTTCCAGATCTAAGCAGCAAACGTATTGCAAGATCCAGGCCTGGTTTAAAATGCATTGAGCATATTCATTCTGTCCTTCCCATT
>NW_026845477.1:133741321-133794973 GCF_025583915.1 Anolis sagrei ordinatus | reverse complement strand
AGAAGCCCTATGACTAACAGAAAATACAGTGTTTTCTGATGGTCACTGGTGACTCCTCTGACACCCCCTCGCGACCCCCCCAGGGGTCCCGACCCTCAGGTTGAGAAACACTGGTCTAGTCAAATCTGAATCTGGAAGGTGGTGCTCATCTCTATTGCTAAGCCGTAGACGCCTCCAAAGTCATGTGGCCAGCATGACTGCATGGAGTGCCGTTACCTTCCCGCCGAAGTGGTACCTCTTGATCTACTCACATTAGCATGTTTTTGAACTGCTAAGTTGGCAGAAGCTGGGGCTAACAACAGGAGCTCATCCCATCCTGCGGATTTGAACTGCCAATCTTCCGGTTAGCAAATTCTTTAACTTAGTAATTTAACCCACTGCACCACTGAGGTTCCTAGTCTTGGTAGTTGTTGTTTATTCGTTCAGTTCTCCGACTCTTTGTGACCTCATGGACAGCCCACGCCAGAGCTCCCTGTCGGCTGTCACCACCCCCAGCTCCTTCAAGGTCAAGCCAGTCACTTCAAGGATGCCATCCATCTATCTTGCCCTTGGTCAGCCCCTCTTCCTTTTACCTTCCACTTTCCCCAGCATAATTGTCTTCTCTAAGCTTTCCTTTCTTCTCATGATGTGGCCAAAGTACTTCATCTTTGCCTCTACTATCCTTCCCTCCAATGAGCAGTCAGGCTTTATTTCCTGAAGTATGCACTGGATGGATCTTCTGGCAGCCCAAGGCACTCTCAGAACTTTCCTCCAGCACCACAGTTCAAAAGCATCTATCTTCCTTCGCTCAGCCTTCCTTATGGTCCAGCTCTCACATCCGTAGGTGACTATGGAGAATACCATTGCATTTACTATGCGGATCTTGGTTGCCAGTGTGATGTCTCTACTCTTCACTATTTTATCGAGATTGGACATTGCTCTCCTCCCATAAAGGAAGCGTCTCCTGATTTCCTGGCTGCGGTCTGCGTCTACAGTAATCTTTGCACCTAGAAATACAAAGTCTGTCACTGCCTCCATGTTTTCTCCCTCTATTTCCCAGTTGTCAATCATTCTTGTTGCCATATTTTTGGGGGTTTTTTTATGTTTAACTGCAACCCAGCTTTTGCGCATTCTTCTTTCACCTTGATTAGAAGGCTCCTCAGCTCCTCCTCGCTTTCGGCCTTCAAAGTGCTATCATCTGCATATCTAAGCTTGTTAATGTTTCTTCCATCAATTTTCACCCCAGCCTTGCATTCATGAAGGCCCACACATTGCATGATGTGTTCTGCATACAAGTTGAATAGGTTGGGTGAGAGTATACAACCCTGCCGTACGCCTTTCGCAATCTTGGACAAGTCTCTTGTTCCATGGTCAGTTCTTATTGTTGCTACTTGGTCATTGGTAGTCTTGGTAGTAATGCACTATTATTTATTCCAAAGTCACATATGCACAGTTCCACAAGCCACCATCAACTAGATACAACTATTGATATTGTGTCACCCAGCACACAGGAGCCCCTGGTGGCGCAGTAGGTTAAACCCCTGTGCCGGCAAGACTGAAGACCAACAGGTCGCAGGTTCGAATCCGGGGAGAGGCAGATGAGCTCCCTCTGTCAGCTCCAGCTCCCCAAGCGGGGACATGAGAGAAGCCTCCCACAAGGATGATAAAAACATCAAATAATCTGGGCATCCCCTGGGCAACGTCCTTGCAGACGGCCAATTCTCTCACACCAGAAGCAACTTGCAGTTTCTCAAGTCACTCCTGACACGACAAAAAAATAAATAAATACCCAGCACACACAGACAAAGAGACACAGTGCAGCATGGTCTTGTTTATGGCACTAACTGTATGTTGGCCTCTGGATTTTGATTTGAGGAAGGGGAAGTATTTGTGGCTTTGCTTCAGGCAGCAAAATGACTTGCCTAGAGAGTATTTGTTGTCTTCAGCTCCCTCTTGAGCCTGGCTTGTCACTTGCCAGGCAAGGCACCAAGACCTCCAGTGACCCATCCCATGAGATTTTTTTCAAAGCCTGTAAACCTCTCTCTGTGGTCGGGGGTCATATAACCTTTTAAGTCCCCCTTAAAGATTGCTAGCATCTGGGATGACATAAGCCCTGTCCATCAGAAATGAAAGGCATGACGCCATTCTGCTGGGAAGAAAGGAAGGAAGAAAAATCGGTTGTCCTGGGCGGCCTAGCACTGTCACTCAACAGATTGCTCTCCCTCAATCCGGATTCCCAGCCGGGGAGGGGGGGAAAAAAACCCACAACACTTTCGTTTATGCCTAAAAAGGTTTTCTGCCGAGATCTCCAAATTCCAGCCGTGTGAATCATCCCACGCCAGGTCTCCCAGCGGTGCCAATTATAGACTCCCCCTCTACGCTCCCTCCCAGCTCTTGTCTTCTTTTCTCCATTGAGGTTTTCCCCATTTCCTCCCCAACCCCTTCTCTATTCCTTTTGATTCTGGGGCTGTTCAACAAATGAGGGCAAAGCATCATCCTCATTCTCATTAGCTGTGCATCTGTTTTGCCTTTTTGTGAATTCTCCATCCAGAGCAAGGGAGGAGGAGTGGGGAAGATGTCTCTTGGGTCCTTTTCGCCCCCTTCTTGGAAAGGGTGAAGATCCAGGAAAGGCTTCAGCACTGAGGCTGGCTTCCAAGATCTTCTTGACTATATATGGGGCGTTTGGGGGAGAGGGGAGGGGAAGGTTGCAAGATGCTGTTTCTTCGGCAACAGATGAAAGGGTGTGTTGCAGCACATGGCTCGCATGATGACATGACTAGTGGCCACCAGATGGCGGCCTTCTCTACCTTATAGAATTGATGCGCTCTCATAGATGTGTGTGTCTTGAAATATGTCTGTATATATGTATTTTCCATACCTTGGCTCGAACATTAATCAGAGTGGAGACTGTAGTCAAGACATCAGAAAAAGAGCGATGAATGAACCAAACAAGATCTTGCAGATTAAGACAATGTTATGATAATCTATGTCATCGTATTCTCTATTTCTAATAATCTATATAAATAAAAATGTAATGTTCGTTTGTGATACCATCAGAACTCAAACACCACTGGGGGAATTGGCACCAAATTTGGACACAATACACCTAACAACCCAATGTATGTTCTCCACTCAAACCCCCCCCCCAAAACACTTCCCCCTCCCTTCCCCCACCCCCCTTAGAAAGATGTTTAACTGTAACCTCAGGGAGGGAGGGGGAGGGAAGGAGTGCACGTGCATGCCCAGCAGGCTCCCATGGAAGCTTCAAGAGCTGGAGGAAAAGCCCTCATCCCCACAGGCCTGCTACCCTATCACTATCCTTTACATCAGGGGTCCTTAAACTATGGGGTGTGGAGAAGGGTGAGTCCCCCTCCCCCCCCCAAGTCGTGCTTCACCAGGCCAGCACACCTCTCAGCATCATAGAAGCAGTTAAGGCCCCCGCCAGAGGCAGCCCTAGGTAATTTTCAACGGTAAGCAAACAGTATTTTGGTGCCCCCCCCCCAACCAATCACAGATAAATATTTTCTGTTCGTCGTGGGAGTTCTGTGTGCCATATTTGGTTCAATTCCATCATTGGTGGAGTTCAGAATGCTCTTTGATTGTAGGTGAACTATACATCCCAGTAACTACAACTCACAAATGTCAAGGTCTGTTTTCCCCCAAGAGCGTCTCAAGAGCGCCCCTGGGCAAAATAACTATATTGCAAATGCTTACTTTGCGTAATGGGTTGAGCCGCCCCTGCTTACAATAACACTACTGTCAAAAGTTAAATCTGTAAAAAGTTCGGTCCTGTGAAGGTTTTAAAGAACCTGTGATCCTTGCCTGCTTTTCCGGATGCCCGCCGGGAGGGACAAGATGCAGTCATTCCGGCCACATGATCTTGGAGACATCTACGGACAACCCTGGCTTAGAAATGGAGATGAGCACTACCCCCAGAGTCGGACACAACTAGACTTCATGTCAGGGAAACCTTTACCTTTACTTTACTATACAGTATACAAATTTATATATAGTTGAAGGAAGGGGAAGCCCATTTTCAAGAAATAACTGTAGACTCCCTCCCTATATGCCCATTTCTCTTCTTTGGAGTCTCCTTCCCGTTTGGGTTGAGTATAGCTCCTCTGCCGATGGCTAGCCCAACACTTACCATCCTCTCCCGGCATCAGGGGCAAACCTTTTCACCCATTCCATCTCCCCAGTTCTTCTAAGCAGCTGTTGACGCTCTCCTGTGCCTCTGGAGATCCATGAACCCCACTCTTCATTGAAAGAATGGGCTTTTCTGCCTGCAACCCCCTCCCTTTCTCCTGTTCTTCTTTTCATTTTTGAGGGAAAGAATCAATTACTTTGGCTTCACCCTGAGTGGCTCTTTATGGGTCTCTAGGGATGAGTAGAGCCCCTGGGCAGATGGTCTCGGGAAGGAAGGGGAAAGAGGTTCTGTTCCAGGCATCATCTGCCACCCATTTCCTCAGGCCAATGATTCAGGATATCTAATTTCTCTTCTTGAATGTTCAAAACCACATTTGAGTATTCCTTGCCTTAGAAAACCCTAAGAAGTCTGTGTGATCATCGTAAAATGACCAAGTGACTTGATGGCATATACAGATACATATGTTCTAACCCACCAAATTGCTCCCAGCTCACTGCACAGGAGAAACCAAGAGCTCCAATTGCAGGGATATGAAGGAACTTCAGGGGCACGGGAGGTCCATAAAGTGCATGCCTCCTTGCCACCCAAATGTACTCTTAGCTGTCACTTTTCATCATCTTGGGCTACTATCAGTTCTCTTTCTTCAGTGTCTACAGAATGAATGGTTTACCCCAAGGCAGAATTCTTGCACCAACCTTGTTTAATATCTTTACTTTTTTTTTTTTTTGGTCGTGTCAGGAGCAACTTGAGAAACTGCAAGTTGCTTCTGGTGTGAGAGAATTGGCCATCTGCAAGGACATTGCCCAGGGGATGCCCAGATGATTTGATGTTTTTATCATCCTTGTGGGAGGCTTCTCTCATGTCCCCGCATGAGGAGCTGGAGCTGATAGAGGGAGCTCATCCGCCTTTCCCCGGATTTGAACCTGCAACCTGTTGGTTTTCAGTCCTGCCGGCACAGGGGTTTTACCCACTGTGCCGCCGCCACCGTATCTTTACTAAGGATCAACCAGAACCACCACTCACAGAGAGCTTTATATATGCTGATGACCTTGGCCTAACAACACAAGCAAAAGATTTTGAAACAGTTGAAATCCAACTTAGTAATGCCTTGAAAGGCCTCTCCAGCTACTTCAAAGATAACCACCTGAAGCCTAACCCTGCCAAGTCACAAGTGTGTGCTTTCCACCTACGCAACCGTGAAGCCAACAGGAAATTGAAAGTCACCTGGGATGGATGGTCAAGAGCTTGAACACTGTTTCCATCCTAAATATCTCGGTGTCATCTTAGATCAAACACTAGCATATAGTAAACACTGCTTGAACACCAAGCACAAAGTAGCTGCACGCCATAACATAATAATAATAATAATAATAATAATAATAATAATAATAATAATAATACTTTATTTATACCCCGCCACCATCTCCCCAAGGGACTCGTAGTGGCTTAAATGAGGCCAAGCCCAACAACACATCAAAAACAACAAGCAGTAATAAAATAACAAGCAATAAACAAAATAAACAATACAATTAATATAACTCACAAGTAGACAATAAACACAAGAATTTAAAAACCTATGGCTGGGCCAAATGTAATAGTTAAAACTTTAAAAATAAATGCTGGACATGAACAGAGGATGTATCTATTTGGGGTTTTTTAAAAGGGTAACATCCTGCAGAAACGTACTGGCAGCACATGGGGTGCAGACCCAAAATTAGTAAGAACATCAGCCCTAGCCTTGTCTTACTCAACTGCCGAGTATGCTTGCCCTGTTTGGCACCTGAAGCAGGTGAACATAGCATTGAATGAAACATGCAGAATAATCACAGGATGTCTTAAACCTACACCTGTTGATAAACTCGACAAGCTAGCTGGCATTGACCACCCTGATGTGTGATGGGAAGTTGCTGCTAACTGGGATCGAAATAAGGTTGAACACTGTGAAACCACCCACTACATGGCTACCAGCCTCCTCCCAGTAGACTCACATCAAGGAAAAGCTTTATGAGAACTACCACTCCTCTTGGAGTTCCCCCAGCAACAGCAAATGTATCCCTCTGGACAGCTCGACCAGGAAACCCCAACTGGATGGCCTCCCACGAGGGTTTTCCTCCAGGGGCAAACCAAGAATGGGCAACCTGGAAGTCCCTGAACAGACTCAGAAGTCGAGTGGGCAGATCAAAAGACAACCTGGCAAAATGGCACTACCTAAAAGAATCCTACTGTGGAGCAGAACAGACAACTCCACATCTGTATGCTTGTCCACTATGCCCTGCCTCATGTACGGAGGAAGAATTGTTGGAGGCTACAGACAATGCCATTACTGTTGCCCGTTTTTGGTCAAAAGATATTTAGTCACCCGCACTCCTTCTATGTTTATTGGTTTTATACTAATTTATGCAATGCTTTTGATACAAAATAAATAAGTATCTACAGAAGCAAGAGGGCACAATGGAAGCCGCCTGGTCAAGACCTAAAGAACTAGGTTGTCAAGTGTGGTCCAGAAGGTCTTGTTTCTTTTGGGTGAGAAAATACTCAATAAGATATTAACATCCTCAATTCATACTTTGGCTCAGTGGCACCAGCAGGAGGCATTGAGGGCAGTCTGGTTATTTGCTGGGTTTACTGTTGTCGTTGTCATGATGCCTGGCTTCCACTTTGTGCTCCCTTTGCTCAACTAGATTTTTCTCCCTTCTCTCAAAGCAGGGGATTAAACCCAGGAGCCCTCCCCTTCTCTCTCCTTTTACCCCAACACACACACTTAATTGTGATCCGAGGATCAAGGCATCTAGGCTGCATCCTCCCTCCCGCTGCCGGAAGACAGAGTTGGCATAAAATGCCAGTGTCGTAGGCGATTAATGTGCTAAAAAAGCCCCCTGATCGTAATTAATCTTTATGAGGCTGCTCTGAACTTCTATCCGATTCGCATTATAATCTTCCCCTCCTTCTCTACCCAGAGGCAAGGAGGGGGCAATGTCGAGGTTGAAGATTTACGGGTAGAAGCTGGCTGGGTGGAGTACAACCGTCTGAGGTCTAGTTCTTCACTGGCTTTAAATTAGAGGCGAGAGTTAAACACCGCTCCATGTTCCCTGGTGACTGTCCCAGGAGGAAACTAAGGAAAGCAAGAGTGGGGTTTGCCCCACACACAATTTAATTGGCTGTGTACACCATCGGAGATGGACCTTTGCACACAAAGTGGTGGAAAGCAGCTGCAGATATTTTAAAATAGAGCTTGTTAACATACATTTAAAAGCTTTCTGCAGGTTGCAAGCAATCACATGCAGCAGAAGGCTGATCTGAAATCTGTCTATTTCGGTCGTTTGCCTATCTGTCATTTCCCTTTTTCAAAAATGGATCCCCAGTTATAGCCTGAAGCAATTCAGCTCTATTGTTTCAGGCTATTACTGCAGTCTGCTGCTTGTCACTACACATTATGCAAGCTGAGGGTGGGTTATGGGGCTATGTGGGGTAACCCTGCCTCCATCTACTGATGCGTCTTGTGGTGTTGCATTCAAGCACCTTGAGGGAGCCGTTTCCTCGCTATTCATACTTTTGATCCAATACAGCAGATCTTGGAATCTGCTGGGATTTGGTTTCAAGGATCTTCTTTGGATACCTAAGTCCATCGATGCTCATGCATACGACACCATAGGAGAATGTCACCCCTTATAAAAAAACTAGCTGTCCCTGTGTAAATTCTGTTTTTATATCTGTTCCAGGTATTTAGAATTGGTCTCCGTAGATAATGATGATTAAATATGCCCAGGGGCGGCTCGTCCATTACGCGAAGTAAGTGGTCGCAGAACACTTTTTTTTGCCAGGGGCGCAGAGGTGCCTCTGTAAATGCCCCTCGACTGCCACTTGAGGAGTGCCCCCTCAGCTCACAACAGCCCTAGCAGTCCGGGGGGAGCCTCGGCTTTCTTGCCTCGCTGCCGGGCGATCCTCTTCCCAAAGGGGCCGGGCCCTTGAGCCTCGCCTACCCCCTCTCATTCCTGCTCCACCCGGCCACCGGGTGCATGAGCAGAGCTGGCGCTCAATCGTTCTTCGTGTTCGATCCCTTCCCCATGACCAGCTCCCTTTCCCGATCCCCGGCGCTCCGCCTGCCTCCTCTCCTCTCCCCAATCCGCGAGTGGGCCAAGGGCCGGAACCGCCACGTCTGACCCACTTTGGGTCCGGAGGCGTGTCTGAAGACCCCAGCGTGCGCACCAAAAGTCGCCTCTTCTCCTGACTTTCTCTTCAGCCATTGGGACCAAGAGAGAGAGAGAGCCCCTCCGGCTGGAGGTATCTCCCACCTCCGCTCCCTCCTTTGTTTTTGCGCCTACCTTCAGGAAAGGTGGGCATCTCCACCTCTCTCTCTCTCTCTTGGTCCCAATGGCTGAGGAGAAAGTCAGGAGAAGAGGTGACTTTTGGTGCACACGCCGGGGTCTTCAGGCACGCCTCCGGACCCAAAGCGGGCCAGGCAAGGGAGCAAGTGCGGCAAGTGTAGTTACTGGGATGTATAGTTCACCTACAATCAAAGAGCATTCTGAACTCCACCAAAGATGGAATTGAACCAAATATGGCACACAGAACTCCCACGATGAACAGAAAATATATATCAATGATTGGTTGGGGGGGGGGGCGCCAAAATACTGTTTGCTTACCGTTGAAAATTACCTAGGGCCGCCTCTGAATATGCCTGTTGGTTTGGCCTTTTGTATGTCCAGATATGCATGCCATCCGAATGGAAGATTTAGGCCTTCTAAATCGAGTAATTCATTGTCTTCTAAAGTCGCCCATTCTTTAATCCAATCAAAACAGCATGCGTGAAAATAGAGTTGTAGATTTGGAAGAGAAAGGCCGCCTCTTGTTTTATCGTCATTAAGTATCTTCATTTTTACTCTTGTTTTTTTTCCAGCCCAAATAAACTTTGAAATGTCTTTTTGCCAAATTTTGAAGATTTTTTCATTGTTGATGATGGGTATGTTTTGGAACAAAAATAACATTTTTTGGTAATGTTGTCATTTTGATGGATGATATCCTCCCTAATAGGGAGAGTCCTCGTTTATTCCATTCCTCTAATTCTTTTCTTATCTCTCTCCAACCTTTACGTAGTTATTTTTAAATAATTCTGAATTCTTTGTTGTAATGTATATTCCTAAGTATTTGACTTTTTGTGCAATATTGAATTCTGTATTTTCTTTTAATTCAAAAAGCAATCAACAAAAACAATAAATACAATGCAATTGATATAAATCACATATAAACAATAACCAATAAGCAGTAACATACTGGATTTATGTTTTCTTGCCCTGGTGAAGAGAGTTGGACTGGATGGCCTTAAGTATTTTCTGTTGGTCAATGGGGTACAGTGTGGGGTTTAGAATGCTCTTTGATTGCAGGCGAACTATAAATCCCAGTATCTACAAATCCCAAATGTCAAGGTCTATTTCCCCCAAACTCCATTTGCATGCATATTTGGGCGTATGGAATACTCGTACCAAGTTTGGACCAGATCCATCATTGTTTGAGTCCACAGTGCTCTCTGGATGTAAGTGAACTACAACTCCCAAACTCAAGGTCAATGCCCACCAAACCCTTCTAGTGTTTTCTGTTGGTCATGGGAGTCCTGTGTGCCAAGTTTGGTTCAATTCCATCATTGGTGGAGTTCAGAATGCTCTTTGATTGTAGGTGAACTATAAATCTCAGCAACTACAACTCCCAAATGACAAAATCAATTTTTTGAGTGATGGTTGCTCCTTGGGTTAGTGTCCAAATTTGGTGTCAATTTGCCCAGTGGTTTTTGAGTTATGTTAATCCCACAAACGAAAATTACATTTTTATTTATATAGATTTACCATATTTATAACCCACCTTATGAGATACTAGCTGTCCCTCCTCTCCTTCCTTCCTTCTCCTCTCCTTCTCTTCTTCCTTCCTTCTCTCTCTTTCCTTCCTTCCCCTTTTTCTTTCTCTTCTGCTGTCTCTCTTTTCTTCCTTCTCTCTTTCTTCTTCCCTCCCTCTTTCTCTACATCTTCCCCTTCCTTCGCTCCCTCTTTCCTTCCTTCTTTCCCTTTTTTCTTTCCTTCTCTCCTTCCTTCTCTAACTTTCCTTCCTTCCCCCTTTTTCTTTCCCTCCCTCTTTCTCTCCTTTCTTCCTTCTCTACCTCTTTCCTTCCTTCCTTCTCTCTTTGCTTCCATGCTTCCTTCTCCCTTTCCTTCTTTCTTTCCCTCCCTCTTTCTTTCCTTTCTTTCTTTCTCCCCTTTCCTCCCTCTTTCTTCCCTTCCTCCTCCCTCCCTCCCCTTCCTTCTCTTTGTTTGTTTTTTTTTCCCCTTCCCTCCCTCTTTCTTCCCTTTTTTTCTGTATTGCCATTTATCTTTTCATCATTTAGCTTTTTGGGGCTTTTAAAGTCCCTTCTGCTGTGTTTTTCAGTGGTTTTTGAGTGGAGGACATACATTGGGTTTTTAGGTGACTTGTGTCCAAATTTGGTGTCAATCCACCCAGTGGTTTTTGAGTTCTGTTAATCCCACAAAGGAACATTACATTTTTATTTATATAGATTGGGATTCTTGCCAAGATTGATTGCTATTTTAAAAATCCAAAAAGCCAAAGTGTTGTTATTCTGAGGTAGGAGTATGTAGGGAGTACAGAGACCACAACTTTCAACCAAAATACAGCAAGGTTTGGTGGCGCTGCATATGCCCCAGTGCCTTAAGGCTATAGGTATTAGGTGGCAAGTAGAAACAAAGCCTAGAAGCACAGTATCATGATGCTACTCACATTTGGACTTGAGAGAATCCAGAAATCCTGGTCCTTGGCTTCCACTTCCTGCCTCATCTTTCTTTTGCTATAACTTCCAAGCAGGATTATTAACAGCCGCTTGCTGGGCTCTAACCGCTGCCCTCGAGCCTCTTCCCAGACAAGGAAGCAATTAACAATGTTAAAGGCTTTATTAATGCTGCAAGGTGAGGCCTAATGAAGCAGGGAAGTGCAGCAATGGCGTTTGCGGTTTGGTGCCAGCAGCAGCAGAACTGGAGGGTTAGCGGTAGGTTTTGGCTGCAAATCTTTAAGCCTTCTTACCACACAAGGTCATTCAGAGTGTGGGACAAGGAGTCATAATTTCTCTGTGACTTCTCGACAGTAAAACCAAAGCTTCTGTATTTTGGAGTCCATCAGAATAAACAAGATGAACATTGGGACAAGTGCGGCCAAGCGACGTCAGAGTGTGGTCAAGCTGGCAAAAGTGATAAATGAGGAAGATCACACAACCCAGGAGGGGTTTCACAATGGATTTACACGTGTACAAAGATGTTACAACCACACTTGCTGCTCCAGCCATATCCTTTTGCCCTTGTTTCTTTTCAATACATGCATAATGTTCTGTCACGCGCTGGGCCTGTAAAGAATTTCCTTTAGAACAGGACGTGCAACCTTTGCCCAGCGGGAAGCCAGGGGGCCCAAGGAGAAGTTCTCAGAGGTTTCCCACCACAATTGATCTTTAGATAGCTTGTGAAGTATAACAACGTCTTTTATTAATGAACAATCAAACAGAAACTTCTCTTGTCTTCAGAAAGTTAAACAAATGATTCCAGGCTTTTATGCAACTGGTGGCTTCCTAAACTTGCCCACGAAGGACAGGCAACTGTCTTCAATAACTTCTTCTTTACTTTAAAGGAAAATCCTCTTTTTAACTTTTCCCAGGCTGACTGTAATCTAACCCTTACTGATGTGGGTTCCACTACCAGGTCGAACTGCGTCTCGAAGCACCGAGTGGACCCACCAGTAAAGGCTTAGATGTTCTCCAGCTGGAATTCTTTGGTCTTTCAAACTGTTCACCCTCTGAAATTCCTCAAAGCTTTAGGACTGCTTCCCTGGAAATCTTTGGGTGCTCTTAAGACTGTTCTCCCCCAGAAGGTCTTAAGGGTGAAGCTTTTGGACAGAAGCTTGTACACATCCTGTACATTAGCTTTCCTTTCTGAGACAATCACCGAGAAGGCCCTGTCTCTTGTCCCCACCAATGTGACAGTGGCAGGACGGAGAGCAGTGCCTCCCTGGAGAATCTCAATCTCCATGATGGTTCATAGGGGGAGATGCTTTCAGACAGGTAAATTGGACCAAAATCGAAGCCTAAAGGAAGATTTGGAAACTTTTGTGCCTTTCTGCCACTTACCAGTGCAAAAAAATTAAAAGAGATTTTTAATATCAGAAAGCATATATATCAGCGCGTAGCATCCGGGGAAAGGCAGATGAGCTCCCTCTATCAACTCCACCTCCTCATGTGGGGACATGAGAGAAGCCTCCCACAAGGATGATAAAAACATCAAATCATCCGGGCATCCCCTGGGCAACGTCCTTGCAGAAGGCCAATTTTCTCACAAAAGGAAGCGACTTGCAGTTTCTCAAGTCACTCCTGACACGACAAAAAAACAAAACAAAAAACTGGACATTTAAAAAATGGAGACACTTGCCACCTAAAAATCTGTCCTCTTCCCTTTTCCTGAAACCAACCTCAATCTAGACTGGAGACTTGTAGCGAAACACAGCAAGAGATTGGATTTTCCTGAAAATTGCAGAACAAGAAGTGAGTTTTTGAATATCTCATGAAAGTGTCAGGATAATGACCTGACGTGGAGATGCTCACGATAATGTTTTTAAGGCTTGTACGGTTTTTAAAAATATTTTTAATATTTTAATGCTCTTATATTGTATGTTAAATGTTTTCATGCTATTTTATGGTTGTTTTTAACTGTTATAATTGTTGTGGCATTGAATTGTTGCCAACTGTGAACCGCCCTGAGTCGCCCGCGGGCTGAGAAAGGCGGTATATATATATATATAGAGAGAGAGAGAGCAAATAAATAAATAAATAAATAAATAAATAAAATTGCTTAAAAAAAATAAAATCAGTGAAAACAGACTCGTAGTCCAGTGCTCAAAGCACTACGCCATGCTGGCACCCAAATCATGGTGACCTCATTAATTTCATAGAGTTTTCCTAAGCAAGCAGTACTTAGAAATGCTTTTGCCATTTCCTTTCTCTAAAATATAGCATCCAGCAACAGTATTCCTTGGCAGACCTCCACTGAAGTACTAACATGCCCTGACCCTGCTTAGCTTCCAAGATCAGATGGCATCGGGTACCTTCAGGGTATTATAAGCCTGGTGTAAAAGAACCACAATTGCAATGGTTGCCAAGTCAGCACCTACCCACTTCCTGCGATTTCAAGACCAAAACCTAAGTTGTACATGTGTGTACATGCATTCGTGAGTCCTGGTCATGTCACTGGGGCAAGGCAAGACAAGAAGCAATGTGAACAGAACTTTGGAAAATAGCCTTTCAAATTTTGACGTGGTTTTGAAGGTCCAATACCTCCTCCTTTTCCTAGTTTCTTGCTGAGTAATGTATGGAAGGTACGAGAGAGGAACTTTGGATGGATGGCTGTTTTGGACTTCCATGCCCAGAGGCCTCAGCCATCATAAAATCATAGAATTGGAAGAGACGACCAGAGCCATGCAATCAGAGGTGGCCCTAGGTAATTTTCAACTGTAAGCAAACAGTATTTTGGCCCCCCCCCCCCCAACCAATCACTGATATATATAGTTTCTGTTCGTGTGGGAGTTCTGTGTGCCATATTTGGTTCAATTCCATCATTGGTGGAGTTCAGAATGCTCTTTGATTGTAGGTGAACTATACATCCCAGTAACTACAACATGCATATTTTCCTCCAAGAGCACCTCAAAAGCACCCCTGGGCAAAATCAACTATACTGTAAATGCTTACTTTGTGTAATGGGTTGAGCCGCCCCTGCATGCAGTCCAACCCCATTCTGCCATAGAATCATAGATTTGGAAGAGACCTCATGGGCCATCCAGTCCAACCCCCTGCCAAGTAGCAGGAACATTGCATTCAAAGCACCCCTGGCAGATGGCCATCCAGCCTCTGTTTAAAAGCTTCCAAAGAAGGAACCTCCATCACACTCCGGGGCAGAGAGTTCCACTGCTGAACGGCTCTCACAGTCAGGAAGTTCTTCCTCATGTTCAGATGGAATCTCCTTTCTTGTAGTTTGAAGCCATTGTTCCGTGTCCTAGTCTCCAGGGAAGCAGAAAACAAGCTTGCTCCCTCCTCCCTGTGGCTTCCTCTCACATATTTATACATATCTCCTCTCAGCCTTCTCTTCTTCAGGCTAAACATGCCCAGCTCCTTAAGCCGCTCCTCATAGGGCTTGTTCTCCAGACCCTTGATCATTTTAGTCGCCCTCCTCTGGACACATTCCAGCTTGTCAATATCTCTCTCTAACTGCGGTGCCCAGAATTGGACACAATATTCCAGGTGTGGTCTAACCAGAGCTGAATAGAGCATGGGGAGCATAACTTCCCTAGATCTAGACACTAGGCTCCTATTGATGCAGGCCAAAATCCCATTGGCTTTTTTTTTGCTGCCATATCACATTGTTGGCTCATGTTTAACTTGTTGTCCACGAGGATCCAAGATCTTTTTCACACTCTCGAGCCAGGCATCGTCCCCCATTCTGTATCTTTACATTTCGTTTTTTCTGCCTAAGTGGAGTATCTTGCATTTGTCCCTGTTGAACTTCATTTTGTTAGTTTTGGCCCATCTCTCTAATCTGTCAAGATCGTTTTGAATCCTGCTCCTGTCTTCTGGAATATTGGCTATCGCTCCCAATTTGGTGTCGTCTGCAAACTTGATGATCACGCCTTATAACTCTTCATCTAAGTCATTAATAAAGATGTTGAACAGGACCGGGCCCAGGACAGGACCCTACGGCACTGGGACTGGTCCTGTTCAACATTTTTATTAATGACTTATGAATGCTGGAGTACACAATCAAAAAACCCCTGACTGATGACCATGCAGCCTATTTATAACCTTCAGAGAAGCAGACTCTTCTACACCCCAGTGTAGCATATTCCACTGATACACAGCTCTTCCTAACTGGAAGTTCTTCCTAATGTTCAGGTGGAATCTCTTTTCCTGTAGTTTAAATTTATTGCTCCATGCCCTAGTACAGAGGGCCTTTTTAAACAGAGGGTCAGGTCACAGTCCCTCAAACTATTGGAGGGCCGGATTATAATTAGAAAAAAAAAAGAATTCCTCTACACACTGCACGTATCTTATTTGTAGTGCAAAACAACTGAAAAACAATACAATAATTAAAATGAAGAAGAATTTTAACAAATATAAACTTATTTCAATGGGAAGTGTGGGCCTGCTTTTAGCTGATGAGATTGGATTGTTGTTGTTGTGTGCTTTCAAGTAGTTTCAGACTTAAGTTGACCCTGAGCCAGGGCCGGGTAAATGACCTTGGAGGGCCGTATCTGCCTTAGTTTGAGGACCCCTGCCCTAGTATTTCAGGTAGCAGAAAACAAACTATCTTCCTCTTCCATATGTAAACATGGCTATGACGGTCAAATGTAAGGGCAGGAGCTATAATCCAAAATATCCAGAGGGGCAAAAGCACTCCATTCAGCTGTGTGAAGTAACTAGGACTGCAAAGTAACTAGATCGTTCCAAGCCCTGAGCGTTTGGAGTTAAAATTCATCTAGGGATGATCCTTGGTAATACCATTGAGCGTTACGCACTGTGTCCCAACCACAGATACACAGTTTGTCATTCAAACACCCAAAAAACGTATCGTCCTGTTCTCAGATTGAGAAATCTTTGCTAAAGGGGCTGTTCCCAGAGTAAACTGGCATGAGGGGATTCTTTCTACCCACTCACTTAGTGGGTAGGGATAAGGACCATTGAATGTGGCCTAGTTCCTTCTAGGCGGAAGGTGTATGCAGTCCCCTGGTGAGCCCTTGCACTACAACGTCTAAGTGGGAAGAAGAAAACCAGCTGAATAAATAAGGGATTCTAGAAAAGTGTCTGCAAGTTGCAAAAACAAATAGATTAAGCTTTGCAAATTGTAGCAAGCTGCTATTTCAATATCACAGTGTCATTTCTTCTCCTGAAGCAGAGCTCTCAAAAGTGGAGAATGTGGATCTTTGTCTCCCTCTTGGAAATGACTGATGAAACCTGGAGACTCAAGGACAGGCAATGAGAGATGGCAATCCTATATATTGACATCCTAAGGCTGTTTCTCCTCTCCGTAAACAGTAAACTTGTGGAAGGCAAGATGGAAATGCAGCTTCTGCAGAAATAGGGAGAATGAGGTGATCTCTCGTTGTCTGAGTAGGATTGTCTTCCAAGATTGGCGTACTGGCGGTGGGTCCGTAGGTGACTGTGGAGCCCTATTCTTGATCTGCATGTCCTTCCACGGTGAGGGAATCAGTTTCCAGGTGGAAGGTGGTCCTGGTCGGGGTTGGCTTGATGCACCTTCCTCTTGGCACGTTTCTCTCTTTCACCTTCCATTCGTGCCTTTTCAAATTCTACAGCACTGCTGGTCACAACTGACCTCCAGCTGGAGCGCTCAAGGGCCAGGGCTTCCCAGTTCTCAGTGTCTATGCCAGAGTTTTTGAGCCCGTCTTTAAATCTCTTTTCCTGTCCACCAACATTCTGTTTTCCATTCTTGAGTTCGGAGTAGAGCAGCTGCTTTGGGAGACAGTGGTTGGGCATCTGGATAATGTGGCCGGTCCAGCGGAGTTGATGGCAGAGGACCATCGCTTCAATGCTGGTGGTATTTGCTTCTTCTAGCACGCTGATGTTTGTCCACTTGTCTTCCCAAGAGATTTGCAGGATTTTTCGGAGGCAACACTGATGGGATCGTTCAAGGAGTTGCATGTGACGTCTGTAGACAGTCCATGTCTCGCAGGCGTATAGCAGGGTTGGGAGGACAATAGCTTTATAAACAAGCATCTTGGTATCCCTACGGATGTCCCGGTCCTCAAATACTCTGTGCTTCATTTGGAAAAATGCTGCACTCGCAAAGCTCAGGCGGTGTTGTATTTCAGTGTCAATGTTGGTTTTTGTGGAGAGGTGGCTGCCAAGGTGGTGAATAAGTACCTTGTTCTCTCCCAAGATAGAGAATAGGTACAGGGTGAGGCAGCATAACTTCCTTTTTTTAAACGCGTGCCAGTCAGTTGAAGACGTAGCGGAGCGCTAGTGGTCTCGTTCGAGAGGCGGGAGTATAAAGTTTTGTCCTGACACAGTTCAGTCGCCATCATGTGTTGGAACAGTGAGGAGCGTGCTTTTGCCGTTGAGGCCTACTTTTCAAGCAGATTTGGAGGGGCTGGCCCACTCTCCAGATTTGACCCCTTGTGATTTTTTTCTATGGGGCTTTTTGAAATCCTCTGTTTCTGTGAACCATTCAAGAACCCTACAAGATTTGAAGATCAACATCCAGGAAGAAACTGCCAACATAACTCCTGCTATGCTGGCAAGAGTCATGACAAATGCCAGAAATCGGTTTACTCAGTGTATGGAGAATGGGGGACGTCACCTACCTAATTTGATCTTCAAAACTACATAAAATAAAACTTTAGGTATGCGCCTACATTATAATTTTTTTCTGATTCATACAATGGGTTTTATTAAGTTTTGCAAAAAGGAAGTTATGCTGCCTCACCCTGTATAACTGAAGAAATGGAGGCAGAACCATAGGGATGGGAAGGAGAGCAGAAAGGCAGAGAACGAGGAGCTATCCAAGCTGGTGATCAGAAATCCTAAAGCCCCACTGCTGTTCCCAACCTTGGGAATAGCTACCAGTAACCCTTGTGATTCCCTCCTCCCAGTTTGCAGCCACCAATGTTTGTGCTGAGACAGAGAGTCTGCTTTTGTTTTACGCATTGCACTGTAGTGAAACATTTGCTCATTCCAGGGATAAGCTCTCATAACAGCCAAGCTTCTGGCTGGTTTAGATTTGCATTTCCCACTGGACCGCCAAGACTGTTTTTCTTTAAAGCTGCGGCTGTGGTAATCCGAGCCTCTTTGGGTTTTGGATTGTTGCTCCTTGGGTTAGAAGACGTTCCAGGCCAAGGAGAAAAGATGTCGCAAAGTCGGCTATTTCCATTTGGGGCCTAACTGGAAACCTCCTGTACTTGGCCCCCCAAAAGAAAATGAGGTTTCTGCTCCGATTCACCTTAACCCCTTCCTCTCCCAGAAATGGGGATTGCTGAATTGAATGAGATTCTGGTTCTTCACTCCCTTTCTTCAAAGGAGCCATGTCTGATGACTGCAGAAAAACAACCTTCTTCCTTCCTTCTTTTTCTCCTCCCCTGGCCTATTTCTCCCACTCCTCCTCCTCCACCACCACCTTCAGCCTCATTCTGAGATCATTGTCCCTTCCCCACCTCCTCAGGATTTATATCTTGGCTCTATTTCTCTCTGGACTTTTTTGAGACAGAAACAATAAAATTTCATTTACGAGGCCATTAGCGGCGGCTGGTGGGTGAAATCACCAAATAGGGGGTGGGAAAGGGGGGTGGGAGAAAGAAGGGTGGATGACAGGCCCTGGATGCAATTGATGCTCCCCCTTTACTTTCCCCCCCTTGGTAAAATGTTATGTGGGGCTGCCAGCTACTAATGGACACCAGTGACTGGCGGTGACATGAATCACACAGTGTGGCAGTTCGGGAAATGCCGTAACTATACAGCAAACTACTCCCACCCATCCACCACTGTTACGGATGGGGTGTGATGCTGGGGAAGGCATTCTTTGGAACACTGACCCAGATAATGGGAACGGAAGGTACATAACAATTACATTTGCTGACATCCTTAGCCCCATTCCTTGTTCCCCTAAGGCACTCACCCCCAATTTTTAAAACATTCATCAAACCTGATCCAGCAGACTTGTGATGGGCAAATCCAAGAGAGTAGCAGCATATATACTTCTGCTATGTTACAAAGGAGAGCAGCCCCAAACTACTGGAGGCTAAGGGATAACACAGTTAAGCAATGTTGGAAGTGCTCCAAGTTGGACACAACTGGACTTAATGTCAGGGGAAAACCTTTACCTATGGCCTCTGAAGATGTCAGCCACAAATACAGGCGAAACTTAGGAGAAAATGCTATTGGAACATGGCCATACATCCTGAAGGTTGTGAAGATGCTTGCCATAGATGCAGGTGAACTGTCAGGAGAGAAGACTTCTAGAACATGGCCATATAGCCCAAAAAACCTACAAGAACCCAGTGATTCCAGCCATGAAAGCCTTTGACAATACAATTATATTTGTGTCATTGACTGCTTGTAGGACAGGGTAAAGATGGGCAAGGCTCCCAAGATCTTTGGGGAAGAGGGCTAATGCAGCCCCCTGGATGCCCCCACTTGCCAGCTCCTGTCCTATACTCAGTAGTGTGTTGTTCCACTGTGACAGGGGTCCTCAAACTTTTTAAACAGAGGGTCAGGCCGCAGTCCCTCAAACAAGCATCCTCAGAGGTAGTGAGGTCTGTTGGAACTAGGAAAAAGGGTTTATATATCTGTGCAATGACCAGGGTGGGACAAAGGACTCTTGTCTCCTGGAGCTAGGTGTGAATGTTTCAACTGACCACCTTGATTAGCATATAATGGCCTGACATCGCCTAGAGCAATCTTTTGTTGAGAGGTGATTAGATGTCCTTGTTTGTTTCCTCTCTGTTGTTGTGCTGTTGTAATTTTAGAGGTTTTTTAATACTGGTAGCCAGATTTTGTTCATTTTCATGGTTTCCTCCTTTCTGTTTAAATTGTCCACATGCTTGTGGATTTCAATGGCTTCTCTGTGTAGTCTGACATGGTGGTTGTTAGAGTGGTCCAGCATTTCTGTGTTCTCAAATAATATGTGTCCAGGTTGGTTCATCAGGTGCTCTGCTGTGGCTGATTTCTCTGGTTGAAGTAGTCTGCAGTGCCTTTCATGTTCCTTGATGCGTGTCTGGGCGCTGCGTTTGGTGGTCCCTATGTAGACTTGTCCACAGCTGCATGGTACACGGTAGACTCCTGCAGAGGTGAGAGGATGCCTCTTGTCCTTTGCTGAACGTAGCATTTGTTGGATTTTCTTGGTGGGTCTGTAGATAGTTTGTATGTTGTGTTTCCTCATCAGCTTCCCTATGCGGTCAGTGGTTCCCTTGATGTATGGCAGGAACACTTTTCCTCTGGGTGGATCTTTGTCTTGACTCTCGTGGCTTGTTCTCGGTCTTGCAGCTCTTCTGATGTCTGAGGTGGAGTCTCCATTGGCCTGGAGAGCCCAGTTGAGGTGGTTCAGTTCATCTTGGAGGAGGTGGGGTTCGCAGATTCTTTTTGCACGGTCTGCCAAGGCTTTAATGGTGCTTCTTTTTTGACTTGGGTGATGGTTGGAGTTTTTATGTAGATATCTATCTGTGTGTGGGTTTTCTGTAGACAGTGTGACCCAATTGTTGATCTGGTTTGCGGATAACTAGGACATCTAGAAAAGGCAGTCTTCCTTCATTTTCATTTTCCATGGTGAACTGGATGTTTGGGTGGATCCAGGAACCTGTTGAGTTCTTCTTCTCCATGGCTCCAAATAGTGAAAGTGTCATCCACATAACTGAACCACATTGTGGGCTTTTTTGTTGCTGTTTCCAGGGCTTGTTTACATTGTTTGTTCAATGCAGAAATTAGCTATGACCGGGCTGAGAGGGCTCCCCATAGCGACTCCATCTTTCTGTTCATAGAATTCATTGTCCCACTGAAAGTAGCTGGTGGTGAGGAAATGGTGTCTCTGTATCATAGAATCATAGAATCAAAGAGTTGGAAGAGACCTCATGGGCCATCCAGTCCAACCGCCTGCCAAGAAGCAGGAATATTGCATTCAAATCACCCCTGACAGATGGCCATCCAGCCTCTGTTTAAAAGCTTCCAAAGAAGGAGCCTCCACCACACTCCGGGGCAGAGAGTTCCACTGCTGAACGGCTCTCACAGTCAGGAAGTTCTTCCTCATGTTCAGATGGAATCTCCTTTCTTGTAGTTTGAAGCCATTGTTCGCGTACCTAGTCTCCAGGGAAGCAGAAAACAAGCTTGCTCCCTCCTCCCTGTGGCTTCCTCTCACATATTTATACATGGCCCTATCATATCTCCTCTCAGCCTTCTCTTCTTCAGGCTAAACATGCCCAGCTCCTTAAGCCGCTCCTCATAGGGCTTGTTCTCCAGACCCTTGATCATTTTAGTCACCCTCCTCTGGACACATTCCAGCTTGTCAATATCTATCTTGAATTGTGGTGCCCAGAATTGGACACAATATTCCAGGTGTGGTCTAACCAAAGCGGAATAGAGGGGTAGCATTACTTCCCTAGATCTAGACACTATGCTCCTATTGATGCAGACCAAAATCCCACTGGCTTTTTTGCCGCCACATCACATTGTTGGCTCATGTTTAACTTGTTGTCCACGAGGACTCCAAGATCTTTTTCACACGTACTGCTCTCAAGCCAGGCATTGTCCCCCATTCTGTATCTTTGCATTTCGTTTTTCCTGCCAAAGTGGAGTATCTTGCATTTGTCCCTGTTGAACTTCATTTTGTTAGTTTTGGCCCATCTCTCTAATCTGTCAAGATCGTTTTGAATCCTGCTCCTGTCCTCTGGAGTATTGGCTCTCCCTCCCAATTTGGTGTTGTCTGCAAACTTGATGATCCTGCCTTCTAGCCCTTCATCTAAGTCATTAATAAAGATGTTGAACAGGACCGGGCCCAGGACGGAACCCTGCGGCACTCCGCTCGTCACTTCTTTCCAGGATGAAGAGGAAGCATTAGTGAGCACCCTCTGGGTTCGTCCATTTAACCAATTACAGATCCACCTCACCGTAGTTTTGCCTAGCCCACACTGGACTAGTTTCCTTGCCAGAAGGTCATGGGGGACCTTGTCGAAGGCCTTACTGAAATCCAGGTACGCTACATCCACGGCATTCCCCGCATCTACCCAGCTTGTAACTCTATCGAAAAAAGAGATCAGATTAGTCTGGCATGACTTGTTTTTGATAAATCCTTGTTGACTATTAGCGATGACCGCAATTGTTTCTAAGTGCTTGCAGACCACTTTCTTAACAATCTTTTCCAGAATCTTGCCTGGTATCGACATGAGGCTGACCGGACAGTAGTTGTTTGGTCGTCCTTTTTTCCCTTCTTGAAGATTGGGACCACATTGGCCCTCCTCCAATCTGCTGGAACTTCTCCCGTTCTCCAAGAACTCTCAAAGATGGTTGCCAATGGTTCCGAAATGACTTCCGCTAGTTCCTGCAATACTCTTGGGTGTAGTTGATCTGGCCCTGGGGACTTGAACTCATTTAGAGCGGCCAGGTATTCCTGGACGACTTGTTTCTCAATTTGGGGTTGGATGTCCTCTATCTGTGTGTGTGAAAGTCTATGGCTGGGGCAGGGGACAGTTTTTGCTCCTTTAACAGGCTGTACTACCAGGTTTGGAGCAAAGATAAATGAGAAATACACTTTCGAGCACTTCCAACATTGCTTAACTGTGTTATCCCTTAGCCTCCAGTAGTTTGGGGCTGCTCTCCTTTGTAACATAGCAGAAGTATATATGCTGCTACTCTCTTGGATTTGCCCATTGGCCTGCATGACTACATGGAGAGCCATACAGCCCGAAAAACTCACAGCAACAAAGAGAGGATATTTTTAGAGTGGACAATAACATTCTCTTGGGGAGCGGGGTGTGTGTGTGTGTGTGTGAGTGTCCTGCCAGGAATGTTTAGGGTATATCCCTCCATCCACCTCACACTCAGAAGGATGTCAAGAGTTAGGATCAGACTGCTAATGCTAGAGGTCAAATTGGATTAATGGCACAGATGCCTTTTGCAATTAGCCGCAGGCAACAAGAATCTGGGGAGTATGTCCTTCTAGTCTGTAGTGACAACTTTACTCCTACACAGTCCCATTTCTGCTCATCAGTACAGCATTTCCAGAAAGAAGATAAACATTTCTGTTTTTAGGACGCTTCTTTCCCCACACCTAAATATTTATTCTTTAAACTATGATGCTCTTAATTTTTTATGTGTTTTCAATTTTTTTTAGTTATTAGCTAAATTGAAGTTCATATCAAAACACAGAAAGAGCAGTGCAGGCCATCCAAATAAATAATACTAAAGTTCTTTTTTTGCACATTCTACAGTGTGACAAGTTGACTAATCCTGTCAAATCCTGCATTAAACATATTTTCTCACTAAAACAGCAGAGACGCTCACTGCCATGTACTTGCAAGAAAAATATCTGAAATGTCTTCACTCACTACCAACACTCCAATTATATTAATTTGCAACATGCCCTCCAAATGTTGTTTGAAATCTTCAGCGTGGATTGTTTCTCTACTAGACCCTGAAATTTCCAAACATGCATATAGAGAAAACAACTGGTCTTCATGGTAGATTGTAACTGTTACTCACCATGGGGTCATCTTGGCGAGATTTGTTAAGAGAGGTTTGGCCCTTGCCTTCCTTTGGGGCTGAGAAAGTGTGGCTTGCTCACAGTGCCCACTGAGGCTCCATGACTGAGTTACCATGTTTCAAACCTGGTCCTCGGAGTTATAGTCACCAAACACTCAAACTGTGGTAGCACAGCAGGTTAAACCAGGTTATTGGGGCTGTGGTAGCACAGCAGGTTAAACCTCTAGCTGCAGAAAAACTGTTGACTGGAAGGTAGGCAGTTCGAAGCCATTGGACGGGGTGAGCGTCTGCTGATAGCCCTAGCTTCTGCCAACCTAGAAGTTCAAAAACAAGTAATTTAAGTAGATCAATAGGAACCATCTCAGTGGGAAGGTAATGGAGCTCCCGGTGGTGCAGTGGGTTAAACCCCTGTGCCGGAAGGACTGAAGACTGACAGGTCGCAGGTTCGAATCCGGGGAGAGCGTGGATGAGCTCCCTCTATTTTGTATTATTGTTGTTATTGTTTATTGTTGTATTGTGGACTCTGCCTCATGTAAGCTGCACCGAGTCCCTTGGGGAGATGGTAGTGGGGTACAAATAAAGTTTTTTTATTATTATTATTGGAAGCTCCATCAAACTTATCCATAATTCATTTCCAAGCCATTGTCGACATTGTTATTGTCATTGTCCGCTTAATTACCCAATCTATTCTTCAAAATTGCACCATTCTAGAGTTAGGGATACAACCTTCAAGAGGTCTTTCAGCCGGTATGGTACAGCGGATAATAATAATAATAATAATAATAATAATAATAATAATAATAATACACTTTATTTATACTCCACTCTATCTCCCTGAGGGGACTCAGAGCAGATTACAGTATACGCATATATAGGCAAATATTCAATGCCCTTTATACAGTGAACAATGACATACAATACACAAGTAAAGGCAAAGATTTCTCTTTCAATCTCTGGCGCCTGGAGGCGATACTCAACTTTGGTCATGGGGAGGTGCTCTTGTTCCATTTTTCCATGCTGAGGAGCCTGCTGTCTGTAGACCCTCCTGGTCATGATTGCCGACACAGCTGCATGGACGCCCTTTACCTTCCCACTCTCTTTTTTGTCGTGTCAGGAGTGACTTGAGAAACTGCAAGTCGCTTCTGGTGTGAGAGAATTGGCTGTCTGCAAGGACGTTGCCCAGGTGACGCACGGATGTTTTGATGTTTTTCCCATCCTTGTGGGAGGCTTCTCTCATGTCCCCGTATGAGGAGCTGGAGTTTCCTTATTCTGGAAATGCACACTGAAACAACCACGTTTTCAGGCTCCTCCTAAAGACTGCCAGAGTTGGGGCTTGCCTAATGTCCTTGGGGAGTGAGTTCCAGAGTCGAGGGGCCACCACCGAGAAGGCTCCCTCCCTCGTCCCCGACCATGTGAGCAGGGCCTCCCCAGATGATCGAAGAGATTGTGTGGGTTCGTAACCACAGTATTTGGCTAAGAATGGCCACCAGACTGGTAATTCTTAGTACATTTTAATTGTATTGTTTTAATGTTCTTAACTATTTATAATTATTGACTGTTTTTATTACGTGTATATTGAGGCACTGAATTGCTGCCAATTGGACGCCGCCCTGAGTCCCTCACCCCCAGGGGATTGAGAAGGGTGGGGTACAAATATTTGAAATAAATAAATAAATAGATTCACTTGTTATATCTCGCCCGAGTTTTTAACTAGTTTTTTTTAATCATTACATGTAGCCCGCCCATTGTCACTGTGATTGTGCTTACTGTAATCTTACATTGTTATGTATTCACCTGTTTTATGTAATTATGATGTTGTTGTTTATTGTTCGCGTTTTCGGTTTGCATTTTTGGTTTTACTCTGTTGTAATTTGTTGTTTGGGCTAGGCCTCATGTAAGCCGCTCAGAGTCCCCATTGGGGAGATGATGGCAAGGTATAAAGATTGTTGTTGTTGTTGTTATATCCTATTCCTTCTTCACTTTCTGATAATACATCCCAACTTTTCTTCAACCCCTGATTTAGCATTTTCATAGCATTACTACATGAAGATTCTTCGGGGTCTAATATTCATCCTCCTTCTGTCTCCCCACCCTCACATGACCCCAGCAGATGGAAGAAGAAACAGACACAGACACACACACTGGCCCCTGACACTGTTTGCTACCACCAGTTATTAATTATTCATCTCCCTTTGTGGGCAAGCAGCTGACATGAGGTTAATGGATAAAGTCAGCTGTGGGATTCCTTTTCCTCCTCTCCCCGCAACCCATATAAACCATGGCTTGAAGAGGGTCAACAACACAGTGTTGGTACTGAGTGGTGGGATGCTGCAGGGGAGATGTATGGCACTGTTGACAGATGGGAAACCCACTTGTTAAGCAGCCTTGTACTGCATAGCAGAGTGCTCTTTAACTCTTGGTAAAAAATCTAGCTGAGATCCTGTGGAAAAGCAACGCCAAGATTATGGTCTTTAACTCTGGGTAAACCACCTAAGCCAAGGACAGCTCTTAATTTTGTCTATCTTTTTATTGATGAAGCATTGTTCCCCTTTTACTTTGAAAAGAAGTGATCTGCCACAAAGTGATCTAGCACAGAAGTTCCCAAACTTTGGTATTTCAGGTGCTTTGGACTTCAACTCCCAAATCCCTGACCATTGAACAAGCTGGCTTCGGGAGCTGAAGCTCAAAATGATTGGAGGACCAAAGTTTAGGAGTCCCCTCAGAGAGATGGAGCGGTATATAAATAAATTATATTATTATTATTATTATTATTATTATTATCATTATTATTTATAGGAACCACTGTGGATTGCAATTATGTCAGGAGGGATTGAGAAAGCAAGCGCCAACTGATCCCTAATCCATCTAAAACACAGACATGTGCTTTTCACCTTAAGAACAGACAAGCATCCCGAGCTCTGAGGATTACCTGGGAAGGAATCCCGCTGGAGCATTGCAGCGCACCCAAATACCTGGGAGTCACTTTGGACCGTGCTCTGACCTACAAGAAGCACTGCCTGAACATCAAGCAAAAAGTGGGTGCTAGAAACAACATAATACGAAAGCTGACTGGCACAACATGGGGATCACAACCAGACACACTGAAGACATCTGCCCTTGCGCTATGCTACTCTGCTGCTGACTAAACATGCCCAGTGTGGAACACATCTCACCACACTAAAACAGTAGATGTGGCTCTTAATGAGACATGCCGCATTATCACAGGGTGTCTGCGCCCCACACCACTGGAGAAATTACACTGCTTAGCCGGTATTGCACCACCTGACATCCGCCGGGAAGTAGCAGCCAATAGTGAAAGGCAGAGGCATCTCCAGCCCATCCCCTGTTTGGGTATCAGCCAGCACGTCAACAACTTAAATCAAGACATAGTTTTCTTAGATCTACAGAGACACTCGCTGGAACACCCCAGCAAGCGAGAGTCCAAAAGTGGCAGGCCCAAACCCAGCACCTCAATCCATGGGTGATACCAGATGAGAGACTCCCCCCTGGGCACACAGAAGACTGGGCGACTTGGAAGGCGCTGAACAGACTGCGCTCGGGCACCACGAGATGCAGAGCCAATCTTAAGAAATGGGGCTACAAAGTGGAATCCACGGCATGCGAGTGCAGAGAAGAACAAACCACTGACCACCTGCTGCAGTGCACCTTGAGCCCTGCCACATGCACGATGGAGGACCTCCTTGCGGCAACACCAGAGGCACTCCAAGTGGCCAGWTACTGGTCAAAGGACAWTTAMCCAAMTACCAAGTTTGCAAAATCTGTGTTTGTTTTTTTTYCTCTTTTTAATCTGTGTGTTTGTTTTGTTCTGTTAGAATTGTAATACAATGGTATGGTTGCTGATGACACGAAATAAATAAAGGGGGGATTGCCTTGGAAGATGATTCTTGATCCTGGTGCATGGTATAATAGGGAGACATATCCAAGTGGGAGCACACTTCTCCCCTGGTCCCACAGCTCYACCAACACCCATGTTCCGATTTTATGATTTACAAACATGGGCGCTTGCTTTCTCTTTTTTCTTTTGCATAGTATAGGTAATGGCTTAGTAGAGACAGGKCTCCAAAATAGAGCATGGGGCAGCAGGAGTGGACTGGATAAGAACAAACATTAGCTTTTCCCCATCTCAACAAACAGTGGCARTTAGTGGTTTCACAGAATCATAGAGTTTTGTGCAGACAATGGGGGGATACGATCGGCCTCATCCCTCCTGTCTTTTAGGAAGAAATTAAAATCATGGTTCTGGAACCAGGCTTTTGGACAGCAGGCATAAAAGCACTTTGGATGTGGAATTTGACTGGAATGGTGATACGGCTGACATTACTGTTTTTATGGTTTTAATAAATGCTCTTTATTGTTTGAATTGTTTTATTATGTTTGTTATATGTAACAGCATTGAATTTTTGTCAAGTGTAAGCCGTCCTGAGTCCCCCTTCAGGAGTTGAGAAGACTGGGTAGAAATGCTATAAATCTATATAAATAAAAATGTAATGTTCGTTTGTGGGATTAACAGAACTCAAAAACCACTGGACAAATAGACACCAAATTTGGACACAAGACACCTAACAACCCAATGTATGTCCTTCACTCAAAAAAAATTATTTTGTCATTTGGGAGTTGTAGTTGCTGAGATTTATAGTTCACCTACAATCAAAGAACATTCTGGACCCCACCAACGATGGAATTGAACCAAACTTAGCACACAGTTCTCCCATGACCAGCAGAAAAGACTGGAAGGGTTTGATGGGCAGTGCCCTTTGGTTTTGGAGTTGTAGTTCACCTACATCCAGAGATCACTGTGGACTCAAATAATGATAGATCTGGACCAAACTTGGCACAAACACTCAATACACCCAAATATGAACACAGATGGAGTTTGGGGGAAATAGACATTGACATTTGGGAGTTGTAATCACTGAGACTCACAGTTCACCTAAAATCAAAGACCATTCTGAACCCCACGAACGACAGAATCGGGGCAAACTTCCCACACAGAACTCCCATGACCAACAGAAAATACTTAAGGCCATCCAGTCCAACACCCTTCACCAGGGCAAGAAAACGTAATCAAAGCCCTCCTGACAAAGAGCCATCCAGCCATAGATATAGATAGATACAGATAGATAGATATGATTCACACACAGAGAGATATAGTGTCATAGATTTGAAAGGGACCCCTAAAGAAGAACAATAATATGTTACATGTCCCAGAGAAGGCAAACCAGACAATCTCCACATCAACACTGACAAATGAAACAACAAAAAATACTGTTTACCCACAAACATAAAAAATTAGAAATATTAGAAACCAACGTATTGTAGAAGGCTTTCATGGCCGGAATCACTGGGTTGTTGTAGGTTTTTCCGGGTTGTATGGCCATGTCCTAGAGGCATTCTCTCCTGACGTTTCACCTGCATCTATGGCAAGCATCCTCAGAGGTAGTGAGACCTCACTACCTCTGAGGATGCTTGCCATAGATGCAGGCAAAATGTCAGGAGAAAATGCCTCTAGAACATGGCCATATAGCCTGGAAAAACCTACAACAACTCATTAGAAACCAACGCTTTCTCATTACTTTATTTTCCAGATCATCAGACTGGGTCACAGCAATGCGTGGCAGGGGATGGCTAGTATATACTATGTGAGGTATCATAATCATATTTTGTACCAGCTTGGTCTTTGATGAGCCATGTACTTTACAGAAAAAACTGCTCCTGATGAAGACTAAAACACTCGAAACTGGTTTTCTGAGATGGATCAATGAAGCTGGCTGCAGTTTTGAACTCTCCTTAGCGGTATGCCTCTGGGGACAAGTGGCTGCACTTCAAAATTTATCACTGCTAGTCTTGGAAAATACAGACAGAAAATGTTACTGCATTTTTAAAAGTTACAGCTATGCTATAAACAGATGTAACTGTGATTACTGAGCAAATCTGTAATAGAATTATTTAACAGTTCCAATAAATTTCCTATCAAGAAGGGAGAGGCTCAAGAATCCGCAAGGGTGACTCTTTCTTTGATGGGTTGAGGATGCTCTTTGCTGCAAGAACAAGGGCATGTCCCTCTTTATGTCAGTGGAAATGTTTGAATGTGTGACATGAATGGTTCTCTTTGTGGGTTAATCTCTAGTGCGATGCGCTAGAGCCGATACGCTGCCTCTTATTCGCCGAGCGAAGGCCTGCAGTTAATGCAACAGGGAATAAAAGGACTTCACACGGATACGGGGGGCATTTRCTCCATTTAGAGCCAAACCATGTCATTGGAAGACAGGGTCCAGGGCGCAGCCTTGCCTCCAGCGAAGKCGTGGTTTTCCTTTGCCACGAGGCAGAAGGATTCATCARCTGTGTAGTAGAGAATAACTTCAAAGGAGGATGGATTTAGACAGCTCCCGYGGGATTAAAGGCAGAAATGCTGCTTCCCCATAATAAGGGATAATCTTGAGAGGGGGAGATGTGGTGGAGAAATGGAAAGTGGGGGGGGGGGGGGCTGTCACTGATGGGATGGAAATGACAAAGAACGCAGAAGAATTTAAATTCTCCCAGTGCCAAGGATTATATCATGGAGGGCTTGGGGTGGAGAGGGAGGAAAAGACCTTGAACGAGAAGCACAAGACAAGAGCTGARGAGAGGAAAAGATAGATGGAAGAATGGACAGGACTTGTGGGGAGGGGATGAAGTGGGGAGAGCGACGCCACTCACCAGGCAGTAGCCTGATCCAGCTGCCGCTTGTCAGAGGAGCAAGTTTAATGGGACTGGGCATTTCATTTCCCTGAGTGGCCCTTTGTGGGCAGTGCTGTCAGGGCTGATGGATCCAGATTGAATTAGCCGAGGATGGGATGTGCATGCAGTTTACACAACCCCCTCCTCGTTTTTAAAGTCCCAGAGGGAGAAAAGTCAGAAGCACCAGTGACTCCCTTTCTTGTTGTTCACTGGGAGTGGTAGTAGTCTCTTCCTTTATCTCCACACCCAAGACCTTGGGCATAACATGTTATAAGGAATGACATTAATGTGTGTGTACGGTTAATAAGGAGGAAAGAGTTTCTAACATCATTAGATTTAGATTTGCAGAAGCATATGAGAAGCTTGGCCTGTCACTGAACATCAAGAAAACTAAAGTGTTCTTCCAGCAGTCACCAGCCAATCCCTTTCCAATGCCAGAAATACAGCTTAATGGTGTAACATTAGAAAATGCTGACATTTCCGCTACCTTGGCAACCACCTCTCCACAAAAGTCAACATTGACACTGAAATACAACACCGCCTGAGCTCTGCGAGTGCAGCATTTTTCCGAATGAAGCAGAGAGTGTTTGAGGACTGGGACATCCGTAGGGATACCAAGGTGCTTGTTTATAAAGCTATTGTCCTCCCAATAGCTTGTGGCGCAGCAGGCTGAGTGTCAGCTGCATTAAGATCACTCTAACCAAAAGGTTATGAGTTCGAAGCCAGCCGGGTTGGAGTGGGTTTCCAACCAATTATGTGTAGCCTGGTGTCGACCTTTGCAACCCGAAAGACAGTTGCATCTGTCAAGTAGGAAAATAAGGTACCACCTTAAAGTGTGGGGAGGCTAAATTAACTGATTTATAAGGCCATAAAGAAGACTCCAGCAAAGCATTCCAGTGGAGAAGCATGCGGGAATGCGGAAGTGCTTAATCAGCATTGCAGATGGACAATGAAAGCGATAGCTCCCCGGCGGCCAGAAAAAGTTAAAAATAGCCTCTGTCTATGTCTGTATATGTTGGTATGTCAAAACTGGCATTGAATGTTTGCCATATATGTGTACACTGTAATCCACCCTGAGTCCCCTGCGGGGTGAGAAGGGTGGAATATAAAAGCTGCAAATAAATAATAAATAAACCCTGCTATACGCTTGCGAGACGTGGACTGTGTACAGATGTCACATGCAACTCCTAGAACAATTCCATCAGCGTTGCCTCCAGAAAATCCTGCAAATCTCTTGGGAAGACAAGTGGACAAATGTCAGTGTGCTGGAAGAAGCAAAGACCACCAGCACTGAAGCGATGGTCCTCCACCATCAACTCCACTCAGGTCCGTAGCCAGGATTTTGATTTGGGGGTGCTGAGTTTGATTTTGGGGGGGGGAGGGCTGAACCTTTTGTATGGCTATCCCAATACCCCCATGCATATGGGATATATTGAGCATGGTGATCAGATCATGATATGAATAAACATAACAGTTTAAATAATGTACCAGTAAGGCCTTCTCGCAGACCACCCTGAGAATTTCAGGGGGGGGGGGCTGAAGCCCCTCAAGCCCCCCCCCCCCCGGTTACATGACTGACTCCACTGGACCGGCCATGTTGTCCAGATGCCCGACCACTGTCTCCCAAAACAGTTGCTCTATTCCGAACTCAAAAATGGGAAACAGAGTTCCAGGAGTTGCATGTAACGTCTGTACACAGTCCACGTCTCGCAGGCGTATAATAGGGTTGGGAGGACAATAGGTGGACAATAGGTGGACGGGAAAAGAGATTCAAAGACGAGCTCAAAGCCAACCTTAAAAACTCTGGGATAGATACTGAGAACTGGGAAGCCCTGGCCCTTGAGCGCTCCAGCTGGAGGTCAGCTGTGACCAGCAGTGCTGCAGAATTTGAAGAGGCACGAATGGAGGGCGAAAGAGAGAAACGTGCCAAGAAGAAGGTGCGTCAAGCTAACCTGACAGGGACCACCTTCCACCTGGAAACCAATGCCCTCACTGGGGGAGAAGATGCAGGTCAAGAATAGGGCTCCACAGTCACCTACGGACCCAACACCAGTACACCGATCTTGGAAGACAATCCTACTCAGACAACGAGGGATTGCCTAAGTAAGTAAGATTTAGGACATATTAAGAAATTGCTCTTCCTAATTTCAAAATGAGTGTGGTCATTTTGGAGAGATTTCACCACCTTTAAATAATTTAAGCCAACACAGAGAGACAACATATAAAAACCACAAGAGAGCAACTAGAAATAAGTGACCTGTTTTTGAAAAAGATAAAAGAGAGATGAGGGGGAAGGAAAGCATCTATCAGCACTTGCGAGACTGACTTATTGTAGCATGACCTTTTAAATAAATTAGTCTCCAAGTTGCTGCTACAATAAGTCAGACTCATAGGTACTGCTTGCGTTCAACCTCCCACATTTTTCTTCAGGCTGGCAGAGATTAACCCAGCTATCTCTTGAAAACACTGACAAAGTAACCTCCGTGCATTAGCTTTCCAAGCTCCGTTTTGTGAGAAGCAAGCAATCAGCACCTTGGCCGTTGTAAACATCTCAGCGCTTGCTCAACAAACCTTGTTGAGGGAGTGCGACTCTCAATTCGACAATGCTATAAAGGTGTTTTACCCTCACCTTATTTTGGTCCTGGGGAAAGAGACATGGACTTCAGAACACTGACCAGGCAGGGCATTCACTAGCAGTTTGATGTTAAACTTTGATGAGTATAGGCAGAGGAGGATAGGTATTTATGGTAAGCAGATGGCTCTGTTGTGCAAATTCCCATTAGACCAGTGGTTCTCAACCTTTCTAATGCTGCGACCCCTTAATACCGTTCCTCATGTTGTGGTGACCCCCAACCATATTATTTTTGTTGCTACTTCACAACTATAATTTTGCTACTGTTATGAATCATAATATAAATATCTGATATGCAGGATGTATTTTCATTCACTGGACCAAATTTGGCACAAATACATGATATGCCCCAATTTGAATACTGGTGGGGTTGGCAGGGGATTGTTGTTGTCATTTGGGAGTTGTAGTTGCTGGGATTGATAGTTTACCTACAATCAAAGAGCATTATATGAACTCCAACAATGGAAATGAATCAATCTTGCCACACAGAACTCCCTTGACCAACAGAAAATACTGGAAGGGTTTGGTGGGCATTGACCTTGAGGTTTGGAGTTGTAGTTCACCTACATCCAGAGAGCACTATGGACTTACACAATGATGGATCTGGACCAAACTTGCGATGAATACTCAACATGCCCAATGTGAATGAACACTGGTGGAGTTTGGGGAAAATAGACCTTGGCATTTGAGAGTTTTAGTTGCTAGGATTTATAGTTCACCCACAATAAACGATCATTCTGATCCCCACCAATGATAGAATTGGGCCAAACTTCCCACATGGAACCCTATGACCAACAGAAAATACTATGTTTTTGGATGGTCTTTGGTGACCCCTCTGAAACCCCCTCGTGACCCCCCCAGGGGTCCCGACCCCCAGGTTGAGAACCACTGCATTAGACTGTGTACTAAGCTCAAACCAACTGCTTTATCTCAATATGCTGTTCACATCGTATCCATACACACTGAATTTCACATAGTTTCTATATCCTTTTGGCATTCAACACAGATGTGACCAATATGTGCGCCAACTGCTACCGTACCTCGGGAAGGCAGATCTGGCCAAAGTGGTCCATGCCTTAGTCACCTCTAGACTGGATTACTGCAATGCACTCTTCGTGGGGCTGCCCTTGAAAACGACCCAGAAATTTCAGATGATCCAACGGGCGGCAGTCAGGTTGTTAACTGGGGCCCCTTACAGGGAGCGGTCAACCCTCCTGTTCAAGGAGCTCCACTGGCTGCCATTCATTTACCGGACCCAATTCAAGGTGCAGGTTCTTACCTACAAAGCCCTGAACGGTTTGGGACCCGCCTACCTGTGTGACCACATCTCTGTATACGAACCCACACGATCCCTTCGATCATTCGGAGAGGCCCTGCTCTCGATCCCACCAGCCTCGCAGGCATGATTGGTGGGGACGAGAGGACCTTTTCGGTGGTGGCCCCTCTGGAAGTCTCTCCCTAAAGATATCAGACAGGCCCCAACTCTGGCAGTCTTTAGGAGGAGCTTGAAGATGTGGTTGTTCCAGTGTGCTTTCCCGGAATAATGATCCCATAGCACTTTGTCCTCCAAAGCACTTTACATTTTTTAGGTCTGCTCGTATGCCCTTCCACAAACGCCACTATCTCCTTTTTGTCCATGTCACAGCATTATTCCCAATCTTAACTTTACATTTGGCCTTCCCACTGTTTTTAATTGTGTGTTGTCTTATTGCTAATGTCGTATATTTTACTGTCTATGTTTTTATTTTAATTGCTTGTAGTGTTGTATTCGGCTCGGCCTCATGTAAGCCGCACCGAGTCCCTTGGGGAGATGGTAGCGGGGTATAAATAAAGTGTTGTTGTTGTTGTTGTTGTTGTTGTTTTTTATTATTATTATTATTATTATTATTATTATTATTATTATGGCATTTGGTTTGCACATAGATCAGCCTTGTGGCCCCACAAGCTCCTCTGATTTTTTAAAAATATTAAAAATGAAGATTTACAATCCTGGAAGCTTCCAAAAAGCTCAACTTGCCTCAAAGTCACAGTGGTGGATCAGATTTGGCCTCAGCTCTTCTAAAGTTGCCCACTCCGGATTTTACAGATAAAATGGAGGGACACGCTTGCACAATCCTTTTTTTTCACCCTAAGGGGTCTTATTATTATGCCCCACTCAACTTGAACACATTGTTAAAAGTGTTTCCTCTCTCACCGTGTGCACTCACACTGTCACATCTATTATTACCCTGAACTGAGATCGATAGAGAACATAATCTATATAAATAAAAATGTAATGTTCGTTTGTGGGATTAACAGAACTAAAAAACACCTGGACGAATTGACACCAAATTTGGACACAAGACACCTAACAACCTAATGTATGTCCTTCACTCAAAAAATTGATTTTTGTCATTTGGGAGTTGTAGTTGCTGGGATTTATAGTTCACCTACAATCAAAGAGCATTCTGAACCCCACCAACGATGGAATTGAACCAAACTTGGCACACAGTTCTCCCATGACCAACAGAAAATACTGGAAGGGTTTGGTGGGCAGTGTCCTTTGGTTTTGGAGTTGTCGTTCATCTATATCCAGATATCATTGTGGACTCAAAAAATGATGGATCTGGACCAAACTACACGAATATTCGATATGCCCAAATGTGAACACAGGTGGAGTTTGGGGAAAATAGAATCTTGACATTTGGGAGTTGTAGTTGCTGGGATGTATAGTTTACCTACAATCACAGAGCCCCATCAATGATAGAATTGGACCAAACCTTCCACAAGGAACCCCCATTTGGGCCACAGCAACGCATGGCAGGGGACAGCTAGTATGTATATATATGTGTGTGTGTGTGGGTTTGTGGGAGGGAGAAGGAGAGAGAGAAAAAGAAGGGGAGAAAGAGAGAAGTCAAAGATCCTGCTTGCTTTTGGATTGCATGCTGGTAGCTTTGCTTCAACCACCAACGGACACCCCTTCCAAGAGATTATCCTCTAAGAATGTGGCCTTTGACAAAGCCAAGATTCCCTGTCTATTGCACTGCAAGCTTTTTCTTTTTAAGGGAGCACAAAATAGAGACCAATAAGCTCAGGAGACAAAATTGGGTCCACCCTTGGGAAATAGCTATCAATTTAGATTTTGAGTTTTAACCCATCACCGTCACGCAAAATGAGAAACAACATTGAATCCTACACTTTTCCACTACGCACTCATTTGAGAAGAAACAGGCCCCATAATGTAGTACCTTAAACCCCTTGGGCACTTCTGATCTCCGTGCCTGCTCTTCTTACTTCCCTAGTTTTGCTTGACAGTTAAAAACCCTGTAACTCGGTAAGTCACACCGATGCTTTGGAGACGCAAGCAATGCACACAAATCCCCTCCCCAGCTACCCAGCACCCCAGAGCTCCCGCTAATGAGGCCCCTGATGTGCCCATGACTTATTCATAAAACTGCCACCAA
Source organism: Anolis sagrei ordinatus (assembly GCF_025583915.1). Lineage (NCBI taxonomy): Eukaryota > Metazoa > Chordata > Lepidosauria > Squamata > Anolidae > Anolis > Anolis sagrei. The sequence continues at coordinate 133,758,773 of NW_026845477.1, read as the reverse complement.
TTTTTTTCCCCTTTTATCTTCTAGCGTGCCTCCCCTCCTGGGTGCTGCTGGTTTGCCTCACTCCCACATCAAAAACACACACTTGCACACAGGCATGCGCCAGCCACTCCCCACCCTCAGACAGCCACAAATGCCTAGGGAGGCCACAATGGATGCTTCGGCACAGCCCCTGGGCCCATTCCTAAGGCAGGGATTAGGGAGAAAATTCTCAAGGCCAGAACAAGTACTCCAAAATGCTCCCTTCGCTAGGATGACACCGATTGCTTGCTACTTCAAGAGCACCACACCAAATGCCTTTTTAAAAGCCCACGCATTAAGATAAACAGAGGCTCTTTCTGCAGGTTAGTTCCCACTCCACCGCAATCGAGACCCCTACATAATAATAATAATAATAATAATAATAATAATAATAATAATAATAATAACACTTTATTTGTACCCCGCTACCATCTCCCCAAGGGACTCGGTGCAGCTTACATAAGGCTGAGCCCAAATACAACAATATAAGCAATAATACATAGCCATGGAAAGCTAGGTTCTCCTCCTTACGATAAGTGTAGCTTCAAGCCCTTAGAAAAAGTGATGGCATCACCGAAAGTGACAAAAGCTGAATGTCATCCCCTCCAGGGTGTTGTTGTTCATTCATTCAGTCACTTCCGACTCGTCGTGACCTCATGGACCAGCCCACGCCAGCGCTCCCTGTCGGCCATCACGACCCCCAGCTCCTTCAAGGTCAAGCCAATCACTTCAAGGATACCATCCATCCATCTTGCCCTTGGTCGGCCCATCTTCCTTTTTCCTTCCATTTTTCCCAGCATAGTTATCTTCTCTAAGCTTTCCTGTCTTCTCATGATGTGGCCAAAGTACTATATATTCTGGCATATAAGACAATTGGGCGTATAAGACAACCCCCAACTTTTCCAGTTAAAATATAGAGTTTGGGATATACTCACTGTATAAGACTACTCCTCCTCCAACACACACCAAATTAAAATTTTTAAAGCATCAGATTTGATTTCAATATGGTAATTTTTTCTATTAATGTACCTCCTTCTCTGCCTCTCAGATCTCGCACCTGCGCACCTGCACCGCTTCACTGCAGTCTTCAGGAGTGAGATCTGAGAGGCAGAGGAGGAGGTACGGTAATAGGACACAAGGGTGGGCCAGACAGGTAAAAGAGGTGTGTTTTTTTTCTGGGCCCAGAGCCACTCTATCTCTTCTTTCCATTCCCCGGACACCCCGGACACCTGCGGCTTGCTCTGCCCTTCACTTACACCTTCCCAGTGTGGCGCCCTTTCACCTTACCATCAGGACTGTATTAAGTCCACGAATCCTGATGAATTGATTTTCTTCTACCATACCTGTACAGCGTCGCCCTTAATGGATCATTGTCTTCTCTAAGCTTTCCCGTCTTCTCATTATGAGACCAAAATACTTCATCTTACTTAGGCTTCATCCAAAATACCCCCAGGGAGTTCCTCCCTAATCTTTCTCATCCTCAGCCATTGCCTTCTGTTTGAAGGACCCCATGGTTTGTCTCAACTCTCCAAGGCTAACTTGCTGCTCAAACCCAGTGGAGGGCTGGGTTGCTGGGAGTTTTCCGAGCTGCAAGCCATGTTCCAGAAGAATGCTTCTGGAACATGGCTATATGGCCTGGTGATTCCGGCCATGACCATTTCTGCTACCTTGGCAGCCATCTCTCCACAAAAGTCAACATTGACACTGAAATTCAACACTGCCTGAGCTCTGCAAGTGCAGCATTTTTCCGAATGAAGCAGAGAGTGTTTGAGGACCAGGACATCCATAGGGATACCAAGGTGCTTGTTTATAAAGCTATTGTCCTCCCAACCCTGCTATACGCCTGTGAGACGTGGACTGTCTACACATGCAACTCCTGGAACGATTCCATCAGTGCTACCTCTGGAAAATCCTGCAAATCTCTTGGGAAGACAGGCAGACAAACGTCAGCATGCTGGAAGAAGTAAAGACCACCAGCATTGAAGCGATGGTCCTTTGCCACCAACTCTGCTGGATCAGCCATGTCGTCCAGATGCCCAACCACCATCTCCCAAAGCAGTTACTCTGCTCTAAACTCATGAATGGAAAACAGAATGTTGGTGGGCAGGAAAAGAGATTTAAAGATGGGCTCAAAGCCAACCGTAAAACTCTGGCATAGACACTGAAAACTGGGACGCCCTGGCCTGTGACCACTCCAGCTGGATGTCAGCTGTGACCAGCAGTGCTGCAGAATTTGAAGAGGCACAAATGGAGGGCAAAAGAGAGAAATGTGCCAAGAGGAAGGCGCATCAAGTCAACCCTGACCGAGACCACCTTCCATCTGAAAACCAATGCCCTCACTGCAGGAGAAGATGCAGATCAAGAATTGGGCTCCACAGCCACCTACGGACCCACCAGAACACTGATCCTGGAAGACTATTACTGCTTCTAGTACTATCCAAACAAAGAGGTGCTGTTCCATCCTTACCTCCATCAATAGGTAGAGTGTGTGTTTATGTTGTAAGAAAAAGAATAAAGGAAACAGTGAAAAAATAAAGAAGGGTTACAAAGGAAAGGCGACAAGACTCAAATTTTTATATAATTCTGCAAAAGATTTTGTATAATTTTGCAAAAGAGGAAGCAGGTCAACAGCATGATAAATATCTCACCTGGAAGCACTCTTTAAACGTTTGGTTGAATGATGTCTTGAAACAGGCCACATGGTGAAGGAGTGCTATTAAATTCAACAGTGAGTACTTTCTAGTTCAATTGATACTGTGCTAACAAAGCAACGTCTATAAAAACAAGAGAGAAACAAATTCTTGCAAACTCTGTAACTATTGAGAGATTCAGAGTTATAGGGAACAGTGAAGTACAACCATCCACTTGTGAAATCAGGACCAAAATATAGTGACACTAGAATCAATCAGATTGCTTCAATTTGAGTTCTTTAGTGTGGCTGAATAACTGTTTTCCTGCAATCAACTGGAAGTGGAAGAATTAAAAGACCAGTCCCCGAAAGCATTTAATTTAGTGCTGTATTACGCAGGAATATTAGTCTCTCCAGTGTTAGTAAGGTTCCTTTTTTATGGATTTTGCCTATTGCAGCTGTTTGTGCAGAGCGTCATCATCATAATACTGATGACGAGCCTCATAATTGCCCCTTAGTCAGCTCCAGTTCCTATTGTGTGTGTGTATGTATGTGTGCAACGACAATATCCTCTTCCGCATGCTATTTAGAAAGTGATACTTTAGAATAAACATTTTTTTAAAAAAAATAGAATTAATATTAATTAAATCTCCCATTTTTAGGGGAGAATGGACTAATTAAGGGTCAATTAGAAGGCTGCCATTGAGTATCACAAACAAAAAAGAAATTAAATGTACAAATGCTGTGGAATCTACTAATTAAACACACAATAGCCCCAAGAAACCACAAAAGTACTCTGCCAAACTATATTAGATCAACCGATGCTACAAGTGCCATATTTAACCAAATTAAGCCTTTATAATAAAAAAGAGATGATGACAGCACTGCAGAAACCACTGGAATGAAACAGTAACATCTGGATTTCCTATAAGAAGCAAGCCAACAAAAATGGCAAATCCAGACAATAATGCTTTAGAGCAGTGGTTCCCAACCTTCCTAATGCCGCAACCCCTTAATACAGTTCCTCATGTTGTGGTGACCCCGAACCATAACATTATTTTCATTTCTACTTCACAGCTGTAATTTTGCTACTGTTATGAATCATAATGTAAATATCTGGAGAGACCCTGCTCTCACTCCCACCTCCCTCGCAGGCGCGATTGGTGGGGACGAGGGAGAGGGCCTTCTCGGTGGTGGCCAGGGGACCCACAGGTTGAGAGTAGAGAATGACTGGGCTACAATTTCCTCCCTGCTGTACTCACTTTATATTTGTATGAAAGTGTTTCTTAATGGGAATATTCAAACACATCATTTTTGAAATGGTAGAGCATATTCAATGACTTAAATTTCATTTTATCTTAAACAGAACAGGTCAGTGGCCCAGTTTTTCAAGGAGAGGAACTCTTAATCTCAAAACTGTTAAAAAACAGAGTTCTTCTTTTGCACACCTAGACTTTCTGCAGTGAAAATGTCACATCCAGGACTTACATGTACATAAGACTGACTGTAGAGATCACTACATGTACTGTACATGTAAGGATGGTGGCTCTGTTGTTCATGCGTCATGGATCAGTTCAACAGATATCAGTGTTTCCATTAGAAATAATTATTCTTCAGTAAAAGGATAGGTGCTGCTGAGGAAAAAGAAAAAAAAATATTCTGAAGAGAGACAGATCACTTGGAGTCATAGTTGTCCTTCTACATTTGCAGGCTAAGCATTCATACTTTTGATTATTTGTGGATTGCTCTATTTTTTATGCCACCGCTGCCCTGCATGTGACCAAAATAAGTATGTTCTCTCTAGAAATTTGTTGACTCTTTATGAAAACTATGGTCAATTTCCAGAAGAGGCTGACCATAGAATCATAGGGCCCTTCTACACTGCCATATAATCCAGAATATCAAGGCAGATAATCCACATTATCTGCTTTAAACTGGATTATCTGAGTCATTCGTTCAGTCGTTTCCGACTCTTCGTGACTTCATGGACCAGCCCATGCCAGAGCTCCTTGTAAGTCGTCACCACCCCCAGCTCCTTCAAGATCAATCCAGTCACTCCAAGGATACCATCCATCCATCTTGCCCTTGGTAACTGAGTCTACACTTCCATATAATCCAAAGCAGATGATCTGGATTTTATATGGCAATGTAGATAGGGCCATATTATTCAGGAGATTCCACCTGAAGATTAGGAAGGACTTTCTAACTATAAGAGCTGTTCAGCAGTGGAATTCGCTGGCTCAGAGTCTGATGGAGGCGCCTTCCTTGGAGGCTTTCAGAGGCTAGATGGCCATCTATGGAGGTTACTTTGATTATGCTTTTCAGGAATAGCAGGAGGCTGGACTGGATGGCTCATGTAGTCTCTTCCAACTGTATGATTTTATGATCCTACTAGCCATCCCCTGCCACATGTGGCTGTGACCCAGGCTGTGTATATGTGTTTTGTGTGTCTATATGTGTGTGTATATATTTGTGTATGTTTGTATATAGGTAAAGGTAAAGGTAGTCCCCTGACATTAAGTCCAGTCATGTCTGACTCTGGGGTGTGGTGCTCATCTCCATTTCTAAGCCGAAGAGCCAGCGTTGTCCGTAGACACCTCCAAGTCATGTGGCCGGCATGACTGCATGGAGCGCTGTTACCTTCCCGCCGGAGCGGTACCTATTGATCTACTCACATTTGCATGTTTTCGAACTGCTAGGTTGGCAGAAGCTAGGGCTGACAGCGGAAGCTCACGCCGCTCCCCGGAATCGAACCTGCGACCTTTCGATCAACAAGCTCAGCAGCTCAGTGCTTTAACCCACCAAGCCACCGGGGGCTCCTTATGTTTTGAGGTGCATGTATATACACATATGGAAATGAGCACCAACCCGCAGAGTCAGACATGACTGGACTTAATGTCAGGGGAAAACTTTTACCTATGTGCATATATGTGTGTGGTTTCGCGCATGTGTTGTAATGTAATTTTTGGTTTTTGGCCTTTTAAGTCCCTTCCACTGTGTTTTTGAGTGTTTTTATGAGTGATGGTCGCTCGTTGGCCTGATAGGTGTCTTGTGTCCAAATTTGGTGTCAATTCATCCATTGGTTTTTGAGTTATGTTAATCCCACAAATGAACATTATATTTTTATTTATATAGACTAGCTGTACCTGCCACTCGTTGCTGTGGCCAACCTTCCCTCTTTCTCTCCTTCTTTCACTCCTTCCTTCACTCCCTCTTTCCTTCCTACCCATCGTTCCTTCTTCTCTTCCTTCCTTCTCTATCTCTTTCCTTCTTTCCCCCCTTTTCTTTCTCTTCTGCCGTCTCTCTTTTCTTCCTTCTCTTTCCTTCCCTCCCTCTTTCTCTATAACTTCCCCCCTTCCTTCGCTCCCTCTTTCCTTCCTTCATTCCCTTTTTTCTTTCCTTCCCCCTTTTTCCTTCCCTCTCTCTTTCTCTCTTCCTTCTCTACCTCTTTCCTTCTTTCTCTCTTTGCTTCCATGCTTCCTTCTCCCTTTCCTTCTTTCTTTCCCTCCCTCTTCCTTTTCTTTCTTTTTTTCCCTCCCTCTTTCTTCCTTTTTTCTGTATTGTCAGTTAGCTTTTCGTCATTTAGGTTTTTGGGGCTTTTTAAGTCCTTCTGCTGTGTTTTTCAGTGTTTTTAATGAGTGAAGGACATACATTGGGTTGTTAGATGTATTGTATCCAAATTTGGTGTCAATTCCCCCAGTGGTTTTTGAGTTATGTTAATCCCACAAATGAACATTATATTTTTATTTGTATAGACTAGCTGTACCCGCCATGCGTTGCTGTGGCCAACCTTCCCTCTTTCTCTCCTTCTTTCACTCTTTCCTTCACTCCCTTTTTCCTTCCTACACATCGTTCCTTCTCTTCCTTCCTTCTCTATCTCTTTCCTTCTTTCCCCTTTTCTTTTTTTTCTGCCATCTCTCTTTTCTTCCTTCTCTTTCCTTCGCTCCCTCTTTCCTTCCTTCATTCCCTTTTTTCATTATATTTTTATTTATATAGACTAGCTGTATACGCCACGCGTTGCTGTGGCCAACCTTCCCTCTTTCTCTCCTTCTTTCACTCCTTCCTTCACTCCCTCTTTCCTTCCTTCCGTCCTTCCTTCCCATCTTTCCTTCTTCTCTTCCTTCCTTCTCTTTTCCTTTCCCCCCTTTTCTTTCTTTTCTGCCTGTCTCTCTTTTCTTCCTTCTCTCTTTCCTTCCCTCCTTTTCTCTACATCTTCCCCCCTTTCTTTGCTCCCTTTCTCCTTCCCCTCTTCTCTTCCCTTTTTCTTTCCCTCCCTCTTTCTCTCTTCCTCTCTCCTTCTTCCTTCTCTTTGTTCCCTTCCTTCTCTCTTTCTTTTTCTTTCTTTTTTTCTTTCTTTCTTTTTCTTTTCTTTCTTTCTTTCTTTCTTTCTTTCTTTTCTTTCTTTCTTTTCTTTTCTTCCCCTTCCCTCCCTCTTTCTTCCTTTTTTTCTGTATTGTCATTTAGCTTTTCGTCATTTAGCTTTTGGGGCTGCTGTGTTTTGCTGTGTTTTTATGAGTGAAGGACATACATTGGGTTGTTAGGTGTATTGTGTCCAAATTTGGTGTCAATTCCCCCAGTGGTTTTTGAGTTCTGTTAATCCCACAAATGAACATTACATTTTTATTTATATAGATTCACTTACTCATCTTCCCAATCCCTGCCTCCTAGGTAAGGAGGCTACTGAAGGGGGAAATTATATTTTTGCCAAAGATCTTAAATGATAGTTTGGAGATGACTATTGTAGCTAAAATATTCTGGTGGCGCAGCGGGTTGTTAGGTGTATTGTGTCCAAATTTGGTGTCAATTCCCCCAGTGGTTTTTGAGTTCTGTTAATCCCACAAATGAACATTACATTTTTATTTATATAGATGACTGACAAATGCTCTCAAGTAAAAAAATAATAATAATAACAGGCCATAGGGTTTTCCCCCCGTTTTGTGAGAATCCTGCGTCCCTGATACCCTTGAGTGTGGAAAACTTACGGTTCAGTGTATGAAACAAGAAAGAAGAAAACACCATCACGTGGTTTCATCCTATACCAAAACAGAAGGCATCATCCTGAGAGTTTCAGCTGCACCTCAAAACTGAAAAAACCATAGATCAGACACAGATTGAAAGGTGTCAGAACGTCCAGACCCAAATATCTCCAAAGCCATAGGGTGGATTTCCTCAGGGTTCGCTTCTTGTGGAATTCCTCACAATCCCTTCCTGCTAAGCCATGATATCAAGAAAATCATTTTTTCCAGGCTTTTATTTAGCAAAAGAAAAAATAATTATAAAATGAACCAATAAAAAGCCCGTGCAGCTGCAGGGACACCCCCACATCAATTCCTTAATCCCTGATGGGGGAATTTAAAATTTATTTTATTTCAATTCATATTTTTTTTCAGTGGGGGAGAAAAGTGGGGGACTGAACCCCTCCAGGCTGCAGTGCAAATATTTACACAGACTCGTATGAATGAGGGGAAAGGGAGGAGAGAGAGAGAAAGAGAAAATGAAGGACTTTTTACACTGAAATCTCTACACCCAGGGAATGGAATCATTTACAGCCAATAATCTTAACAAGATGCAATAATAAATTAATGAGTAAGGCACTGCACCCCATGAGGGCACAACAGGTGGGGTGGGGGTGAGAGGAAAGGGGGAGGGGGTGCTGTCAGGTAAGGATTAAAAATATCCAATTGCCATGATTACCAAAAACAGAACAAGGGCAAATTCCACCAGCTACCGACAAGGAGTGGGGGACGAGGGAATGGTCTGTATGTTTAAGGAAAGGGTCCACAAACATTTGGGGACGAGGGATCGCCATTTAGCTGCCAGCTTGAGGGGGGGCAAATATCTGGTTGTTGCCCCAACCTCGCTGCTCATTCTGAGTTGCCCCTCCCAATTCCGAGACGAGGAAAGGGTGCTTGTTATTGCTTCTGGGCTGAAGATCTGGGGAAGGAGCACCACGACCTTCGTCTGTAGCCCTCCGGGATTTCAGCCTGAAGGGGCAAAAAGGTCACACGTCTCTTGCCCACAGCAAGAGGTTTTTTTAAAAATGTCAAGTCCGTCACCCTTGGTGGGACCACAAGTCAAAGTTGGAGGTAGAGTCTTTTTTTTTTCTGATACGCCTCTTCAGGATGCGTTCCCCTACTTCCCTTTTGCCCCCTTCCCTCCCGCAGCACTCTCAGCTATTTCCAGACACGAGAGTGATGACTTGTTCAAGCTTCAGCCTCAATTTGTGTTTCCGGCAGGCTACGTCACGTTCCAGCGCTGTCAGGATCTGGTGAGGGTGGGGAAAAGGAAGGTAACGGGTTGGGAATGCAGGGAAGGAAAAGAGAAAGGTGAAAAAGGTCAGGAGGGGCTAGTGCCCCCAATTCCCAGGAACAAGAAAGGAATAAGATCTGGACTCTAGGATGGGAAAAGATGCCTGGTAAAACTGGAAAAGGACACAGAGGGATGCAGGAGAAAGGAACGACTCCGGCCCAGTTTACCTTTCTGAACGGATTCTCCCCTATGAACCATCAAGGTTATTAAGATCTTCTGGAGGGGCCCTGCTCTCGGTCCCACCACCCTCGCAATCGCGTCTGGTGGGGACGAGGAACAAGGCCTTCTCGGTGGTGGCTCCTCGGTTCTGGAACTCTCTCCCACTGGAGATTAGAACTGCCCCTTCTCTCCTGACTTTTAGAAAGCTGGTGAAAACTTGGCTCTGGAATTTAGCATTCGATGAGTGAGTCAATAACTCTTGACCACACAGACAGATGGTGATGAATTGTGATTTCATTCTGATGACTTGGCCTTATGTAATTATATGATTGTATTTTAATATATTTTATGTATTAGTGCATTATGTGATGTGATATTTTAGACTATTGTGTATGAATCCTTTGTTGTAAACCGGCCTGAGTCCCCCTGCGGAGGTTGAGAAGACTGGTATATAAAAGTTATAAATAAATAAAGGAGCTCAAAGGCTCCATGTTCTCACCTCAGGCCGGACAAATCTAAGCTGTCAAAAAGTTGAGCGGGAGACCTTACACACATACACACTTATTTGCAACCACTTTCCATATTCCTTGAATTCTCTGATTGCAAAGGAAGTGGAGTGGGAGAAGGAGAGATTACTCCTTTTTTTTTTTTAAAAAAAATCTTTATTAAAGTTTTATTTACAATCGTTAAAAGAGAGATTACTCCTAGTGACTAAGGTAAGGATAGACTTTTGGAGTGAAAGGCCAAGAGGAGGAAGGAAACATGTAAATAGGAGAGAGACAAAAAGCCATGAAGATGTTGACTTGTCAAAGTAACTATCTACTAGAGCAGGGGGTCCTCAAACTAAGGTCCGGGGGCTGAATACAGTCCTCCAAGGTATTTACCCGGCCCTCACTCAGGGTCAGCCTAAGTCTGAAATGACTTGAAAGCACACAACAACAACAACAACAACAACCCTATCTCATAGTCAGATCATGGACAAAAAGATTAAGCATACACATGAGTTGTATATTTTGGACACAGCTATCCTTTTAAGCTGAAATTGATTGTTTGTTCTTGATGTTGCATGCCTTCAAGCCATTTCTGAATGAAGGTGACCCTAAGACCTTACTGGCAGAATTTGTTCAGAGAGGGAGGTTTCCCTTGTCTTCCTCCAAGGCTGAGAGAGTGCCACTTTCCCAGGGCCACCCAATGGATTTCCATGGTGGAGTGGGGATTTGAACTGTGGTCCTAGTCCAATGCTCAAACCAGGGGCCCTCCAAGGTCATTTACCCGGCCCTCACTCAGGGTCAACCTAAGTCTGAAACTACTTGAAAGCACACAACAACAACAATCCCATCTCATCAGCCAAAAGCAGGCCCACACTTCCCATTAAAATACTAATAAGTTTATATTTGTTAAAATTGTTCTTCATTTTAAATAACTGTATTGTTTTAAAGTGTTTTTTTCCCCACTACAAATAAGATATGTGCAGTGTCCATAGGAATTCATTTATGTTTTTTTCAAATTATAATCCGGTCCTCCAACAGTTTGAGGGACTGTGACCTGACCCTCTTTTTAAAAAGTTTGAGGACCCCTGTACTAGATCTTAAAGTGAATGTATCTCTTGGTAGGGCAATTTTGGTAACACTATGAGCCAAACAGAAAAGTGCAGGATATTCAGGGAGGGGACAGATAGTGGTGCCTTATCATAGTATGTACAACAAGACTTTATTACGGTCCACAACCAGCACAAAGTGGGGCACAAATGCCCTGGGAAGGGGAAATCATACTGAATCATACTATGGTACTGCATCAGATTCCAATCTAGGCACCACCCTCCACAGAGGTACAATTGATGTCCCTTCAAGCACTGCTGGATGACTGACTGAAGAATGGTTGAGAAGCGGGAGGATTGAACAAAAGGGGGAGAGTTATGATGGAGCCTCACCTCGTCACGATACCTTCCCACATAGCTGTAGAGCTCCCCCAGTGCGCCCAGCGTGTTAAACTCGCCCGCATGCTGCCGTGATTGCTCTACTAGGTAAGCATCCATGTCTTGATCACTGATGGATGCCATCTTTGTTATGTCCCGATAATACCTGGAATACAGAAAGCGATACTGACGTGTAATTTCATATGCTTGGAAAGGGGAGGACATCATCCAATGAATCCTGATACATCAGTAAAGGGAGTTGGGGTGGGGAAGAATCTATCTGGCCAAATTAAGGATCAGACTGCATATCTCCAATTACATCTGCAACATGTGCCTATGGGTAACAGGGAACCTTTGTTGCTGAGTTTGATGCATTACATTTGTATGTGTACTAATGCAAGATGCATGAATACCATGTGCCTGGCTTCAGAGATTCACCATGCTTCACAGTGGATTCCTGAGTGCTTTGGGTTAGAACAAGATTGTTTTTTTTTCAGGGAGTGTGGGGCTATGGTGTTGCTGAATTTTGGTGATAGTATTGGGAGTCACTAGAAAGGATAGCATTCCAAAGTTGGCTATTCCTGGTCCGGGCGTATCATTGTTTACATACAACAAAACTGTGTCTTCACTGGATTTGTTCCATTACTTCTCGGATCAGTGCTCCTACAGTCTTCAGATGCCAGCAGACGGGAGAGATAAAAATGTTACAAATCTACTGTGGGGCCCTCCAGATGTGTTGGATTACAACTCCACAGACCACATGGCAATAGAGAAGTCATGGTAATTCAGTCCCTTGAAATCTCTCCTGCTTTTAAGGTGGATAGTGGGCGGGGGGGGGGGGGGTCCTTTCTTTCAAGCAGTTGGAATCCTTTCACCCCTGCCAGTCTCACAAGCTCATCTTGGGAGCACAAGGGAGAGAGCCTTCTCCTCTGTTGCTCCCTGACTTTGGAACTCATTACCTGGAGAGATCAGGAAAGCCCCAACACTAGAGACCTTTATAAAGGACCTTAAAACCCGGCTCTTCTGCTGCGCCTTCGGCGAGTAGGTGTACAGCATGACATGACTGTTCCCCACAACGCTTCTGTCACTGGAGTACACGCCCCCCTAATGGGAAGCTTAGTTTCACAACCCTGTGTTTATGTGCTCCCTGCAAATAACTTGCTCCTATTCTTATCTCATTCGTGTTTTTAACATTTTATTTTGTACATTTGGCCTGCCCATTGTCACTGCAATTGTGTTATTGTATGTTATTTTGTTACTGCATTCATATGTTTTTGGTTGTTTTTGTTAATGAAATTTGATGCTTATGTTTTGGTTTTATTTTTGCTGTAATATGTTGTCCGGGCTTGGCCCCATGTAAGCCACTCCGAGTCCCGGTTGGGGAGATGGTGGCGGGGTATAAATAAAGTTATTATTATTATTATTATTATTATTATTATTATTATTATTATTTTCCATCTAGGAATTTCCAAATTACAGGATCCAAGCTTCTGACAGCAAAATCTTACATATACGCATACTACACTGGGGATATTTCCAAAGGTCACCCAAAATTCCCAATGGAAGGAAAAGGGGTGAACTTTAATTTCACCTTCACCAGCTGTAGGATGCTTTCAATTCCTTAATGTTATACCCCTGCCTCTTCTACAACTTACCTTTCCACCCAGCCTTTATAGACAGGAATGTCCTTGGCATAGAGCAACTTTGTTGAAGGGGAATCCTTGCCCAGGCGGTGCTCGGAGGTGGAGCATGAGTCCATGAAGGTCTGGGCCACCACAGAGAGGCAAGCATCTGTGATGCTGCTCTTGTGGATATCAAAAACAAACTGGGGGTTCTTGATGACATTCACCCAAAACCGCAAGGGCAGGCTGGAAGCAAAAAGGAGCAAGGTGTGTGAGACACTGAAAGCAGAAGGCAATGGTTTTCTTAGAATACATCAATACATCAATACCTTCAATACTCTTATATTCCGTCCTCAATTCATTTCATCAACTATAAGTGTATATATATCTTGTATACTTTTTTTTTCACCTCTGTGCCCCTCCTCTCTTCCGAGCCATTTCAATTTACATTCTCTTTCCAAAATACCATTTCTTCTTGTGGAGGGAATTTCTCATCTACTTGTTTTAAGTTGTTCTCAATAAATTTTCCGCAAACTTCATCAAAGTCGTTTCCCTTCCATACCCCTTTCCTGACTCTTAACCTACATGTCAATTTATCATTTATTGCTAGTTTCCATAGTTCTTTATTCCATTCTTCAATTGATATATTTATTTTACCTTTCCAATTCTTCGCTATCAGTAATCTTGCTGCAGTTAACATGTTATCTATTGCATCTTTCTCTGTTTTTTTAAATTTCTTAACGTTATATAGTGAGAACAATGCAATACTTGCACTTTTCCCTATCTTCATATCCATTATAGCTTCTATCTCTCCAAATACCTTCCCCCAAAATTCATTTACATATTTACATTGCCACCACATATGTATATATGTACCCATCTCCTGGTAACCTCTCCAACTATTTTTTGTGGCATTCCTATTAATATTTGCAATCTTCACTGGTGTTAAGAACCATTTCCAAACCAATGTATAATAATTTTCTTTAACACGTATTGATAAATTCTTTAAATATCATTGCTTCCATAATTGTACGCAATCCGCTTCTTTTATTCTAATCTCTAGGTCTTCCTCCCATATCTCTCTTAATGTTGCATCCTTTATTTTCCCCCCTTAATATCAATTATTATCTTATACAATTTGCTGGTTATTCCTTTCAACTTGTGGTATCCTCCCGTAGCGCTTTCTTTTTGTATCATTTGCTCAACCTGTGTAAGTTTACCTCCTTCCCCATTATTTTTTATCCAATTCTTGAACCATTGCTCTAACTGTAAGCAATGGAACCATGAGAGCTTAATATTTCTAAATTCTCTCAATATAGTTTCCTTCCATAGAATCATAGAATCAAAGAGTTGGAAGAGACCTCATGGGCCATCCAGTCCAACCCCCCGCCAAGAAGCAGGAATATTGCATTCAAATCACCCCTGACAGATGGCCATCCAGCCTCTGTTTAAAAGCTTCCAAAGAAGGAGCCTCCACCACACTCCGGGCAGAGAGTTCCACTGCTGAACGGCTCTCACAGTCAGGAAGTTCTTCCTCATGTTCAGATGGAATCTCCTTTCTTGTAGTTTGAAGCCATTGTTCCGCATCCTAGTCTCCAGGGAAGCAGAAAACAAGCTTGCTCCCTCCTCCCTGTGGCTTCCTCTCACATATTTATACATGGCTATCATATCTCCTCTCAGCCTTCTCTTCTTCAGGCTAAACATGCCCAGCTCCTTAAGCCGCTCCTCATAGGGCTTGTTCTCCAGACCCTTTGATCATTTTAGTCGCTCTCCTCTGGACACATTCCAGATTGTCAATATCTCTCTTGAATTGTGGTGCCCAGAATTGGACACAATATTCCAGGTGTGGTCTAACCAAAGCAGAATAGAGGGGTAGCATGACTTCCCTAGATCTAGACACTATGCTCCTATTGATGCAGGCCAAAATCCCATTGGCTTTTTTTTTTGCCGCCACATCACATTGTTGGCTCATGTTTAACTTGTTGTCCACGAGGACTCCAAGATCTTTTTCACACGTACTGCTCTCGAGCCAGGCATCTCCCCCATTCTGTATCTTTGCATTTCGTTTTTCCTGCCAAAGTGGAGTCTCTTGCATTTGTCCCTGTTGAACTTCATTTTGTTAGTTTTGGCCCATCTCTCTAATCTGTCAAGATCGTTTTGAATCCTGCTCCTGTCCTCTGGAGTATTGGCTATCCCTCATGTTTGCTTTTATCCAATCTCCAAATTTGTCTATATTCTTCTCTCTTAATTTTTTATCTAATATGTTTTTTTAATTTTTTGGGAATTTTCTATCCAGTCTCATTTGTTGAAGACAGTATTTACTGTTTCCCCAGGGAAGTAAAATTCAATAGAAGTAAGAAAACTTGGCTTTCTCCTCACTGAACTAAAACAAATGGAAAGTCAGAAAAGCCCTTAGTGTGGCGATGAAGAATTTGGACCTGTAAGACATTCCTAAGGATGTTATGATGTTTTGATCCACTAGTGTCCTGAAGCAAGGAGTAGGTAAAGAGGCAGGATCCTTTGTGTTGTGCTGTGGACTCATTTTGTTGTGTTTCAAATAATACTAATAATAATAATTATTATTATTATCATTATTATAGTGTGCTGTGGGTTCATTTTGTTGTGTTTCAAATAATAATAAGAGGCATGTTCAGGGGAAAAAGAGGGAGACAGTTCAAAATGTGCAATGCATATCTTAAAACAATAGATACTTGGGGGGAAAGACTTCTTTTCCCACTACAGAGACACAATAAATGGCTCTATAAATATCTTAGTCTTAACTAGAATAGAGCTATTGAATCCACTGGATCTATTTACATGTGGATTCTCCTCTGTGGCTCCCCGACTTTGGAACTCTTTACCTGGAGAGATCAGGAAAGCCCCTTTACTAAAAATGTTCAAAAAGAACCTTAAAACCTGGCTCTTCTGCTGCGCCTTTGGTGAGTAGGTGCACAACATGACATTTTGCACCCCTCAACGATTTTTTCGCTACTGGAGCTCGCGCCCCCCCAAATTGGAAGCTTAGCCTCACAACTTTATGTGTTTTATGAGTTCCTCGTAAATGTCCTGCTCCTATTTTATCTCATTACAGTCTTTTGATTGTTTTATCTTGTATATGTGGCCCACCCATTATTATCGTTATTGTGATTGTGTTTATTAGAATGTTATTTATGACTGTGGGTTTTTTTTGTTTGTTTTTTTCCTTATGTAATTTTGATGATGTTGTTGTTTGTCGTTTATGCTCTGATTTCATTGCTGTAATAAGTTGTCCGGGCTTGGACCCATGTAAGCTGCTCCAAGTCCCCATTGGGGAGATGGTGGCGGGGTATAAATAAAGTTTATTTATTATTCAATGGATGCGTTCTAGTTAGAACAGGATTCTATGGATTTGGTGTCAGTTATCTAGCACAAGTCTTCACCCACAGGGTATGGGCCTAGGGAATCAAAGATCAAATCCAGAAGTCTCTCACCAGTTACTTTTCCAGGTATGCCGGACATCAGGGTCGCCAATCTGTCTCCGTTCTGCCTGCTCATCCAGGAAATCAAACATGTATTTGATGGGCAGGGGGAGGGCACTGGCCCGGTGGGCTGTGCTGAACACAGTTTCAAACAGGTCATCTACAAATTTCTGCAATGTGCCCTATGAAGCAAGAGGAAAACAAAAGCCTCTAGGAAATGTATTTTTCAGGTGGAAGGAAAAAACCAAAGGCTATAATTGGAAGAGCCTAGTCGTATTACATCAATCTCATCCTCACCTTGCTAAGATGTACCAAACTGAACCAATTTGAAATGAGAAGAGACAACTAGCACAGCAGTATTCAAAAAGTCAATCTCCTCCAAAGACCAATATCAGAACAATTGTCAGGCAGAAGGCAAACAACAATTGAGGGCCTCGTGAACTGTGCCTTTGAGGCTGCTATCTGGTTGCTGTTTTAAAAATCCTTTATCTATCCTACAGAGACAATCCAAAATAATACTTGGGCTTCAAAAACTCCCGAGAGATTCAAAAGTATCATTAAATCAGGCATGTGAGTTACCACAAAAAGAAAATTATTCCACATGCAAAATTCTAGGACATTTGATATCGGCTGCTTTGTGTCCCATTTGGGAAGATAAAGCAGGGTATAAATAAATATAATACTACAACTACTAATAATAATAATAATAATAATAATAATAACAACAATAATAATAATAGGATTTAAAGATCGAACTGCAAAGACTGTGGCACAAGCCAGTCAAGGTGGTCCTAGTGGTGATCGGCACACTGGGTGCAGTGCCTAAAGACCTTGGCCTGCACTTAAACACAATTGGCGCTGACATAATTACCATCTGCCAGCTGCAGAATGCCACCTTACTGGGATCTGCACACATTATTCACCGATGCATCACACAGTCTTAGACACTTGGGAAGAGTCTGACGTGTGATCCAATACAACAGCCAATACTCCCTGTCCAAAATGATCTCAGAAGCACTTTAGTTTATGGCTCGTGCAATTTAATCCTTGTGTATACTGTGTCTACTGTTTGTTTGTTTTTTTGTCGTGTCAGGAGTGACTTGAGAAACTGCAAGTTGCTTCTGTTGTGAGAGAATTGGCTGTCTGCAAGGACGTTGCCCAGGGGACGCCCGGATGAATTGATTTTTTTATCATCCTTGTGGGAGGCTTTTTTCATGTCCCCACATGAGGAGCTGGAGCTGATAGAGGGAGCTCATCCGGCTCTCCCCGGATTTGAACCTGTGACCTGTTGGTCTTCAGTCCTGCCAGCATAGGGATTTTACCCACTGCGCCACCGGGGGCT